>CM069433.1:77539807-78139807 GCA_035610365.1 Aquatica leii
TTTTTGTTAATATTGTTTTTTTCTATACAAGTAAACAAATGTGATTAGATTGGTGTCGAAATGTTTAACAACCACATTTAAAAAAAAAAGAGCTAGTACACACAATTAAACAACGTTGATCAAAGGAAAGTAAAATCTAACGGTTCTGGAGGTAAGGCTTACATAAAAATTCTTCATTCATTTCAAGGTTTTATTTGATAAAAATACTAACACATTATTCTAACTTTAATTAGTTTTGTTACAGCACTCATTGCATAATAAAACTAGAAATTATGATCTGCTTAGTAAAAAAATAGATATGTTTGCATAACAATTTGAGAAATTAATATTTCAAATATTTTATTTATTTATATTATTAACTTAATATAAGGATAGTAAAAATGGTATTTTAAAAACGATACTAGATGTGTAATTACATAAACTGTAATTTTATAATAACAGTTTCTTAATAAGTTAATAAAGAGGATTCTTTGAATTTAAAAAAAATCATACTAACTATATTCAAAATTAGGTATTATTGGTGCATACTCAAACCTAAGTATCAGTTCAATCACAGTGTAAATAAGATATACGATATTAGAGATAGCCAACTACATGCAATAAATTGGATGGTACTTTTTCTGGCGGCCAAATAAAATTAGTTTGACGGCAACACACTTGTGAGATAAGCGCTGCAGTAGCGCTACTTCAAAAAAATGTCCGTAAATTAATTGTAAGAATTTTGTAGCAAAGGTACATCTATTTGCTTGCAGATGTACTAAATATTTAGATGTCTATTGTTAAAAACTAATACGAAAAGTAATTGAACTCTTTATCTTGTAATGATATCGAATTAAGCTTTCAGCATTGGCTGATACAAAGTGCACGTATAATTGCTGGAAACTGAATACTTAGTCCCGTTACACATGAAGCGTACGATACGCGCTACGCTCCTACGCTCGACGCAGAGCGTAAAGCGTTTAGATCTTTTCATACGGAGCAGCAATAAAATGGATTTGAAAAAATTAACGCAAACGTTGCTGCCATTGCTGCACCTTTTATCGTCTTGTGGAAAGCAAATGCAGAAGTGAAAAAGGGTACACATGGCAATTTGTTATCAGTTGGAAAACGCGCGACGTAGTATGTGAAAGGATTGTATAGATGCTAGGCCATCACGCGCCGCGTAGATAGCGCAGAGCGCGAGGGTTGAGCGTGTGGTCCCGAGGTAAAACTTAACGCGCTCGTGTCGCGTTTGAAAAACGCAGAGCGTATCAGAGCGCTTCATGTGAAACGGGATTTAGTCCCCGTTTCACTGATAATAATAACAATACATAATACGTCAACAAATTCAGGCTCGCCATGCGGTACCTTTTTCTCTTTTCTGTACACAGTGGCGGCTGGTGGTCAATCATACAAAAGGGCTCATTTAAAAAAACGCAATGATCGTAAAAAGACTAAAACATTCTTACAGTAACGTGATTTATTTAAGATCAATTTATGTTTAAGATTTTAAGATATTCGTCTATAATTACAATTACCAAAATAATCAATAACAAAGCTAATTAAAGTTTACAATGATTTTTCAACATGCGTAGCATAGAAATGCATATCTTTCTTGTCTCTATAGTATTGCCTTGTGCGTAGAAATGTTTGGAATTCTTTTTAACCCAGAGAAATATCGCTTTCTTTCCACTGTAGTCATACGCGTAAAGTCAATCAATTGTTTTATTTAATATATGTATCTATTTTAGTTTTTACAAACTTTTTCATTATAGTCTTTAATTGACTCCTCTACAAAATTGGTTTTTTACTTTTTCTTTTTAAAATGCTTATAAATCCGGTAACATTTATTTCTTTTACATAACATAATGATTAATACATCATCTGGAAAACAGTAAACATAAAACACTAAAATCTATTATTTATTCTTCAACCACCAATCCAACTCTGTAACGAATCATACACAGACTTCTTTTTAAAAATTACTGTAAATTTCTTTTATTTTCTTATGTTTACTTAAGTTGGTCGAATTTGAAGTAAAGACTGAGGACAAGCATTGCAAATTTAAATTCTAGGATGTATAAATAACAATTATTAGCTATTTATTTTTTAATTCGTCTTGTACTACAGATAAGAAATCTGGTATTTAAACACACACGTGCTGGGTGAAGATAACGATACATGACGTAAGTCACGTAAGCAATGTAAGCATTGCACTCACAAGATAATTTGATTAGATTGCACTGGTAAGTATTATCTTTGGCGTACACCTCCTGCGAACATTTAAACGTTTATTTATCCTCTTTTCTAATCTCCGCATAAAATTGTATTATGTGTGTCTCACTTCTTGGATTACAAAACTATCGTCGTAATATAAATGTAAATGCGGGCAAAAGTACGTGGTCAGCCTCGGGTACCTAATTCGCAAGCTAGTATCTATAGCGTTTAAATTGACAATTATTTAAACGCATGAAATTTTAAACGCTGATA
This sequence comes from Aquatica leii, assembly GCA_035610365.1. NCBI lineage: Eukaryota > Metazoa > Arthropoda > Insecta > Coleoptera > Lampyridae > Aquatica > Aquatica leii. Next base: position 77,542,277 of record CM069433.1, read on the forward strand.
ATTTGATTTAAACGCAAATTTTTGGTAATTTTGTAAAGCCAAATAAAATACTCTTTCTTATTCATTTCTTTAGGTCAGTTGACCAAATGACCTAATAGGAGAAGCCGCCACTGCTTCTGCATTTGCTTTCCCACAAGACGATAAAGGTGCGGCAATGGCAAATAACGGCAAAGCGTTCATTTTTTCAAATCCATTTTATTACTGCTCCATGTGAAAAGATCTTAAACGCTTTACGCCGCCTACGTCGAGCATAGGGCGTAACGCCTATCGCAATGCGTTCTCATGTGAAACGCGACTTAATCTTATGCGCTCTTAAAAATTATTATTAAACTGAAATGTATTGTGTGGGATGTCAAACATTAATTAGTTTCAACCGAACATTGTTATAACTAGAGAGTGATTACATTCTAACCACTTCCTCAGTATCGTCTTAATGTATGGGGCTCGATGGGCACTGCCCGGGAACTCTGCACTCAAAGCTGCCGCAAGCCTAAGTGACTGAAGAAACTACACTTATAAGTAAAATTTATTTATTTTACTAGAAGTAAAAATATATATTGCAGATAACTGATAACATCAAACTAATACAGACCAAGTGTCTAATAAACACATGGGGGAAACAGGAAAACGCATTATGACAGAAAAAAGTAAATAATAATACAAATATAGCGGAAACGTCCTTAACTTCGAACTCTCCACAAAAGAACTGGAAAAAAAAACGCTGATTTTGTTGAAATTTCTTGAAGTTATAGGAAAATTTCCTTCTCTCTTGATACAATAAAAGTTCTTATTTTTTTGATATACGATACATTTCCTTTTTAAAAATGTTGGGGATGGTAAATTTTTCCATGGTGTAACTTTCATTTACTAAATTTACATTCACAAGTTAATGTACTAAATAATGGAACATCCATTACCCGCTTTCTGTTCAGGAATCTCGATTTTCTGTGATGCTCTCCAAAAATTTCGTTTGTGGAATGTCTCCATTGTACACAAATTCTTCAAATGACATAATCGTTGATATCTGTTAAGAATTCTGCATATGAAGTCCAAAACATGATTTTAACTGAGATTGTGGAAGCAAACCATGTTCATCCTAATCAAGTTGAACTTTCTCTTCTTATTTTAAATCAGTTTTAGTAAAGTCTGCTTTTCTGAAAACAATTGATAATAGTTTGTTGTTTTACATTGATATTCCATGATTTTGTCATTGGAGGCTCTCTCTTGCCGTCCAGTTGTTTAAAGTAAAGTTACATACTTTAGTGGCGGGCATCTTTTTTCATATGGAACTAAAAATTCTAAAAACAAGAAGATCCTCTGTCTTATCTGCATTACAAAGTGTCATCCTCAGCGCAATACTCTCTTTAATGTTCAAATTAAATAAGTTTTGAGAATCGGAAAACAAATGTATTTCCTTGCATTGTTTCGTTTTTGTTCGAATTACAGAAAAAATCGAGTTAGGGAGACAAATTTGAGAAAAAATGTTGATAGAGTTAAAGAAGTATTCGAGAGACAGAAGTTCAAGTTAGGGGAAGTTTCTACTGTATTAAAAACATTACTCTTTCGCTGCCTAAGCATGTAAGAACTAAAATATCCAAGTAGTATATAAGTTAAGAGTAATATAGCATGGAATCGTAATCTGTTTCCCTAATTACCATACGCTAAAATGAATGTCTTCGCCACTGGTGCAAAAAAGGATTGCTCCAAAAATTGGTTGTTGATTCAAAATAAAAAATGTAATCATTTATCGAGAAAAAAAACAGACACATTATTGGGATGTAAGTGTTTAATTTATGTGATATTTGTTTAGTTCGAGTGCGATAATGCTAAACATTTTTTTTTTTGTTTTGAGTTTTATTATATTGTGTGGAAAAAGTTGAGTTGATAATGTCTTCTATAAACCACTTACACAATTATGTACATACAACATGTTTTTTTGGTTAATTCTAAATCTGCGTTTTTCTATATAGCGAATTAAAGTGTTTAACGTGTTTACACACACGATTTAAAACTCAAATCCTGTTTGTATGTATGTTTAAATTGATTCTAGTACGATTTTTTATTTCATATTAGTTCTATATATTAGTACATCTTTCTTTAATGGTTTTATTCCTTTATCTGTGTGTTTACTTCTCTATCATTATATTTATATAAACTTTTTATTTTAATAAAATATCGTAAGTTAATATCCTTTGCAGAGTAAGATTTTGTGAAAATGATACACCCAGTCAAATATCTGAAAAACAAAAAGTTATGTGCAAAATGGCTGAAACCAATTAATTTTGGTTGTATAGGGGATACTGATAATGACTAATATGTAGTTTTAGATCATCCTCTGTCGGGGCTGCAGCCCTCTAATAAATATTAAAATGAAAAAGGAGTTTAAAATCGTTATTTTTTGAAAGCTGATTTTAACCTCTTTTAAGTGTGTAATAGCTTTCTGTATTGTATTTGTATAACGATTGGTTTTTTGCCAGAAAACGTCACTTTTGTGATAAAATTTCAAAGCGTAAAAAGGTAACCTTTTTCATGCTGCTATCGAGTTGCTTTCTAAATAAAAACTGTTTCTTAAGCTACTGATAATTAATCAGTTTTAAAGTAAATCTATAAACGTTCAGGTGAGAAAGTAGTGTACTCCAGTTGCTGGGAATGAGTTGAAATTATTTTTATTTCTTTGGCTCCAAAAACAAATGTGCTGAAAGCCACAGTAAGAGTTTTTAATGATAGGCAATCCAGATGTAAGCATTTGAACCACAAATTCGTTACAAAGCTTGTACAAGCAAATTCCACAGACACGGGATCGGTAGTAAATAAGGAAAAAGACATAGATATCAGAATGGTAAATAAAATGGGCTCAAATTATTGAGTGTAATAGGCCATATTAGTATTTCAATAATCCCATTAATCCTGCGCCAGACTGCTGAAGCTACTGGTTTTCATATTCATTAGTTCGGGTAAAGTGACAAAGTGACCTGGCTGGTCTCAACCCATACTAAAATTAAGTATACCCCCACAACCAAAAATTTTGTCCGGTTTCTGAGCATTTTGTACATAAAGTTTTTGTTTTATGGATGTTTAGGGTAGATCGTTTTCAAAAATCAAACTTAATTCTCAATCAAATAAATGAATGAAAACATATGAATTATTCAATACTTGTATATTCTTCTCATCAACTTTACATTTTGTATACGACGATTATCAGTAGTCAGCAAAAATTTAGCAGCTTCAAATTTGTATTGTTCCTGATTAGACGATCGTCAACTGGGATATGTAGCTGAGTATTAAGTTATCATGTACGTAAACATTATTTTTAATAGTAACCATTCCTGTAAATATCAAGATAATTTCTCTTCGAATTTTACTCTGTCTCTACTTTTTGAGTACCATCTGGTCAAAGACGATTGATATTTCTGGGAAAAGTAGCGGTGTATTATTTTATCTTGGCAACTTTTCTTACTTGCCATCTATTGTTAATTTATCGTACGTATACAAATAGATTATTATATTATAAATTCGTAATATTTTATGTACTCCGCAATTAACTGCCAAACCTTCATATACGCTGGTTATTTATATAACCTTATTTATCCGTGGTTCAATATCACGCAATGTAAAACGTTGATTTGCATTATGTATAGTATAAGACGAGCGAACAAAAAATAATTTCCTTCTATGTGAAAGTAATAATTTTATAATAATATTAGACTTGACTTAAAGTCCTTTCTACTCACTGGAAATTGTAGGAAAATCTATGTTGAAACAGTAATAAATCTGAAATTTAAAAAAACCCAAATACTTATAACTCTAATCTCCACTTTATGATTGCGTATTAAAGTGTTTATGTATATTACATTCCGTGTTTTGTTGTATTTACTTTGAATAAAAACTACAAAATCTTTCAAAATTAACCGAAGCTATTGGGCATGATTGATAATAAGGTCGTTTCTACCAAGACGAAAACGTACAGCCATGCATTACTGACCTTACAAACGCTCAGATTAAATTCTCTTGATATCAATCAATCATAAAAAGAAGTAATCCAAATTTTGGATTAACTAAATTCCCAAATTTAATTAAACGTAAATCCAATGTAATTTATTTAAAAACAAATTAATTAATTAAATGGTCATAAGTTTCTTAAAAACGTATAAAACAATAAAACTGTTTTAGACTACATCTTCAAGCAAAAAAAAAAACCTTTCTTTAGTTTAATAATGTATACGCATCAACACAGATGTGCCAAATTCAACGCTGTTTATTTGATTTGAGGTTAGGAAAGATATTAATATATATATTATATATTAAAACTCTTGGATACAAATTATTTCATAGCTCGAGTTAAAGCTGCAGCAATTCTTACAGTAATCTGGCTTTATTTACTACTTCATCGCTGAAAAGATCATAATAGTCACAGCCAACATTGTTACTATTTAGGTAAAGCAATAAAATTATGTAAAATAATCATAAATAAATATCCCTTTACTTTACTAATAATAAAGATGAAAACTCTATATTAAGGTACATATCTCTACAATAATAGATACTAATGTGAACTGTAACCTTCTTTTCGAGTTTATTTAAATTTAATAAATAATCAATCATCTATTTGTAATATTTAAATTAAGCTAAATAAACGTATTGCAAAATGTCAACGCACTATCGATTAACAGACACTATTTTTCAATAATAATACATTGCATGCTGTCATACTTTTACTTATTTTTATATTGTAACAATATGAAAAAATGTCTCTAAACTTAAAAAATAATTTAAACTGCTTTGTTAGCTTAATGCCGTGCTATTAACGTTTCTCATTCAAACAAAAAGCTATACATACTTTCTGCAGCTAAACTAGTACGTGTTTGGAGACAGCACTACGTTTTGTCATTAGGTAGAAACCAGAGTGTAGCCAAGCAGAAACTTTGTTGTATGAAATTATTCTATATCATTATTAAAGCCACACACTAAACTGTCAAAGCGAGTTTATATGGGTTACATTATAAATGCTGATATTATACTTCTTTCTAATGTAAATTTTTGTTTCCTAACTGTTTATCAAATTTAAAATTCATATATAAGACCCTTTATTTCAATAGAGTTTAGGGAACATAAACAAGTCCTCGTAAAGATGTTTTTTTTTAAAAAAAAAAAAAAAAAAAATCAAAATAACATTCGAAGCTTTTCAACCTTTTAGTGTAATTCTTGTTAGGATTTAGATATCAAAAATTTCAAATACTCTCTCCAAAACGAACAAATAAAGAGGACCATACATAAATTTAGATTTGAGTAGAAACTTTGGAGAACATAAATTGTAGGTTTATTAAAAATTGAAATAGTCAGGGTTCTGCGCTATCTATGACAAAAGAAATCCGCAGATATATCGACAAAAGAATAAGGGAATTAAGAATAAAAATATTTATAAAAACAAATTCATTTGTCTGTTTTGGTCGTGATATTACTTCAATGATTAATCTATACCAATTAGATCAACGCACTAAAAAGAAACTATTAATAACGTGATAAAATTCTACTAAAAAATTAAACATCTTTTAGTGGCATATCTGAAAAGTTTTTACTTTAAGATAATTTTTCTATTTATTTAGAATAAAAACAAATATTGACGTTAGGAAACAAAAGAAAATAAAAATATGTTATTGTTCTGCTTAAAATGTCGATTTTTGAAATTAAACTTAAAATAAATCTTTTTACGATTTCTTTTTTAGAGAATTGTGTAAAAACTAATGATAAAGTAAAATGATTTACACCAAGTAATTAAAAACTAATCGCAAAAGTCGTGGGAATAATTGTGTAAATAAAATGACAGCTCTTTTCTTTTTTCCATGTGAAATTAAAACTATAGTAAAATCCATTTTGAGTAACAAAAAATAGATATATGTGGAAGGTTTCGTATTTGTTCATTTACTTCATACCTACTAATGAAACTATTTGTTGTTTATAGTGTTTGAATCTGAAATTCTTTAAGTTAATTTGATCAAACAGTGTTTTATTAGAACATACGAATACTGACCTTTCGTTATTTCTTGATTACATCCTCAAAAAATTCTTTAAAATTTTGCATTGAGTCTAACGTACATAACTGGAATAAAGGATATTGTAATTTTATACATCCGCATCGCCATACAAATGCTTTTTGTTAGTCAGTAGGGTAGTTGTACACAACCGGATATATAAAGGGCTCAGGGGTACAAGGGCAGGTGATGTGTGTAATCTTCATGGGTTCTGGTTTCAATAGCTGTACAGGAAAACCAAATGTTTTTCTAAAAGGTGAGTTGATTTATAAAATCTTTATACTAAACTCCGCGGGAAATAAGCAGTAGCATCAAATGTGTATAGACAATTTCAAATCTTTTCTTACAACTGCAAATAAATTGTTTCTTTTATATTAATTACATTTTATAAGTATATTATATAACGTAAATAGATAAATAACGAATATAGCATTTTTTCTAGGAAGAGTAAATAAATAAATTCAAATATAAAAACGCGTTGCAGCTCGACAAAAATGATGAAAAATAAAAATTATTTTAATTTTACAATAAGAAATATGACAGCGTTAGGTTATGAATGCCAATTTGCCTATCATTTGTCATACTACTCAACCAATCCCAAAGCCATGAAAAAATGTTTGTGCAAATGTGTCGCTCTCGTCGCACTACACTTTATAGACTTGCTCAAATCGATATATCCATTGTGATTATTAACCTCCCTTAAAATATCCAAGTGAAGTATTTAATTGTTCGGTCACGTATTGAATCTGTTTCCATACATTAAACGTATTGCATCTGCGGCGAATTTAAAATCATTGATTTAAACATTGTATTCAAAATTTTATTAGCCAAAGTAGCAGCTTTATAAAATCTTAAGCTTTCGCGGTTGTTATGTTTATGATCATAAGCGACTTTCGGCTTAGACCGCGTCACTGGAGTGGCATTTACCACTCTGAAGATGCAAGCTGCAATGTCTTGTGAAACGTCAGTTTGTTTGGGTTCACGAATGACAATACGACAAAGGCCAAGTACTACTTCTTGTTTTGGCTCTCAAGAAGAGACTAGGACCAAGCCTAAGTCTTATAATTACAATTACCTGAAAACTGAAAAGACGACCAAAGTACCTACAAAATACAAGACAACACAGTTGCCATTGTGTGCCGCAGCCATATATAAACACTAAAAGTCAAGATGGATAAATAAATAAAACGTTGTAGCAGATTTGTACTATTTTGAACATTGCATAATATAAGATAACGATATTCCAAGCGGTTTTAACGAAAGATAGGATACGAAATTTAAAAAGAGTACATTATCTCATTTCAATCAAATCTCAAAATTTTGCAAACCACTTTTAACTTTAGAAGACATATCCCACTGTCGGTCTAAATAGTATAATTTTTATTGGTATAGATATGTAAGTATTTTCTGAAATTGTCATGAAACTAAGAATTGTAAAATTCACACCAAAAAATAATAATCTTGTATGTAATCTTATCTTGAAACAACGTTAAACCGATCAGTCTAGTATTTAGTAGAAAATTCCCAGGTATGTTTACGGCGAATAATGTACTAAAGTACGATTAACGCCAGGAATAACATAAATTTATATGGTAGGAAAGATATCGATTAGCTGCTTTGATAGTTTAAAATTCCGTAAAATTTAATCAACCTACTCTTGTCACTGCTCAAATAACAAAGAGGTTATACAGGGTTATTCACGCCGAAGGGTTGGTCACAGTGGATGTTTTTGGTCCCTCTTGTTTAGATGTACAGAATATACCTGGAGATATTTTGATATACCTGAATGTATGTGGATATATTTAGATATTTGTGGATTGATGTACATGAGAATACTCGGATGTACATAAAGATATTTGTATGTACGTAGGGATATTCAAATGTATGTGGAGATATTTGGATGAATGCGGATGATTTTGGTTGTATCTCGATATGTTTTTAACGTAATTAACTTCGATTAAATCAGAAATGTACTAGTTTAACGTTAAGTTTAAGTTTATGAATGGATAAACAATAAACATTTTACTTCAGCATACAATTTACGAAGTGGCTCCCAGATGCTTACATTTTAAAACACAAAGCCAATTTAGGAGTGATAGGAAATTACATAGCTAACAAATTATGAAAGGCTAACTGGTACACTGACTAAATCCTTAAAACACCTGTATTTATTAATGAATCATGTTTAGTTTACAGCCTTACAGTGGCATACCCACAAATAAGAGGATAGATTCCCGTGAGAACAAAAACTTTGAAACATTAAATACATTGTTAAAAATTCTTCTTGTCACAACAAGTACAAAATCAAGATCTAATTACTGAAGTTGTACGTTAGTCAATAAAGTATTTGTATAAATTATATGAAAAACCACAAAATTAAGAAGAATATTGGCAGCTTTAGAATGCTGAGACCAATTTACATTTCTCAAGATGTACTATTTACAAATTTCTTAAAATTTTATGTACTCGCATCTACTGCAACACTAAAGCGTACATTTTCTTTTATCACTTATTAGCACAACATTTATTACTTGTCTATTCTCAAACTGAACACAAAAACTTTAGTAATTATTTTCAGAAAATGTCAATGATTGTAAGAATATTGAAATTTACCCTAAACTACTACTATTTGAAACTGAAAAATATTATGCTGTGTTTTATGATGAAGAGTGGCATGTTGGAAATATTCTAAGCATACAAGGAGATTAAAATTAAATTTTTAAAATATGATGTAGAAAACCTCACTTGGCTAAAAACGATACCTGAACTGTAAAAATAAATTACATTAATCATAAGCCTATTACATTATAACAGTTCTAGAACCCATGAATATTACATTAAAAAAAAAAACAAAATAAATAAAAATATAAAACCATGAAACATAACAGAATATAAGAGTGAATTGATATCTACAGTGAGCTCGTAAAATATGAAATAAATCATTTTGTTTGTTTAAACGTCATTTATTTCGCCATTGACATTTTTTGCTCGTTTTGTTTTGAAGCTATGACGCCATCGGCATTTATTTAAAATGGAAGCCCATATTTTTTTCAACGTATTTCGATAGAGTTCTTTTTTATGAGTACGAAAACGTCAAAAACTGTGACCTTGCAGAGAAAAGCTTTCGAGATATTCTGGTTCCAAAGTTTCAAATTGTAAGTAAAAAGTCATGCAATAAGACAAATATCAAGGAAGCATTTAAAAATCAAACGATTTTCACAGTTGTTAGAATTTTGCACTCTGTTCTTTGCAAGTTTATGGTGTATTTTGGTGATTAAACTTTGTTTAATAGTAAACTATAAATTAGTACGGAACCTAGAAAAGTTGTCATTGGATTTAATGACAGCGAAAATCAATGATTCTATTTACAAATAACGCCGTCAAAATCCCAACTATAAAATAAAATGACAATTTTTCTACCTTCGAAATTAATTTATAGTTTTGTATATATCATACGTGGTAATTTTACCACAGAATAGCGTTCCAAAACATTTCAAATTCATTTTTCTTTTCTTTCTTTTCTAAACTATTTGAAAATGGACAGCCGTTAAAGTGAAAGGGAAAGAATAGAATTTTTGATGATGATCGGTTACGGAGACAGAGTTCGCACACAAGTTGGGACGTTTGCTGTTATTTTTATAACAAATATCCTAACAAAGAACTTCTTCTTCTTTAGGGTCACGTTGAGAGGTGAAAGATACCTTAAATTTTTAAGAGACGAATTAGTGGTTGCACTTGCTGTAGATTACTCAAATAAAGAAAATCCAAATGAGTCTAATAACACGATATAGTATCATTGAAGAAATGACATTTAAACAAGCAAAATCAACGTGTCCGAGGAAATTTTCTCAAATTTTATCATTTAGAAAATAATTAACTTATTCCGTAATTTACGAACTGGCTGTATAATAAATCCACGACATAATTTTAAAGAACAATTCTATTTTATTTTGAATTATTAATATTTTTTATATAACTATTAGTGTTTTTAACTCTTAAAAAGACCTACTTCTGTAAGTATTTTGCAATTGTAAGCTTAATAAAAATGCTTACTAAATTGACTGTAGTAGGTCATATTCAAAAGCGAAGCTACGAAAATGTAAGAGACGTATGTCTGTGCTTGCACAATTTAAAATTTTAGTTCAACTACCTATGTAGGCAAATTGCAAAAACACGTTTAAAACTTGATTTTCGAGTTAATATTCTCAGTTTTTAAAATATTGTACATACAAATTATATTTTTTAAGCATATTTGACAATAACTTTAACATCGTTTCTTTCAATTTTCACTGAATTTCAAGATTGTTTAAATGACTTTTCCACCTGCCGCGTACTTGTTTTAATATAATAATTGACTGTGAACACTTAGTTTTATGTGGATTTCTAGTTTTCATTTTGCCACACTAATAAAAAAAAAAGCTTTTTTCCCTCATTACGTAACTACACTAACGAACGAATATTGACGTTTGCAATGTTGGCAGCACAGAAAATTATTTTCAAACACCCTAAAAGTATAAAAGTTGTGTTTTTTTTTAAATAAAACCCCTTGTACATTATTGGATTTTTAGATTTTCCAACCTGTTTTAATAACGTTTGAATTTTGTCAAAATATAATTTCCATGTTTAAAGTGCTTAAGAAATATCTAGTTATAAGAACTAAATTTACAGAAAACTGTAACAATAGATCATGTTTCGTATCTGTAAGAATAATAATGAAGATTATTTTGACAAAAGTTCAGAAACTTAAAACGTATTTTTTGCGCGATTCAGCTCTATTCCATTGTGTACTAGTACGTTGTCAAGACGGTAGGTAAATTTATTCAAAATTAATAAATTATTATATAATAAGTTGTAAATAACAATTTATAAATCTCTAGGTATTTATAAAAATAAATGTTAAAAGTACAACTATTGCCAATTGGTAAGAGAGGTTTATTTTTGAAAATAGAAGTTGAACACAAGGCATTAGCACCGTCTGAGAAAATGAAAAGACTCTTGTGGATGACCTATTTTGCTGTTGCAACTGAGTGGACTTTGAACATCAAGTTTTCTTTGCTAACGAATGATGGCTGAATATGTGTTTTCGTTTGACGAAGTTTCACAATTGTACCATAGGTACGAAAGAGGAACTTTTGTTGAACGTAAGGTTGACAAATAAAACAAAAGTTGATTCCCAAAAAAAAAGTTTATTAATTAGCACATCAAAACATAATAATTATTAATCCGTCACGTTCCCTCATGTGTTCAGTTCTCATACTTCTCGTTTACATGCACCTTCTATTCCAAATATCATAAATGAATATGTTTATTTAATATAAAAATGTTAAAAGTGAATTTATCTTATGTGCAAGAAATTTTTTGCTGAAGCTTGAAGTAATAACTTAATAAATTCTTTTTGTAAGATTCTTTCTTCAAGAAAACAATTAACATGAAAAACTTTGATATATAAAAATCGTGAAGAAAAATTATTAATTTTAACATCGACTACTTATCCCATAGACTTCATAGAGCTTTTAGTTTCTTATTTCTTCCCAAAAATACAGACGCAAAGATTTTTTGCATATATTTGTATATCCGGTATACTAATCGCTAAAAATTTGTGTTTATGTACCGTTCTGTAGACGTTTCAGAAATGAGAACCGAACAGTCAAAATTCCAAATGTGGTCTATAGCGTAAACGTCGTTTTCGGAATCACTTAATTAACTAATTTTTCTGATTTTTGATGTTGTTTTCCTCTACGTTTTTAAAAATATAGACAATGACAATAACTATCGTTATTTCCAATTTGCTATAGAAATACAATACAAAAATAAACATTACGGCAACTTGATATGGAACAATTGTCATAAATGCATAAATTCAATTGTTTAAACGCTTTAATGAGCAGTAGCTTTGTTAAGTTTAATCGCGCAAAAAATCATAAGTATCACGAACGTTAAGGACGTTTAGCGACTTCAGACAATAATTGCCTTCGATGAAACAAATGTCCTTAAGATCAAGTATAAAATAGCAATGAGAAAAATTTTGAATCAAAAGCTACACACATACTACATGCGTCGAGAGCCAATTCATTTTTTACAGGGTGGTATCTTAGAAAACGCAGCACAAGCATTCTAATACATTTTAGCTGAAGTAAATATATTTTTAGACCAATTTAGAAAACGCAAAGTAGGGATTTCAATGCTGAATCCTTAATATTAATTATTTGCTTCCCTAATCAATTTATAGAAAAAGTGTAAGCCAATATTTTTTTATACTATTGTTTACAATTTTCGATTTCCCAGAATCGAAAAAATAGAAAAAATAAAATTATATTAAAAATCGATAATGCTATGGAATTATAAATCAAGTGCACTTATATTATTATTATTATTAATAACAACATTTACTGTTAAACAATGACCTGTCGTAACATTTGCTAATTGTTATTGTGATATTTTGTCACATTCGCCTTGAAGATCGGAGATCTAGCAAATCAGTTAATTGCAAAATTTGAAACATTGGCGTTATGGGAAAAACTGTCATTTAAAATTCTTGGTTATTGTGTGCAAGGGCGTCATCCATCTAGCACCAAATTTGTTGATTGTTTTCAGCAACTTTGACCACTGCCGGATTTATATCTTCTTTCAACAACTGCAAACAACTCTCCTGTTAGGTTTTCGTGTAACAAAAACCCAAACCCAAACACTAACTTTTCTTGGAATGTTGGGTCCTGGTTTAAACAATTTTGTGTGGATTCTCAGTAAACCATACTTTGCAATTTTGCACATTAGGTTCATTATGCAGCATAAACGGGCGTTCATTCGTAAACAAAATATTTCTTAACTCCGTATCTGCGTTACATTGTTTAATTATTTAAAAGCAAAGCGCACTTCTTTTCTCAGAATCATGTTCACGCAACTATTGCTGGCATTGCCATTTACAAGAGCAAAACTTCAGTTTTTTTTTAAATTCGCAGCACTCGGATGTGATGCAAACCAAAGTTTTTCGCTATTTGCCTTAAGCTTTTATTAGGTTTTCAGTTACTGCCGCCAAAACATTAAACGTGTTGTGATTTTCATCTTTGGTGTAAGTTCTGATCGTAATTATCACACTTATAATTATTTAATAGTAAGAAAACAGGACTAAACTACTTTTGCTTTGCCTCTGAGTGGTTTTGGGATGCGAAATATGACGTCATTAATACACTGCATGATTTCATAGAGGCCCTCCCATTGCCTCTGCAGCTTGCGCGACAAACCACGTCTTTTTTGGGAATTATACAACCACACCATGTCGCCAGGTTGAGACCCACCGTTTTGTGCCTTGACGTCATATTTTCATTCTGTCGCTGGCAACTTGTGTATTTTTACGGACTGCCTCATGTACTTCGTCTAGTATCTTCGTCATCTTGCTGACGTACTCTTCTCCAGCAACTTCTTCTTTCGGTCTTCGTCCAAATTGGAAGTCGCATGGACGTCGCGACCGAACATGACCCAGAATGGTGTTTGACCTGTGCTTTCGTGAATGGATAATTGATATGCCATTAGGAAAAGGTGCAGGTACTGATCCCAGTCTCTTTGGTGTTCGGACATTTAGTTAAATACCTTCCCATTGTTCGATTCATCCGTTCAACCGTGCCATCAGATTGAGAATGGAAAAGCGTCGTCCTAGTTTTCTTAATCCCAAACAGTTGACCAACTTCTTGAAACAACGCAGAGTCAAAGTTGCGACCTTGGTCGGAATGTAATTCCAACGGAACCCCAAAAGGACAGAAAACGCTTTCATTAACCCGTCAGCGACTGTAACTGCTTCTTGATTGGGTATGACGTAAGCCTCTGTCCATTCGTGAAATAATCCATCACTACCAGAATGTATTTGTTTCCCGAATCAGATTCTGGGAACGGCCTTGCGGTATCAATCGCTACTCTCTCTCTCTCTCTCTCTCTCAAGAGCTTCCCACTTTATACTAACTTTGCGCTTTTTTGCTGAACCATTTCCTGATGCGCAGACCGTGCATGGCACCATTCCATCACGTACTCTTTGCAGTTCGCCCAGTAGAATCTTTCTCGAAACCCCAATGCCTTCTTTACGTCAAAATGTCCTGATGTACCATCGTGCAAATGCTTCAACACCTGTGACACCCTACTATGGCACTACAAACTGCAGTCTATTTTCCATGCCCTCGACACTCTCTAGGGATCTCTTCTACTCTCAAAGAGTCTCACTGCTCCCAGTACGGTTTGATGTTCCTGCCCAACACACTCACTTCTTCCCAGGTTGGTCGTCGGCCGTTTTCTTTCCACTTCAGTAGTTTTTTTGTTCGCAACGCAACTTCTCATGTTTCCACTCGTCATCAACCATAGCAGTTCTCCGAAGGCATGCGACTTTTTTTTCAAGTCGCGAAGAATGGCTGCAGTCTGTCGGATATGGTCTTCTGGACAAGGCATCAGCGTTCCGATGACTGCTTCCGGCATGGTGTTCTGTGTCGTAGTCATACTCTCGAAATCTCTCGATCCATCTTGCCACTTGTCCTTCCGGATTACGAAACTGCAATACCCATTTCGATGCGACGTAGACCGTCTTTAACAACAGCTCTCTCCTAGTCGCGCAGTGATTCTTTTCTGGTCTAGATAAAACCTTGCTAAAATACGCGATAACTTTTTCTTGTCTATCTTGCACCTGCGAAAGAACCGTACCTATGCCTATGGCCAGATTCCTTGCGACGGTATCCAAACCAAATTTTCCATCTTTTCTTAGATAAGTTAAAATCGGCGAAGTGACTAGGGTCTGTTTTAGTTGATGGAAAGCGCTTTCGCAGTCGTCATTTATTCTAAATTATACTCTTTCTTCTTTGTCTCTTCTTTGTCAAAGGTTTGGCAAATCCAAGTACGAATCATCTATAATAGGCGCACAACTAAAACTACGAACTTGATGCTTGTCGATTGGTCTTGGCCAAGTTGCACTGCTCGCACTTTGTCTGGAGTTAGCCTTGACTCCATCTCTAGATAGGACGTGGCCAAGGTATTACAATTCCTTCTTAAATACATAGCACTTTTTTGGACTCAGTTTTAGATTTGCCCCACGTAGTCGTTGGAACACTTCTTTAAAGATGTTCAAGTGAAGTGACGTTTCAATACTATAAATAGATGCAGTATTTTTTTCTCTACAAAATATTAGTTTACACTTTTTCTCTAAAATAACTAGTGAAGCAAAGAATTCAACATTAAACTTCACTTTAAGCAAAACTGATAACACGAAAAATAATTAAAATAAAGTTAACAAAAGCGAAAACTGCCAGCACATCTAGTAATAAAAACGTTTCCAAAATTAAACATGGGTTACGTATATCTATAACCTAACAAATTGCTGTTGAGAGTGAAACATATGGTAAAGGTATCAAAAAGGAAATATGTAATAATATAAAATACTAAATATACACCGCGATACACGATAATGTATAAATTATTAACAAAACTTGAAATATCTTTTAGTAATCAGAAAGTTTAAGTAGGCTTGATTACAAAAACTACAATTATAAGTAGATAATTAGACGTATCTATAACAACAAAGTTGACCAAAACACACACCTTATAGTGAAAAAACCGATCTTATAGAAAAAGAGAATAAAACCATAGTAAACGCAATAGATTTCAATAAAAACATCATCAAACCAGCAAATGCTTATTCTACAATTTATTGGACATCTAACATACTAAGTGATGCATAAAACATGCCCAAAAGCTTGCAATTGTTACGATTGTAATCCAACCGAAAAGCTTTGAAAGCACGAAATGAAACAACATATAAATTACGACGTACGTTTCGGCAAAATCAAGATGTTACATTAATAAGATGTGTACATTCAGTGTAGGCAAAATGAATTTTATAACAAGCTTTTATTTAAACCAACTATCTTTTTATATATTATAGATGAAAAATGGTAAAATATTACGTTTCATTAAAAGTTAATAGGATACAATGCTAGAAATTCAAATTATATTATTAGGTATTTAGATTTTTTTAAAAAGTAGTAAAAGCAAAGTTTTGGTTCTGTACGCAAGACACATTTTAAATAATACTCTTTAACGAATAAGATTTCCAAAAACTTGTGCTAAAGACGGAAGGATTTGCCATTACAGATGACCTTTAGTATTTTACTACAAAAAAATTTACTTAAAAACTGAAGGGTATTGTTTGACATCAATAATTTACATAACGTATTATCTTACAATACCACACTTCATAAACATCCATTCTATTTATATATTACAAAAAAAAATTTACTCTGCCTATATCCTGGAACGTATTTTCACGTCGCCCGTCACTACACTATATGTATGACGTATTTTTACGTTTCCTGTCCGTAGTGTGGTAAGAACTAAAATTATATTTTTATTTCAAATCAATTTATTATTCAAGTACCTACGTATACATATTTATTATTGAATAGTAAAGCGTATAAGAGAACTACGACATTGCCTATTAATGATTCATTACAATTACGTTAATTAATTTACGATATTGTATTACAATAATTCTTTATTATATAAAGGTATGCGAGTTCGTGTACATACGTATTAAAGAGAGTAAGAATCAACTACAAACGCTATAAATAAACGTGAAACAAACGTGTTTTACAATACACGTCCACATGAGACGGGATTCTGAGTCACAAATTGCAAAAGAAAGTATACATTTTCCTCGTCCATTGTCTTTATATGAGCTTTACAAAAATTTAGAAAGATAACTACTATTATTTAAAATTTAGACAATCTAAAACACGATAAGATTGTTCTTGGCAATTGCAAAGTTGCTGAAGTTAAAACTCATCAAATGATAAAATACAGCTTGAGGTAGACATAAAAGAACATTTATATCTAAGATAGGATCTATTGCCAAAAACTATATGCGTTAAGAAATGCCGCATACACGCAAATTTTATTAAGTTAGCAGCACAAAATAATGAACTATTTTAGAAATATTCATAAAAAACTGTTTTACAATAAGCGATGACATTAATACCACTTAAAACCTTTTTAGGAGTAATAGGAGAATTTTATTTGTTGGAATAAAATAAAGAACTGAGTGGTGCTTGACGTGCTGATATTTTATTGAAAGACCATTGTACGATATTGTATAAAAACGTTTTATATATTTTCCGAGCACGAATGCCTAAATTTTTACGGTGGTTAAGTACTTTGAAGTGCAATAAATCAAAGTTATTGCAAGGTTTGTTTATTTTTTCTTAGCCCTCTTAGAGGAAGGATATGAAAGTTTACGTAGTTCATAAAATTCGATCTTTATTACATCCGTACCATTTTGTAACAAGAGTACGGTAAACGCAAAGCCATATATCAAATTTGCATGATAAGGGAACGTTTGCGTGATGTTCAACTCATAATTGTACTGATAGACCGGGGTTGAAACGGTGCCATCATGTACCACCTATTTTAGAGCACATCACCACATTCGAACATCGCAAAATCTATACTAAAATGAGTAAAACAATTACACAGATTTCGACTAATACCTAAAGTGTTGACTAAAGTTAAATTGGCAAAGAATAAATTGTGAACATTGCAAAATTGCCTGTATCATAGTGATAAATATTACTATTTGTTGGCAGTAATACAAACGATCACGCTTGCGTGTTACTGTAAATCGATAAACACAAATTACACCAAAGCGACCGACGGTTAAAGAAGTTTCTTAGATATTTCTCATAAGATATAAATTAAACAGCAATTTACTTTAGTCGATCAATCTTTATAACTAATGAATGTCTTCATAAAGTTTAAAGTCGAACCCGTGGTGTCATCTACTCCATTTTGTCGGCGTCAACTAGTTGTTAAACCCTAGCTGAGCCATCTAGCGGACGAATCATCATCACATTTCGAAAAATTATATTAATTACCATGAGAATTCTAGTTGATAAAAGTTTGAAGTGTAATATTTTTTTAATGCTGTATTGCACACAACTAAAAGCAAATATTTACACTTTGTTGGTTAAATATTCAGATGGATTATGAATTCATATAAGCTTTTTTAAGCGTTCGACATAATTTTTATAATTCAAAAGTTGAAAATGTTACTTTCATTAAATCTGTAATTCTAAAATGTCAGTTTTCCAAATAATATGAAAAATCGTTACGCTGTTTGTATTTAAATAAAGAAAATTGTGTGCTAAAATACTAAAACTAAAACTAACTAGTATCTTCTAATAAGTATGTAATATTCTCTACATTATTAAAAGTTTGGTGCTGCTAATGTTAGTTAACTATTAGTATTTTCACTTAACCCACACATACTTAGTAGTGCTCATTAACTACATAAGGCAGACTAGTAGAAAGACATAGTTGTATCTCCCTCAACATAAAACGAAGAAAAGTAAATACCTCCATACAGTTATCTATACAAAAATCCCTACACTTGAGTTTTCCAACAACGATCGGGCATATCAATTGAACTAGAACCATCAACGTGGCACTCTTGAGCTTGTTTCTCGTAACTGGAACAAAATTCCTTAATAATTGAGAGTATGTAATTAAAAAAAATACTTATAATTAAGATTAGTAAAAATTATATGAACATTAGTGTTAAAATAAATTTAACACAAAGCTGCAAATTTAGATACAGCTACTAAATAATTTTTAAAAACACAAATTAAAAAGTACACAAAAATAAACATATATTTTAAGAACACATTGTTTTCTACATATAATAAATATGGTTTTGCATTTTATTACAATGTAAATTGTTTGTGTTACTTCCAATTCCAAAATAAAAGCAATATGTTTATTTAAATAAAATAATTATGAAAAGCGTTAGTTGATCACAATTAGAAATAATGTTCTTGAACGTTTCAACTTAATAGTTTAAATAAAAATAAACATTCATCTAAAAATAATGTGAATCTACTGATATTGCTTCTCACAAACAATAAAGAATTAATTTAGCGATACAATACTGATCTCACATAACATAGTAAAGAAACCACTTTCTCCAAGACGACTCGCATTGCCTGTAGACACATAAAATTTGAGACAATTGTATTATTAACTACTGACCGCAATAATTAAATGCGAGGAAATTAAGAGACGAATTAAAATTTTGAAGTAAACATAAACACATCTATTTCATATGTCAGTAAATCATACATACATTTAAAATGAAAACATTCAAAATAAATTCAAAGCTTCCAACAATAAATTAAGGACTATTGTTTTAATTAAATGTTCTAAAACGTGATTACTTTGGTGTCCATCTATGTCAAATGAATCTCTAAATAAACAAATTAAAACTTTAATGTCTCAATCTTTTCTTCTTAACAATGTAATTTATCACTTTCTGGATTTATGAATTAATTGTTTATTTCAGTTGTACACGGAAAAAAAGGTTATGCGGAATTGATATGTATCATGCAAAAGGCTGTTGGTTTTGAGTCAAGCCGATGTACGCTTGAATTAAACTTCTATTTTATTAGATTGTCGCTGTAATTGCATTGCAATAAGAGATTTAGTTTAAATTTTAGTACATTTACGTTGAATGTTATTTGAACGTGGATCAATTTTAGAAAAAAGCAAATGCTTTAAATATGAAATCGTAATGATTAAATTTAGTATAATATTTCTCTCCGTGTATTAATGTGGCAAGAAGTCAAGAATTTCGGTGTATTCATTTAGCGCAGTTGTCAGAACAAACGGTAACTAACTTAACAAATTCTTCTAAACAACAGATACCATTGAAAATAATTTTCGTCGAATATTTTTTTATATGCAAATTTAATATTACAGTACCAGTGCCTTCTAAAATATTACAGTATGTTGAAACCCAACTTTAAAACATAGTTTCGAATAAAAATCAGTACAACTTAGTAAAACTGCTAATAAATGAATTAAAAAGTATAAATAAGACTAAGGCTAAGGAACCTAATTCAATCTAATTTGTTTAAGGATTCCCTTAAATAAGTACAAGTGAATATTAGATGTCTTAAGACGTTTATCTATAACGTGAGTTAATTCTTTATGAAACTATTTTATAAATTAAATTTTTGACTTCAAAAGAGTACAGGTCTGTCACATGTATAAAAACACGCTCAAAAGTTGTACCAACTCATACCAAACTGCTAATTGCAAAAGTAATTGCAAAACTATTGCAATCTTTTAGATACTTGACCAAAAATAGTGTTAAGAGTAACAATCGAAAGATTTTACAAAGTTGTTAATTAACAAATATCTTATCATTTTTCAAAATTTAATTGCTTTATCCCTTTTAAACTGTGCGATAAAAAATCTAAAACTGATTTAAAGTCAGCATAAAAAATGCCGAAATAAACAAATTTAAATTTTTAAATTATACATTTATAATATCAACATTAATCAGGTGTTTTAATGCACTAACAACTATTTGGATGATGACCTATGCGTAAACTTGTTGGATTAAATATAAAGTGTACTGCAGGTTTGTAAATTGTCTCCAAAAACGTCTATAGTATTTGCAACATGGCCAAGAATAGAGTATTTATTGTATTGTTATTATAAATTTGCATAGTATAGCTACGTGTAACAAAATATTTACTACTTTTGGTACGCTTGATTAGGTTTAAAAATAAATACTAATACATTTATACAATGTTAAAAGACCGATTTCATTGATAATAAATAATCGTCTGTACCAACAGTTCATTGAATGTATCAAAAAAAAATACGGAAACGATTTCTCCTAAAAAAGATTAATTATAAAAATGGTAATTGTCTAATATATAAAAATTTTTGCAGCTCAGAAATAAACGTTTTAAAAATTTTATAAATTAAAATACTATATTTCGAAGTTGGTAGTATTTGTCCTAAGATTTTAAATTGGTTGCCAAGTTGACAGAACTTACTAGCAGTAAATGTAGTATAAATTTGTCATGTTTCCAATTTTATTCTTATTAATTTACGATTTATTTTTCCAAAAAATATAAAAAATAATGTAAGTCTCGCTTTCGACGCTACAGACATAAATTACTGTAGTACGTTAGACCCGGAACTGTAGAAAACATTACTAACAATAAAAATAAACATGCCAAAAAGAAATCAAGCTCGTTTGTAAAGTGAATAAAATGCTTGAATAACGTAATCAACAAAATTAGAATTATGACTTTTAAGATATAACAATAATAGAAATAAAATACCAAAAACAATAAAACATAAAAAACATAAAAAAAGTTAGTAACCATATATTTTATTCACAAAGCTTCATTAGAACCCAAAAACATTATTTTTTATAAATTAAGTATTAAGGGTTCGAACATAGCGAAGTTGAATCGATTAGCGCCTACTACGCAGTTTAAAGCGATGTCGAGATGTACGAACATACCGAAGATGCATGGATGAGCACGGTTTAGATCACGGTCGTTACCTTTATGATACATTTATGTAAAACCAACCCTTACTTTTTAAGAGACTGCGCATACCAAAGATGCTTTCTCGCCGTTTATCTTGGAGTCTATAGTGAATTTCAGACTCAGTTTACAGTGTATAGTATAGCGACTACAGAATCAAAATCAATCATTCTTTTGTATTACACAGAGCTTATCTATTAATACCTTACCGAAAGCGACCTTTCCTGCTGCCTTTTTGTCTGCGGTTGTACATACAAACAACAATAATAATTTGACGTATGCTCCATTCTTATTTATATTAGTGCGATAATTACCTACCGTAATAGTTAAATTTATTTACATTCAATTAGGTGCAATAATAACAGCTAGTTTTATGTACAAGTCTTCGCCGCTCTGTCTCTCTCTCTCATCATATAGAACTGACTGACAACGGGCTGATAACCACTATAGAGCAACTTCGATGCCAAAACAAAAAAAAGTTTTTCATCGCGATGGAAATGGAACTGTTAGCATCAACTTGCAAGCTTATTGAACCATTTCGGATTTGGGATTTGCTTACTCGTTAAAGAAGACAAATATTAGAACAAAGCAACGTGCAAAAATTGATGCGGTTTTTTTGTATATAAACGTAATCATAAATATTTTATAAACACGAACTTCTTGTTGCTTGTATAGTGTATCAAAATATAGTACTTTTTTAAACGATCGTACTATTTTGGTTAGTAATTAATTTAGATGATTTTAATAATTCCTGTATATTTAATTATTCTTGGAAATAATATTATTAAAAAAAAGAAAATAAATTATTACATTGATTTGAAAGTATGCTTTTAAACCTTTAAATTTATTACTGAAAATTATTATTTTGAAGATTTTCCTCCTGCGCAACACTACTTAGAATTTTAATTTGAATACATAAACTAGTTAGGTCGTATAAAGTTTAATGTCAACTATTTTGGTGCTCTGATATTTAAGCCAATTGCGGGACTTAGTGAGTAAACTAAAACACTTAGAATTTATGAGAAAAAAGCAGAGAGGTGGATGCTGCAGAAAAGAGATTGAACAAATAAAAGTGGGTGGATTAAAGGGTGAGATTGTACAGAAATATTTATAATTGAAACTAGCAAGTTTTCAAATAAGGAGAAAAATTGCATGCCACTAATAGATAACCGCTAGGGTCAAATTGTTGAGGATAAGCAACTCATCACACGAGGAATCAATTTAGTTACATACCAACAAGAAATCGCACATGAATTAATATAAACAGATAAATTTTACAACAGCAGACCATCTGTACAAAGAAGGGTTGTGCCTTCGAAGTGTAGAACCGGCCACAACCCTTACCGCTGGACATTTAGTGGCGTTATTAGAGAACATTGTACATACTTGAAATACACTAAAATTAATAGAAATGACTGACAAAAATGACGGAGATGGAAGAAATCAAAGACATGTTCACACAAATCCAAAATAAATTAGATTTAATGGATGAAAAAATAGGAAAACTAAACCAACAAGTGGAAAAACTTAAAAAAGAAAGCGCAGTGCTGAAGAACCAAACGATTAAGCAAGAGAAAAGAATTGATACCCTTGAACCAGAAATGAAGAAGAAAAATCTAATCATAACGGAGAACGAGATACAGAGAACCAAATTAAAATAATACTAAAACAAATAGGGGTAAACACGCAGAAAGCTATAGTCATAGAAGAACTAGCAAGAATGAGAAAGTTCAAGGAAGGATACAACAGGAACATAATATTAAAATTAACGAAAAACAGAACAAAAACTTAAATTCTAAGAAATCCTAATAAATTAAAGGGATCCAAAATATGGATTAAACAAAAAGGTAGTAAAAGAACGGAAATTATTGATACCGCATTTAAAAGGCGCAGGAAATCAATGTCAGAAAGCTAGTTTGAAATATAACAAATTAATAATAAAAACGTATTGGGCAGAATATCTAGTAAACGTGACATCTAATAAATTAAAATGGAAAGAATGAAAATGTACAGAAAGAATCACAAGGGAAAAGAAACATAAGCAGAATCTATTAATGCACAATCGAGAAAAGATCCCCCGTAGGAAAAACAGCAAAAAAGAATTACTAAAACGGCACAAACAAAAAATTACTAAAAACTAAGATGGATTCAAAGGCAACGAATAAACCAATATACATGGTAATAATCGGAAAACAACTAAACAAAAATCTAACGACAAAAACGAAGCAATAACATGAAAACTCGGAACATGGAATGCGAGAGGATTAAACGAGAAAGAGATAAAACTAACAGAACAATTATAAAAAGTAACATAGAGATATTAGCAATAATAGAAACGAAAAAGAAAGGGCAAAGGACATTTATTGTACAGTGGGATAAATGAATCTGTAAGAGCACATGCTGAAGTTGCATGCATGATTAAAAAAGATACAGTAGATAAAGTGCAACAGAGAAAATACTACAGCGAAAGACTATGAGCGTAGCAATAGTAAAAAATCAAAACAAAACATATACCATTATAATATGCTATAAACCAGACGGAAATGAAAATAAAAAGAAAAAAACAAACGTCTGGGAAAAGAATCTAGAAGTTCTGGAGGTAAGTAAAGGAATTATAATCATAATAAAAGACATAAACAGCAGAGTGGGAAATAAACCAAAAGATTGGAATGGAGTTATCGGATGTCATGGAGAAGAAAGGGTAATAGAAATGTAACTTAATCATCACAAACACCATTTTTCAACACACACGAATACACAAAATTACAAGTAAAGTTAAATCCAGGAATAAACAATCTATAATTGACTACACAATTGTGGCCAAAACTAAAAAGAAAAGAATCCAAGATACAAGAGTGAAAAGAAGCTGTAAAATAGAAAATGATGACTACCTAGTACAAACTACTTTTGTTGATAAAATAAATAAAAAATCAAATAACACAAAGCAAAACTATCGTAAAATTAGTAATAGACCAAATAAGCACACATAAAATCAGACACAGCAAGAGTAAAAAAGTATATAAACAGAGTAGAAAAGGAAACAGGAGTAAACAAAGAAATAACAAAGATATAGAAAGAAAATGGAAGATATTAAAAACTTCATCACAAATGCTGCCAAAGAAACATGTGGTACTAGCAGGAATAGGAATAAACTCAAAATAACTGAATGGTGAAATGAGATATATAAATGGGAATACTGAAAAAGAAAAGGAAAAAATGGAGTAAAGCCACCCACCTAGTCAAAGAGAGGAAAAAGTGAGGGAACAGTGTAGAATAAAGTTCAATTATTTAAAGTAAATGCAGCAAATTAATATAACCATCTTAGAGATATAAGAGGTACTGATTATATTATGTTATGTAACTACTTAAAAACTATTGCAAAATTAAAAAAATGTTTAACTTAACAATAAAATTCAAATTTTTGAAGCTGAACCACATTCGCATGCACATCGATGTAAGCCGCGACCGCGCTCATCAATTAATCTACGGTATGTTCGCAGAGACATGTTAACCCTAGAATCCTACACATTCGTCGATTCGACGAACAGTCAAATTATTCCCATCCATCTCTTTAACCAATCTGCGCGCGTTCAGTTGTTTAGAAACTGTCGAAAATATTACAAACTGTCCTCGTTTCTTACTATCAATGAGCAGCTGATTGGCTTCAGGACACGCTGCCCATTCCAGATGTATATTTCTAGTAAACCTGACAAATACGGTATAAAGTTGATTATGATGTGTGACAACGTCACGAAATATTATGTTGGATGCAATTTCTTCCCGGAAAGGGAAGTTCACCCAAAAATTTAATTGCAACACAGTACTTTGTTGAAAAACGGGTGTTTGTTGTCCATTGTGATGTTTATTTTTGAAGTGGCTCAAAAATAAACATCACAATGGACAACTGGTTCGCCAGTGTGACATTATTTCTAAAACTTAGACGAGAACATAGTCTCATTGCTGTAAGAACACTAAAAAAAATAAAACTGTGCTGCCTAACAATTTTAAAAGTATTAATTATCAAGATCGAAAACCAGAAACATCATTTTTTCTGTTTGCAGAAGATATTTCGGCAGTTTCATACAAACCAAAAAACAACAAACTTGTTTGTTTACTTTCAACCTTTCATGATGAAGCTACTGGTTCAAAAAATAAGCCTGAGCATATACTAACCTACAAACAAACAAAAGGTAGTGTCGGCGTATTGGACGAGTTCTGCCATTGCATGAATAGTATTAGATAATCAAAACGATGACCAATGTGATAATATGGTTAATATAGCGTCTATTAACGCATATGTAGTATATTGTCATATTTTTTATAAAAAATCTCCCGCTGGCAAAAAAGTCATGTTACGATTTACATTTATGTGTACTCCTAGCAGATATGCTTATAGCAAATTGGTTGAATATAGGTTTAGGCAAATCTACACAGCATACCGCATTAACAAAGAGGATAGAGACGTTGTTGGCTATCAGTAATTCAACAAAAAATACAATGACTGCAAACAGTCCATCCGATGGGGCAACCACTTCTAATAATAATAAAAATCTAGAAAGATTTGCAAGTACTGCCCGTATACCAAAAGAAGAATGAAAAAGTCAGTTTATCATAAATGCTCAGCCAATATTTGCGGCGAACATCAACATGTTTTATGTAAAAACTGCAACAATTAATAAAAAAATTTATGTCAATGTTTTTTTTTCATATTTTTTAAACGTTTTTAATCATATTTACATATTTTAGTAACTTAGTTTTATATTTTAAAAACGAGTAAATAAATATAGTTTTCCTACTTATATTTTTTCAATAATTATAATAAACGAATTGTGTTTTATAAAATATTTTATATCAATTTTCCCCAATCAATTATCATGGTAGTCGAAATGACAAATGTCTAGCAATAAGTGCATAAATGACATGTCTAGCATTCTAGGGTTAACAAAATTAGCAATTTTCACTTTAGCCACAAATATTTTAAAAATTTGCACGCTATTATTCTACATTAAACCATATATGCAGTTTGTCGGTATTAATATGATTAATTAATGATTATTAAATATAATGACGATAAATAAAAACTTGTATAAACCTATTTCTAGATAAATCTAAAAAAATAACGCATTTTTAATTGTATTAAAATTTTTTGCCCTAGTGTGTTCATAAATAAATTAGTTTGATAAATAAGTAAGTATAGTGTAAAATGAGTATTACAATGACAATTGTAATGCGAGTAAGGTAATTTAAAAAGCGCTACAAAATTATAATTGTTTCGTACCAGTTTCTCTATTTCGCTTTCATTTGTATTCTTTGTTGATAAAAATTGTAATATTCTATCTTGTAGCGATTTTCGAGATATTATGGTAGTTGACAACAGTGATCAGCACCCTACTTTCTAATTTCAAAATACTTGGGACAGGTTTTTCAATCATAGGTTAAACTTTGGTTAACTTAAACTCAGTTTAATTTAAAAATACTGTCATATCATTAACCTTAGACTATTTAATCCAGAGTTTTGCTCTGACAAGTAATACTCACTACCAACCTTATACTGTATACAGAAATAACTACTTTTAATTGCACTTTGTAATACTGTTTTTCGCAAAAAGTTGTTTTTTTATTACATTGTATATGTAAAATAAAGACAGAAAATACTTAGTTTCATTAAGGATCATTTTATGAAAATACTTTATAAACTAAATGTATTTATAAAATTTAAAAATACAGCTTCATATCATACTTTTTAGCAAATTATTAGAAACTGTTAATCAAATGGATAAAAATATAAGTTAACATAAACTATTTTTAAAAACGGTTTAATTTTACATGTAAACTCCTTGATGATCTTTTGGTGAAGTTATTAATGTTCACTGTCTCACAATGAAAACTTCTGATCCGAAGCTATACTTCCTGCCTTATACAGTGAAACTTGATTCATCTTAAGGGTAGTATATAGTTGCTTCTTTTCCGTCTGTCGTATAAAGTGTTTTACGTCACCTCAAATAATTACAAAACAACTTAATATCAATCAATTTGTAATATAAAACTTTTAATATTACCTTGAATAAGAAAAACTCGAAAAATAACGCATTCATTTATAAGTACAATATTCGAGAAAAATAAAAAAACAAAATATAACCAGTATAACTTCTTAAGCCTCAACAAATTTTAGTTGAATAAATTAAATTGACGTTAATTCATTTCTATTAGCAATCTTATAATAGAAGTTTAATAAATAAAAATTATTTTAAATGAACTCTTTTGTACTTTCATAGTTTCTTTTACTAATCATTAAACGTAGTAAATCTATATACATATTTAATTTGTTACAAACTTAACAAAAACTCTTTAATGTTAATGCTATTCAGTTTTATTCGTATATAAGCAGCTTTTTCAAGTTTCCTATCTTCTCTCTGATGTAAGACAATAAATAAGAATTGTGTTAATTAATCTACAGTAAGTAGAGTATACCATTTTTTTAAATTATTTCAAATTGAGACAATTACTGTCTTATTAGAAGGTATAATCTTACCTACGATAAAATGTGCACGGATTAAAAAATGTAATAGAAAAAGACAAATAAATATCACACCAATATGCTTTTCAACTATATAAAAAATTTATACAATATTGGGTTTAAGAACAATTATAATTTAACGAAAAAAACAAAATAGTAATATAAAGAAGAAATAAGTATTTGTTTTTAGATGAAAAAAAAAATACATTTTTTTTTAATATAAATGAACCTATAACGAATAAACAGTATAATAATTCAAAATAATAAAATACATTCAGAATGACAAACCCGTTTAAAACACCTTTGCTGCAAAAAATATCAAAGTAAAACAGGTTATCTGCTCGCCTAAATACAGAATCGGCGTATTGTGAAATTTACATAAAATTAAAATGACGTTGAAGGTTAAATATTTACTCAACAAAATTATGTCAATAAAAATCGATTTAGTTTTTATATTTACATTAATTTTTATACGTAAATTTTTTTATTTTTCACAACTACAAAGCTGTATGTGATGTATGTTCATATATAGATCGTAAGATTAATGTAGCTTTTGAATTCAAAATGAGCATCAATTGCATTTTTTAACAGTAAACTATATTTTACTCTATTTCAGAATTAATCAGTCCAAATTGTATTTTTAATTATACGGCAAAAACAAATCCTATGATAAAAAACTGTTGTGGTCACCACACGACTTTCCTATAAGGAATGATGAAAGAATGTCTACATATTTTTTTAAGGTTACGCTGTCATAAAACCATTTTTAAGTGATATGTGCACGTTTGTATTGATTTCCTAGCATGCTATAATTCTTTTGAAATTTTTCTCTTCGATTTCATTAAGATCATATCGACTAACCCTTATACTTGTGCGCCTCGATGTTACTTAACCCTTTAGTAAATCAGAAAAAAAAAACTCGTCGCAGGCAAGATTCGAAACTATATTATATCTGTGAATTTCTTTGTAAATTACAAATTACATATCTGATAAACCGGTAATGTGATTTTTTTTTAATTTGAATAAATTGTTAGGAAGAACGATCTCTATAAGAAACTGTAAAGATAATTTAAATAAGATGCAGCACTCCGTATATAAACAAGTAAAAAAAATATAGAGAAACATTGTTATTATTTAATGTATCTTGCTGTATCGTATGATGCAGTAACTGCTTCTTGTAAACTGCAATCATACTATTTTCAATCTAGATTTTGCAGCATCTAGCAGCTCAACGAATTTTTTGGCACTTTGAGGTGGCCAACAAACCAAAATAAAATATATAAACTTTGAATTAGATTTATTCAAAACATAATAATCTTGATGTCTTTCTACTACGAAGGTAGCATGAACAACTCTGGGGGTACGCGCCGCTTACAACATAAGAAGGGGCAAAACACCCGTACATATATTTCGGCGAACGAAAACCAGCGAACACAATAAATTCTTAACACTTGCTTTTCCTTTAAGATATGGATTTTTTTTCTAAAAAAATCGTCGTGGGTAAGATTCGAATATGGAATTCACTTTAAATTATAAATCAAATATCTAATAAACTGTTAATGTTAGAGTAAAAAAATATTTGAATAATTTACATATGTACAAAACTGTATAAGACAATACGTATGTTAAAACTGGCGGATACACTTCCGGTTTTTTTGTCAGACCCATCTTTTGATAGAATCGAGAGAATATGAAAAGTCAGCTCCATACCAAATTTCACGTTACTAAGACTTTTGGTTTTGAAAGTTATCGTGAGTACATCGTTACACACAGACATACAAATTTTTTTTGTCAAAAATACATTTTTCTGATTCAGGAGACCTTGAAACGTAAAATTATGCAATAAAAACTTTGTGAAAAAATTGCGATCGCTTATACTTTCCTTATAAGAAAGTAAAAACGTTTTTCAACAGGCCTTAGTGTTTAATTGAACTAATTATGTGGTAACATTTCAGAAAATTAAAATTTTTCTTTGATTTACCTGCACCCGTGACCATTAAATAAATCTAAATAGGTATATGTAAACTAGCTTCATTCATCAAGCCATATGATCGCATTAAGAAAAACGATATTTTTCTAATTTGTAAGTGATCAAATGTAGAAATTACATTATTCAACATGTGAAAAATTTTAGCATAATATAAGCTTAGTCCTAGTTTCTCCTTGTGATTCAAAACTAGAAGTTGAACATTGCCTTTGCCGATTTGTCGTTATGTAAACACAAACAATAATTTGAATTCATTATTTTGATACCATGTTATTACAGCAAAGTCTTTATTAAATTAGTAGCTTCTCCAATCTGGGAATAAAACTCTCGATTTTTAATAAGTTTCACTGTACTGAAATTTCAATAAGCAATAAAAGTACACGTTCTAATCATAAAATCTCTTTTAGAAGTGTTGTTATCCATGCTACTTCTTTTCTGCGATATACTCAACATCCATTGTTGAAAGCATTATACATTTTTATTACTACAAATTTTTTCTTTAGTTTATACACTAATTTATTGCAGCTTTAGCAACTTTTGAACGTAAAACTTGTTTTATGTGCTGCCAACATCGCAAACGTCAATATTCGTTCGTTATTGTAGTTACGTAATAGGTGAAAAAACTTCAGAGTGGTAAAATAAAAATACAAATCCACATAAAACTAAGTATTTAAAGTTCATTATTATATTAGGTATGCGACAAGTGGAAAAGTCATTTAAAAATCTTAAAATTTAGTTAAAACTGAAAAAAGCTATGTTAAAGTTAATGTCCAATTTGACAGATTTAGTAATAAATGTAGTACCATTACATTTCTAGTGTTCTTTTATTTTTTCAAAAAAGAATATGATTTTACAAAAGGCAACACAAAAAAATGTACGTTACTCTCAACGAAAGCTTCATAGCATAACTCACTCACATGCAAAGCTCGGCCGTGCGGCCTCGCGTCGCATTAACGATAGTTATGCCATGATGTAATTTCAACGCTTATTTACTATTAATGACCCAACGTTCATGAGACAGTTGTAACATGCCCGACACCAATGCAACATACACCTCAGCAGCAGTTTCTGACAGACAATCACTCATTACTAGAAGGAGGACTACCTCTATCCGTGCATTTGTCTATTAACTTAACAACATTGTCTTTCACAAACAAACATGTTTCTATTTACTTTAAATATGTAACCTTAGTCAATTGTTTCACTTATGGAAAATAAGTTTCTCTTTACTTTTGGTACATTTCCATACATTTTCGAAATGGTTTGTATTCTAAAAGTCATTCCCGATAACTTTACATTCATTTTAGCTTAGCCGTGCGCTTATAAATAACGAAAATAAAGGATTTTTTTAAAAAAGAATCATTTACGTAGATTCACTAGAGCCGGTAAACAATTTCGTACAGTCATCTGTGTGTTTTACATTCAAAAACGCATCACCAGTTGGTATAGGCTGTGGTATAAGTATCTTTGTAGCATTTTTATTTTCCCGCTGAATTTAAAACGTTTTCGGTTTTCTTCGGAGAGTTCCGTGCATTTAAAGCACTTTTACAGGTTAGCCACCCTTTTCGTCATTTTTAAAGATTTTGCCACTAAAGTTGACGACAATTCGCCATGTTTTTCTGGTAATCACAAATTATTTTTTAAAATCCCTATATTCAAAAAATTTAAATTAATTGTAGCGCTCATTAAAAAAAAATAGTATGTTAAGTACCATATTTGCAGTTATGCTTAATAGGATACCGCACAAATAGTATTGTATTAAAAATGGGAATTTAATAGTAATAGAAAATTTAAAAATGTTGCAGAAATATTACCACTAAAATTAAACATAGCTTATAAAATTCACCTACTTAAATTAACTGCGAACTATGCTATTTAACAAAATTTACCTACCAAAACAAACACAACACAGACTGTAATATGTTGATATCAACTAACGTTGAAATAAACCTAGACTAACATAAACGCCAATAAAATACGGACGAAAACTAGTAAATACAAAAACATACATATGTAGATAACATGAAAAGTTTAGTAAATATGACACCTAAATAACTTTAAAACTGTAATATGGTATAACAAATGTTTATCAAGATTAACATTCATTTACTTTTAAAAAATAATTTATTTAGTTATTAGTTTTCGAATCCTTTGTCAAAATTGCCTACCGTGCTATCAAGAGAGATAAAGATTCAGAGTATGGCATCGTTAAAATCTAGATTTATTGTACGATCAAATATTATACATAATTTACGTAATTCCGCGAAAGCGGAAAGTAAATTGTAATCCCAAACTAAAAAGTCATAAATTAAAACTTGTAAATGCGGAATGTAACCAAATCAGCTTATCGCCATTTACAAGAAATTTATAAATCTACTACTGTAGTTCTCGGCATTTGCAAAAAAAAATATTTCAGTAAGTGAAGTAAGTTTTTTCTCTCGACGCCAATCTTAAAAAATTTAGAATGGCCTTTCATACCGCTCTTTTGAATTACCCGGTAATAGATCGTCAGTAACATCAGCCGCAGATTCACTCACATCAAAGAGAATGTCCTTGCAATGATTTTTGTCTTTGTCAATATTAACCGAATAGATTTAGAAGAAAATCTTACAAGTAATAATCATTATAAAAAGAGCCGGATTAAGGGCGTTAGGCCCAGACCGCTACCTACAAAGAAGCCTCCAAATCCTGATAAACTTGTAATAGTAAAAATTATTGTTGTTTTTATAAAAGAAACAAAGTACAAAATTGAAACATGACAAATATTGATTTCTATATTAAAAAATAACAATTTAGACTGTTTAAGCGTTTCGATAAAGTCGAATTATCAACAACCTACATAATAGGAAAATTTTAAGATAGAGTCTAATACAGTTTCGCATAAAAACAATAATATTACCTGATATCACGCTTCAGAAATAAATGATGTGTGGGGTACTGATTCTAGTTAAAGTGTAGATTACATATAATGTTTGCAGTTTAACTAATTTTCAACTCAAGAAACATTATCGTACTTAACTATATGTAAAGAATTTATCCTTCTACTATTCGAAATTATTGTTGATTTGACTCCGGACGTGTCCCATGTAGACCAACCATAATCATACCTGAATCATACTTTTTTACAGCCTTTGTGTATCACGAAAATTTAGATTTCGTTTACGATGCAGCAAATTGCAGACAACACCAACGGGAAATCGGACGCCAGAGACCCTATTTGTGACCGTTCGCAAGTAGATGGCCGTATACGTTTTTTCACCAAAAACGCACGATTGTAATTTTTAACTATATGTTTCTGAAACGTATACGTCTATATCGGTACGTAAGACTGAGAGCGAACTTAAAGTCTACGAAACCTACGAACATATACGTTTTTAACTGGCTGACTTAAGCTGAACTTTGTATTAATGTTGTTTAATGTCATAAAGTTTGTGGATAGCGATTATTATTAATTAAAGTAAGATTGGTTTGATGCAAATTTGTCTTTTGCCGCTGTAACATAATTATAGCACATTTTATTTTTATTTTAATTGGTTTAAATTTTTTGCAACTAGTTCTTACCACGCCAATGTAAGTGCTATGGCAATGTAGATATATCGCAAACTAGTATCAGCGTGCGTCTTAAAAAAATTGTGAGTTCCTTATAAAACCTGGTATTTTTAAGTTATTTTTTAACTATTTTATTTTAACGAATGGTTACATTTTCCTGAAAATTTTGACCATGATAAATGTAGTGTGACAAGAAATAAATTTAATGTTGGTAATGTTTGTTGTAATTAACAATGTTAGTTTTTTTAGAAACATAGACTTCACGGCTTAATTGACTGCATCGCTCGCACCCATGTAACAATTGTGGGTTCCCAAAAGATGATAAACATTCAAAACATTTTTAGTACATTAATAGAAAATTGTAACATTTTATTAATGTACAATTTGTAAATAAAATTTGTATGTACTATTTTTAAACTACGAATTATAGATTTGTGACAATTTTTTCAGTATAAACGCGAGATTTTCAGGAAACACAAAGCTTATATTATATTATTATATTTAGCAACAATAAAATAATTTTAAAAAAGATACATGCCACTGTAAAAAAGTATTATTTTCTGATAGGTGACTCTAGTCACTCCTTAAGGACGTGATTATTGGCAGCTTTTAAAGAAGTGGTTGATAGTACATCAAAGTTTCGCTATAACCTCGTTCCCAAAAACCCTAAGATCAAAATAGTGCTGTAATTAAGTTCTAAAGACAAGATTTCGATGCTTGTGTTTATTGACGTTTGAAACAAAAATGGTTAAAAAAACAGTATTCAACACTTCTATCACTCGTCAAAAGCATTGGAAAACAAATGTCAATAACAAACGCTTTACAATACTGCCATATTTATTTTGCACGACATCAAACGTATGCGTTTTCAAAAACGTATACTTTGTAAGGGTTGGTCACAAGTAGCTCTTAGAAAACGTATTCGTTTTTTTATGTACGTTTCTTGACGTACACATTTATTTAAGTACAATGTCAAAAATAGGACCTCAAGAGAAAACCTCCAGCACTAAACAAAAAAGTAGTGTGGTTGACGATTGGTATGATAATAGTGTTTTAAGATAATGTTCACACAAAACTAAATGTGATGCGCACATTGTTACAGAAACCTGACCTAGACACAACATGAGTGGTAAAAATGTACTGAACGTGGTGATAGCTTTTATAAAAATCGTAAAAAGGGGTTTGAGGTTTACGAAATGGAAGCAAAAAATGAGAAAGGAAGAAAAGAATACTCCATGGACTTATGTAGGAGCAGCAGTGAAACTACTCAATAAACTTTACAAGTTTTGCCAGTAAAGTTGTGCGTTTTTTAGAATATGTCAAAAATGCAGAAGCTGTTATCACTCTTTAAACTTCACAAAACAGTAAGAGAGAACTAAGTAGTAGATTATTCTTATTTTGACTATTGCATAAAGAATACTTCTATCCATGCGTATTACTAATTGTGAGACTAAGATGAGCTTCTCCAAGTTCTCCTAGATCAAGAACCAACTGCGGTAAACATAGGTACCGGGGAACATCAGTAGTCTACTTCTTTTCCCTATAGAGAACACACTGACTACCGACCTTGATTTCGAAGATTTCGTTGAGAAATTTTGTCAGATAAAAGTAAGGAATACAATATACTAAGGTAAGTAACAACATAGTTCATGACTTGTTTTTAGAAATGGGACTCCAACCAAGTCCTGATTATAGACGATCTGTAACGCCTTTATTTTACAACGCAGTTCAGGATGTTTTTCAGGAAGACGTTATATACTGACCAAAAAAAACATTTAAAAATAAAAATAAAGTCGTAATTGCTATAAATAGCGAATATTAAGTAGTTCGAATGTATTTATGACAAAAATTATAGGTCAACATTGTTTAAATAATTCATTAGCAACGATTGTAATTCTTTCACGCAACTAATCCAATTCTTCCGTATATTTGGTAAAAACAATTTAATCAAACGTCGATTAAACTTTGACTCGAATATAATTTGTATATTGATGACATTTAGGTGTAAAATTACATGTATTATAACAGGGCTGTTCAGTGTGAATGACACAAAAAGGTCGTATTTTATATAGCTTATTATTAGTATCGACCCAAGTAGTACTAGCGTCATTGATGCCAATGCAGCATTAAACTTTTCATCAGAAAGCATACATAATACATATCATATTTTTATCTACAGCATAGATTAATAATTTATATAGGTAATATTATAGAAACATAAAATACTGAAAGGTCAAACACCGCATATAAAACGCATAATTGACTAGGTTGAAAATCCGTACATCAATCAATACCTTAACTCTTAATATAATATTAAATATTCTATACTAACTGAAACTGTAGGTATTCTTTCTGGTAATATAAACACCGAATAATATCAGTCAAACGTGGGTTGTAAAACAAGTGATTTGTAAATAAGAATATTAAAAATAATCAAATATATACTATAATTAAATCTAAAATTAACAAATCGAGAATTAATAATATTGAACACTATGTAAAATTCTTATTTGAGCGTACGTAGATAAACTAATTTTCGAATCTTTCTACATCGCCTAACCTTTAATAATAATGTCATTATATTTAAAAAAATAAAACTGGCAACAGTTTTTTAATGCAATCTGTTTTTGTAAGTGCGTGTAATTCCACAATAAAACTAAGTCGTTAATTGTAACCGATCATAACTTATTATATTACAATTTTAAATCTTAAGATAGAAGGTATAAACAAACAGGGACTTCAGAAATACCGGTTCCTCACGTGACATATATGTTAGGTAACCAACATTGCTTGGATTGGTACGAAATAAGAAATTTGACTAATTCAAAAGTTTATTTGAAATAAAATATCCTTCAGCTTCGTGTTAACTCTTTTCTTCGAACTTTGAAAAACATTACAAAGCTCATCAAATTGCATATATCGAATAGCATCAGTAATTGTATGCTCCAAGTCTTCAATTGTGCACAGTCGATTCTTGTATACTGTTTTCTAAATATTCACAAAAGTAAAAATCTAATGGCGTCAAATCTGAAGATTGTGGAAGATATAACCCTTGGCTTAACACACTTTGATTGTGGAATTGTAGAATCAATTCAATTTTAGCTCAAATGATATGAGCTGTTGAATTGTCTTGGCGAAAGTAACCAAATTGAAATCCGTTGTCATTTGGCTGCTCAAAAAATATCAGGATAACATCATGCGCTTACAGTATTGTAAGAAAATATTGAGTCGATTATCCTCCTCCTTATCACTGTTATTTATATACCAACTTTCAAAAGATATTGTCTCCACAAAAGGATCGAGATTCTTTTTTATGCTTTGAGTTAAGCCCCTACTGACAATTTTAAAAATCGATTGCTTAACAATTAAAAATTAAACCTAACATGACTATACATATATGTACCTGTTGCCACACATAACTTTGTCACCGATTTATTAAAGCTTTGTTTCATGAGATTACAAAAGTCTTTGACAACAGATACAGTGAGTAAGTATACCTTCCAATTCTTATATAAAAAACGGTTGATTCAAACTTGTTTATGTTTTCGGAAAGTATCGTAATTAAAGTTTGTTTTTGAGAATTTATCGATAAATTGATCGATGGAAACTTATAGCAAATATTACCATTCGGATTGTGGGTACTATTCCAAAAATGCGTCATTACAATAACGGCGTCTTGTACAAGAGTCAACATTACAAAATGCTATTAATATAGGATTACAAGATTGGATAACCTAAAAATAATAGCTGTTATTCAGTACAAAATAGAGGAATGTTGATTCTCAGCTCATACGTCACGTTTTCCACGAGTTTTAATCTTTGCGATTAGATCTACAAGCAACTGTGTAGATATCAAAACGCAACAAAAAAAAATTTGCGCTACTAATAATCGTCGTTTATAAAAGTTGCTACTCAGTAGTGAGATTAAAAATTTATGCGAACGGAACGACACAAGCTACGGATTGTAACTTGTAAAAAGTATCATATTGAAATTAAAATTTGTGGTAAAAAAGCTGAAAATATAAAAAGAGAGGTGTCAGATCGTCAGTTCTACTATTTGATAATTAAATGTTTAATTTAATAAATAAATTATTATTGTATTGTGAATCTATTTAAAATCTATAACCGTAACTCTCATCATTGTAAATAAGTTGTGTAAACGGCCAGTACAGTGCATTTGAAATAAAATGGCGATGCAATCTAACCCAACACAAACGCCCAATGAACACTTTTTGATTAATTGATACATCTTTGACGTACATAAGAATTAAGAGACTTTGTTTGATATACTACTTTGTTTTTGCACAGTAAAACAATTGACGTTATGTCAAAAAGATGTTAATCAAAACAACCAACCATTTTAAAAACTTGGAAATAACGACGCATGCCCTTATCTGAAAACTTAACATACCAAAATGTCAAATTAAAAATCCTTAATCAAACTACTAACGTTAACCCTTTAACGCGCTCTGATAATACGCTTATGCCAAACCGCGCCGCAGTAGATCATTAATTTTGAAGTAGAAAATTTTACTTAATCGAGAGAAAAACAAGTAATACCATTTACAGATCTCGCCTTTTTACTTTTGTGGAATTTGTACCCAAGTACTTCAGATGGCGCGACTTTAATCATGACTATAACATTGACTGGTATACCCGTTTTACCAGTGCCCAGTGTGCATTCTGGCCTTCGACATTGCCAACAGCTTTTAAAAAGGTTCTATTAAAATAATTTATGTGAAGTACTGTAAACTCAGAATTTACCAATTTATTAAAAATAAATTACTAATAATTGATTAAGTTAAGAAATATTCAATTTTGGTGTAAAAAACACGCGTCAATGGTAGACTTTTTTTCTAAAACTCTGTATTGTCATTTTTAGTTTTGCAAAAAAATACGGTTCTAAGACGTTGCGCCTACAAAATTTTGGTTAGAATAACTGCTGGCACTTTCAAATTGACCATTTTTTCGACGTGTGTATGCACGACTGCACGTTTACTCAGAGTTTTGGAATGTAATCTTAAATAGAACTACTGCAAATGTATTCGAAAACATGGAAAACATCGGCATTGTATTAGTTGATAAATTTTACTATATTTATAACATAATCTAAAACTATTAGGACCGACAGATTCAGACTATTTTTGCGCCCATTTCTGTAGCTTTGCGAGGTATCGTTGAAATGGCTTAATTTCGCAACAGATGGTTTTGGAAAAACCTTTACGAATGACGAATTGACCAGGATGCTAGAAATTAGTGAAGATCAAGCTGAAAATTCTGATATTGGTGGAGACTCTAATCCAGAAGATAAAATTGACGAAAAAGTATTTACGCCTAGTACAAGGTCAAGGCCTGCACCTGAGATAACGTAAGTAAATATGAATTAAATATTTGAATGAATAAATTAATTAGTTTTTACAGCCTAACAAGAAATATCAACACCGATGGTCAACTGCGCAATGTAGGAATTTACTTGAAGCAATTGTTTACAAAATAAAGGATAATCCAGAAGGATTTGAAGTATATTTTCAATAAAATTTCAAACAACTTATTTTTAGAAACCATCTGCTAATAAATTTGACAGTAAATTATTCGAGTTGTATACGTTACCAGACACTGTTGCGCTTGGTATTTTATTGGTTAAGAACAAATTAAGAAATTTGCAAAAACAAATTTTATAAGAGCAGAAAAATTGAAGGACCAAACTGGTGCTGGTTTGCTAGAAGAAGACAAGGAGCAAAACATAAAAGGTAATTGAAAAACTTAAAATGCTTAAATGTAATGAAGTGATGCATTTAATGAATATATTTTTAGATTATATTAATAAAATTTGTGCTAATTAATTTATAAATTTTTGGTCAGAGAAAAAATATAAATTTTCCTTCGATATACGATTCCAGTAATGAAATTGAACTAGAAAGTGATTCCGATAATAGTTTCCTGGTTGATATTTCCAATTTGGAAGTCATAATAGAAGACGATACAAATTCACACGTCTCAAGTGTTCTGGGGTTGAAAAAATGAAAAAACAATTGTCCAAGTGTTGTTCAAAGAAGCCAGCAAATTCATCGCTTCAGTATTTGACAAGTCTTCAACAAAAACTTAACTTTGAAGAAACGAAATAGAATATGGAATGCAAATTTAAAACAAAAAGTTTAGATATTGAAAGAGTAAAAGTCGAGTTGGATCAATTGAAAGTAGAAAGCGAGCTGGCATTAAAAAAATTGCAAATGGAAAAAGATTTCAAACTTAAAAAATTTGAATTGGAATTGAAATATCGGAAATAATCTAATTTCGTCTAACAAATAAAATGTATGTTTATACTTCTCATTTCTCGAAAGTTAAATTTTTCTCACATTTAAAATTATTTTAAAAAAATTTAACAATTCAGTTTTAAATAAAAAAACTATTTGAAATTCTGTGAAATTTAATTATTTGTTGTAGGTTAACATAGTTCCAAAATAGCTCTCTCTTCATCTCTGCTTCTGTATGACTGGTGCAGGCAGATGATTCACTTCCTTCATCTTCGTTGCTGTTATCTTACTCGTGTGGAGTAAAGTCATCTTCACTATCAACTATTGTACGAATGATATTATGTAAGATGCAACAAACTGAAATCCATTGACATGCAAAACAATTATTAGCATCACTTCCTAAAGCAAGTTTTAGTTCCTTTAAACTTGAGAAGCGTTACTTTAGATAAGAAATACAATTTATATGGTGTTATTACTGTTGTTGTTAATTTGTACGCACTGTCGCCAACGATCCATTCATGTTCAGAAAAATACTGATTAGCATTTGTAAACAAGGGACAGTTTGTATATATCCTGCTGTCATGAATACTGCCTGGATATCCAATTACTACATGTCAATTGTATAATCACACGCTGCTTGCATCTTCAATGAATAATGATCCTTTCTAGAGAAGTATGCTCCCGAATCGATTTTTGGTTTTTCAGCAAGTCGAATCTCTATTCCATTCACATATCCAACACATTGTTGGGCCAATGTAAAAATTCAATTCAAATTACAAATAGCAGTAAAAACGCTTTTGGTTATATTCGAAACAGTACCTCCATCAACAATACCAAATAATGTAGCCACCTTTCTAATAGAAGAACCTTCACAATAACAACCAAGACAATATAAAGTAATTGTTAGCTGATATTTTATCGGCAGCTGTTTCCACGAGTTTTTCCCATTAAACACATCATCATCTTTGATTAAATTAAAAATAATTAACAATGTATTTATTAACAATACAAACCTGCGTCCTCAAAAATTATTATATCAAGAATATCCCTTTCCACAAGAAAATCTAATAATTTGTGCATTTCACTTCTATTTGGCATTTTAAAAGCATTTATAAACACACACTTGGAATAAAATGTCAAATGCCAGGAAAGTGTTCAGAAGAAAAAAATCAGGTGCCAAAGTTGATTAAAAATGGGTTTTAATTTTTGATTAACTTAAGAATTTAATTTGCCTAAACATAATTATTGTAAAAATTAAATTACAGCTAACGTTTCTTGACTTAAATGCGCCAACTTTAGATAAACTTTGTTACAAGATTGTAAATAATGGGCAACGATTTAATGGCAACAATAAAACAAACAGTAACAACAACGTAATAACAATACTAACACTTACAAACTCAAATAAATGTGGTTTGGCACATTTGTATACCAGACAGATAAATACGATTCTTCACTATTACAGTGCGTAAATTATTTGTCTGCATCTGAAAATTGGTTGCTTGAAACCTTGTACCACAGTATAAATAACAATCAGTAGGGACAGGTCGCTGAATTTTGCTCGCAGTTTTTCTACGCGTATAACGCAGCTGGCGGTACTTTGTTACTGCTAACGCTGGCGCGAACAAACATAGGCTGGGTAGCAATGCGAGAAAACCCCAAGTCGACTAGGCCAACAGAAGCAGGCCAACTAGCTCCAGTCGTGAGGGCGTAGATAATAATTTTCTTTATTTCTCAAGAAGATTCAATTATAAGGGCGCCACCGAATTAAC
Source organism: Aquatica leii (assembly GCA_035610365.1). NCBI lineage: Eukaryota > Metazoa > Arthropoda > Insecta > Coleoptera > Lampyridae > Aquatica > Aquatica leii. The sequence goes on from CM069433.1 coordinate 77,583,753, forward strand.
CTCAATTCGCAAACGTAACCCGGAACGTTTCCCAGGTCTGCGGGTACCTAGCACTATATTTCCGTCTATGTAAAGCCTACTAATATGGATACCAACTACAAGCACTAAAAGCTTTCTTTTAAGGGTGGGAAAAGTTAAAATAGCAGTAAAAAGCGTTAAGCGACAAAAGGAATATTAATTAAAGTTTTAAAGCAAAATTAAATAAAATACAGATAACGCAGTTGCCTGTTTTCCGAGTATACAACTTTTCAACAATAAAATATATCTAAGCATAACAACAAACAAAAAAAAAACGGCCCAAATCAATCTCGATATAAGCGCTTGTATCGTTACATGCCGTACGCTAATGAACTATATCTATATACGCATAAATTTTGAAGGAATACAGGTAATTGTGCTCAACTAATAATAACTACGCATGCTCAAGTACATGCCATGCTTAACGAACTAAATTAATAAAAATAAAATTAAGAAAGTTTTATAGCTTATCTTGGGTTCCTGAATCTGCGGTAAATTAACCAGGGCTACAAGTAGCAAGAATTTAGGTTCCTCCCGTAGTAGCAGCAACAATAAAACCACCAAACAATAACTGGTTGAATCACGCCTACTATCTCTGACAATTAAAGTCCTTGCGTGGGAATACAACTTCCGTTTCGCTACTAAACTACCTAAAACGAAGCTAATGCAGATGCGCAAGACAAAAGTACAAACCATCGCTTACCGGAAACGGTTACCTAATGACATGCGAATTACAATATGCAAAAAAAATCTAAGAGTAGCCAAACAGTCCTTACAGAGTTATGATTAATCTAAAAGGAAAACGTGATATTACAATCAAAATATTGATATTTTTGCATGCAAGAATACTCGAACATACCTAAGGGTACTACTGCTTCGAAATCCGCTAATGCGAGTGAAGACACCAAAACTACTATCGGAATTCTTCATAAAAAGCAAGTAGTAGGCGAATTTTGAAATTTTAAAATCCCAAACTAGTGGATGCATAAACAAAATGCAGCTGGTTCCAAAAATTCGCTGTTCTCGTTTTGTATATAAAGATGGCTACCTCTTAATGCATTTTTATCTTAAAGCATGCGTATAACGTAAAGTTGGTTTAACTTGTAAATAGAGTTTCACGTCCCGGACAAAGCTTAGAAAATAAGTAATGCATCGAAAATTATGGATAAGAATAATTAAACAAAATGATCGTAACAACTTTTTGCATTCTCCGTTAGTAGTGCAATTATAAAATCGCAGAATTACAAAAGTTTAAAGCTTCTGAAGTTTACGTTGTAATAATTGGCGTAAAGCAAATGCTATACAACGCTTAATTTTGTGGTAAATACAAAAGTTGCTACTCTAAATGCAACGTGGATGCTGCCACCAGCTAATTTTCATAAAAAAAGTTTTTACAAAAGCTTGAGAATTAATTAACATAAAAACTACAGCGTAAAAGAAAACCCTAAAGTTACCTTCAATTTTTACTATTATTTATAATGAAATTAAAGAAAAGCCAAACAGACAATTTACAAAAAGTTAAAAAACATCAATCCTAGCTTTTTATTATAGTTATATTTGTTTCTGTATACCTTATATTTTTTTTTTAGTTCTCAAACGTACTTGCGCACATCCATTATTATCGCTTTTAAATTTATAATTCTGTCAAATTTGATCATTCTTCTTTCTTTTTTTATTTTTAATGTTGCTGTTGCTGTGTGCTAATTTTACTCATTTTACTTTTGTGATTCGCTATTATCATTATTATTATGTTACTGTTAATTTTAGTTTAATTTGGAAAATTTTGGAAAAACGGGATAGATATATAGTAAATGTAAAACCACTTCTCAAACCTCCCGGTGCCAGTTTATTTCGATTTCCCAAGGCTGTTGCAAGATAATTTATTAAATTAGCAGTAGTAGATGTCGATTATTTAAATTTTTTGTGAATTAACCAATACTATGTAATTGATTCGAATTATGTATCTGCGAAGCTTGGATATATGCATGTGGATCTCTGTATTTACTTGAATCAGTTCCCTGTTTATACTTATCAATGTATCGAGTGTGCCATCTTCACCTTGATAAAAAAAGTGTACAGTAAATTAAATGAGATTAGATGGCTTCTACAACATAGTGTACCTTTGTAAATTTCTTAACCAGGTAAAACCAAATGAATGATTTTGACAGTAATTAAGTTTTTAGATTAAATTTTTTGCGCAAATATTTTAGCGCCATCTGGAAGCAGTTTAGCAAAGTACCGTCAGTAGTCGCCATATTTGATTTAAACTTGCGTATTCAACTTCAAAGGTACCGATCAAAGCTATCCCTACTGATTGCTATTTATACTGTGCTTGTACTGTGAGATCGAGATTATTCTCAAACCATGTGACCTTCTAGTATAGGTATACTGTAGTAAATTTCCTTTAAAAAGTGGCTTGCGAATAATCTCGATCACCCGTTATATTATTTGTTTTAATAAGAAAGTTTAATTCCGCACATAAATTGTATAATAGGTACAGTATTAAAGTAGTACAAAACAAGAAATGTGAAACAAGTACACGATAACAATTTATCATCTCCTAAATTATGCAGTTCGCTTTTTAAATTCATACAAGATGAAAATGCCGTCTATTAATTTCAAATGTAAAAAACATCACAAAACGTTATTTGTAGACACCTTTTCGTCCAAAAGAACACTTTAGGGTAGTATTTTCGGCATTTAATGAAAAAACAAAATAATAATTCAGGCGTTTTAGCATACAAAAATTTACTATTAATCAAAAACTACAAAATACAATCCATATAATACGCAAATCTTCGAGCATTCGTTGAAAAATTGCATTATTCAAGAGATATTTGTGAGGCGAGAAAATAAAAATATTTGACAGTCTGAAAACTACTACCATATCATTGAATAAAATAGATAGAAACAGTAACCTTTTCAATACCACCTATTCGAACTATAAAATTTTATTGTTTAGTTTTATGGAAAGAAAAGTAATTTGAAAATCAAATAAAACATGCAGACAAGTTGTTCTTTTTTCTTATTTTTAAATAATTTCCAAACAACCTTTTAACAACATACACTTTTATGACCATTATAATGGTTCTAGACCAAATAAGAAAACTTTCCTATTAGCGGTTACAGAAAACTGTTCATTAATCACGCAACTGTAAAATTCCAGAAACTTTTTGGCATGTACAACTTTTTCTCGGTGCAGCTTAATTAAACATTTTAACATGTTTTCTATTGTATTTTTTAATAAATTATTATAAGATTTCTTTTTTAATTATAATTTGATTTAGAACACCAGCCCATACTCTAGTTTTTTTTCATTAATTTTTTTAACTTTTCAACGCTCGAGACCTACACACAGAGTGGAAAATTAAAAACCTATTATTTTTTAATTTAGTAAATTAAAAATTATGAGCATAAAAACAATGCATTATAAATAGCACATAAAAATTATATTAGTTTATAAAGGTATTTAAATCTTTAATATAAAATTACCTACAGTCATATGAAAATCCTGACCGTAATGTCACGACTCGACACCAAACTGAAAATTATAACAAATTTCCTCTAAATCAATACAAGATGGGTAAACTTAAACTTTTTCCGTTTATGTAATTTTTAATCACATAATCAATAATTACCACAGGTTTAAAGATTATTATGTTAAAACCATTAAAACGTAAAATCTATAAAACCTCTAATACCGGAAATTTAAGAATGGCAACCGTAAATTTAATTAATAACGAATATTAAACCTTTAGATTTAAAAAATATATATTTTCTAAATGTTTGCGACGAATTGCAAACGATGGAATTTGTACAATGTTTGCACAAAGCAATTTTAAACAGAAACACGTAAACGTAAAATAACGTACCAACTAACTTATTTTGGTAAATAAAAATAATACATTCCAAAAAATGTTTTGTAATATCAAAAATATATAATAAATTAATGTGTAGTTAAACATATCCACGAACTCCTACAAAACTGTTGTAACTTAAAATTACATACATTTTTTGTTAAAGTAAAATTATTTCATAAAAGCAGTAAGAATTGCTTATAGCTGACTTATCTTAAATTGCACCGTACATAAAAAATTATTTACTACAAGAAATAGATACATTCTTGTGCAATACCTTAGAATTAGTACAATTAGTTTAGAAACACAATTTACAAGCAACTTTTCGAAAATAAATTTTTTAAACAGACTATATCATTTGGGTCAATAAAAATATTTTGTCCAAAATTTGACACGTACTCGCTGTTTTGCAAAATAAGATCTAGAAACGTCGGTAATTTAAATTACCAACGTTATTCATATTTTTCTTTGCCTACATATACTTAAAAAGTTTATACATTACAAACAGCTTTTTTAAATGTTGAATTAATTGTATGAAATTTGAAATGTAGACCAAATAATCGAATAAAAGACATACCATACATGTATGAAACGTTTCCGAAAATTAAGAGTTTGATTTTCCTACACATTCTAGAAAAATAATTTTAAAAAACGTCTTATATATATATTTATTCCTATCATGACTTTCCAATATTTTGAATTATACCCTAAACAGTTTCTGTCTGTAACAAAGTTGGAATGACAATTTGACACGAGTAAAAAGTTCCGAGCGCGAGCATAAGCGAGCATGAAGAACTACAAATATCGAATTTTCATTCCAATTCGGATACGGTCAATGAAAAACCTACACCGCTAATTTTTGAAAGTTAAGTAGATGTAACTTCAGTTAGATTTCATAAGTAAACTATTGTTCTTTTACTATCATTTTGTTTGTTCTAACCTACATTTAATGCAAATTGCAGTGCCGTTTTACTCCTGTCCTTTAGCTAATTTCTCTACTGGCGAGTGCGGACAAGAGGAACTTAAATAGAGCTCTGTGTAAGGATCCACCCAGTGCAGCAATTGTGTGAACCAGCGTTGCCTGCGGTCAGTACTGATGACCTAAGGCCAGAGTAAAGTACTATCTTGCTGTTTGTATTTTATGTAGAGTTTATTGCTTTCACATTCATTTTGTGGCCAGTCGACTTTTGACTAGGTCAAGTTTATTGTAAATTTTAACTGGTTTTGCGATTGCTTAACTGAAGGGAAATAATTCCCTATTACTTCAGGTAATGTAATTAAATTTACAAAATGCTGATTTAATTGTTGTTACATTTAGAAGTAAATAACTTTTCAGTTTAGTGTGTTGCTGGCTCTATGTAGTTAGGGTCCATATTTGTGTTTTTTTCTGACCTTGGTATATTATTCTTGTACCAACGTAATATTGTAACTCTTATATTTATTTTTTGTCGTTTCTAACGTACTCGTAATTAGGCTTTGGTAATTTTGCCAAAATTACAAATCTGTTGTTCAAATTAAATTATCTGGCGCCCATATCTCTTAAGTTATCTGTAAATATGCTTCTTTTTATTAGACTATATAAGCTATCTCAAACTTTTGGCTGCATTATTATTTACTACTTACTTCTCCTCTCTTACTGAGCTAGGACAATATTGCTTACTATAAATTCCACCTAGAATTAATTTGCTTTTGTATTACCTTCCCCTCTGCAGCTGTGGGGGGTGGGTGTAATAAACGTACCAACTAAATGCAAAAAAAATTAAACTTAAACAAAACAAATTATCTATTTGACTGTATGCATATTTATATTTATGGTTATGGTACTCGTACAGTTAGTAAAATTAAAAACTGGTGCATTAGAAATATTTTCTGTACAATTTTTTAAAATAGACTCGCGTGTGGAGAAAAAGATAACCATTGTATTGCAAAAATCGTTAGAAGTTCAGAGCAATGTTCAATGATAGATTGGACCTAGCAATTGACGAAATTATCTTATTTGCTACATTTAATCACTTTTGCATAGTGATGGTGAATTTCGTTACTTTTAAGTAATCATTACTATTCGTTACTTATACTTTTTGTAATAGTTACATTAATTCGTTACTTTGGATACTATGACTACTTTGAGAACTATGTTTTTGTGGTAATAATACGAGTACCGAAATATAACTCCTTGAATCGTTTCGCGATAGGGATTTGATTACCTTAGATGCATGTGCATAAATGACTAGAACGTGTTGTAAAATTCTATTTTATGTAAACATTTTTGACAGTAGCTGATACCGGAGAAAGTTATCATTTTAAATACAAAACAGAACATATGTACTTTGGATTGTTAGTATTTATTAAAGTTTTTAATATTAATTTTAAGAAATGGAAATACGCACAATATATAATGTAAAAGCTTCAAAAAATATTCCAAAGTATAAAATTATAGATTTTCGATAATAATCAATTTTGTTTTTTGCTAAATTTTGAAAAAGATGTTATCCAGAAAATAACAGTATTAACATTTGCATATGTATGAATACTAATAAGTACACTTATACCTCGAAACGTTGATAATTTTGGTTTTATAAATTGCACAATTTAAGGAATTTAATTTAAGAAATCTAAGGCAAGAACAGAGATCACTATTATCCGTATAATAATGTGTTTAAAAAGTTAAGGTTCTTCGTCATTTATGCGCTCTGTATTCAATATTGTCCCTACAAAATTACAATTCATAAAACGAGTAATGATGTACTATGTGTACTGAGTACAAACGGGTACTGGAACCGATTTTGCAGACGTGAATACTGTAATGGAATGGTACAAATGTAACTATGTAACGAATACTTTGCCTATCGAGTAATCGTTACTTCGGATACTAGCGAGTAACGAGTACTCAAGTAACGAATAGTTACTTATTCTCCATCACTACTTTTGCTAAGAATTTTTCACATACCCATTTTCTATCTCAGAAGATTTCCAATTTCCGTATCTTTTAATATTTTAATATCTGTATCTGCATTTACTAACTTTGTGTCAGATATACGGCATAAACGGTCTCTAAACTCCCTTGGTTTTTTAGATTTTGTACTTAGATTAAAATAATTAATATCAAGCCCAAATCTTTAGTAAATTTATAATATATAAAGATCTTTCTTGCGACAACGCCCCCCCCCCCCCCCCCCGAAATACTATAACATTACCTTTGTAGCTAAATATATTTCATTCAGAGCATTTTCTAAAAGCTGTTTAACATCTTTATTTGTAAACACCTTAACTGTGTTAACCTAACACCTCATATAAAATACCTTTATAAGTAAATTACTGTATATTAATACGACGTCTTTAATTTATCTTGGCATCAACATTTGAATTTCAATTGTTAAGTTACAATAATTTTGATTTCTTTTCCATGTAACGTCAACTTACGATGCAGAGAAAGATACCAACTTTGAAAAAACTAACATTACTAAAATTCGTGTAAGAATGAGCAAATTCTGTTTGTGTAAGAATTGCTAATTGTTATGTCAAAATAGAAAATATACTATTCTATCATACGATTAGCAATATTTAAGTCTTGTTATTATAAAAGATTTTAGAAGATTTACAATCGGTAGTAGTAGTGGAGAAACTATTTTCTTATTTCTATAAAATTGTTTTCTGCTGCAAAACTAAATTATGATATATCACAATTTATAATTGAGCGAACACAAATCAAATTACCAAGATTACTAAACTATCATTCATATTAAATTTTGTTTTAGATTTTTAAATAAAGTAGGCGTTGATTTGTTAATAAAAAGACACATCAACCAAAGCATTTTGTTAAAGAAAGTCAGTTATTAGAGCAATTCACAAAATTTTACCTTTCAGAATGTTCGTCATTCGATCTTATGGGAATCTCATCATCTATAAAACTAAAAAAAAAACTTTTAATAATTTGCAATTATAGAATTTACTAAATATAAATATAATTTTTTTTATAATTGTTTTATACGATGTTTTTGTACTTATATAATAAATTCATTATAATTATATTACACAATTATAATATTTGACAGCAATAACAAAAATAAATACTTCTCCTTAATAAAGATTCTTTATGACGAAACTATAAAATTATGGTCAACATACTTCAATATTCTATAATTAAATTTTATACTGCGACTAATAAAACACTATAACCAAGTTGAATAAATTATAAAATATTTTCATCCTTAAATTTACATACATTTCTGACATTTTTTCAAAAATATCAATCAACAACTGCAAAATTTTATTTATACCTGTCCTTCGTAGCTAATTTAATAAACCAAAGGTTGGCATCTTGACATATGAAAAATATAAACGTCTTCTTTTTTTTTTAGCTTGCAATGAGTTGACTGCTCCTTTGCAAACGTCGCATATATTTCTTGTAGTACATAATTTGGATTGTAAAGTATGTGCTGAAACGAGGAATTATCCTGATAATAACTTTTAATTGAATGTAGGGAATACATTACTACTTGTTTGACGTTTAATGTGAATATGTAAAAGTATTTTTAATATACTACAAATAGTACTTTATGTTAATTCCTAAATAATTAAACCTTTTGCTAAACAGATTTTTTTACAATACTAGATAAAAATCTTGATAAATTAACATCGATACGTTTATACTAGTCGAGTTTCAATTAAAGATTGATAGATATGTATAACTATTTAAAAAACAACACGAATGAACAGTAATCTATCAATTTCTTTTTACTTGCAATTTCATGTGAGATTCATTTCAAAAAGTGACTTATAAACAAATATGTGCGACATAAAATGTCTATAGATTATAAGGACATTTTAACAAAGATACTGAAATTGTACCAGTACACCTGTTCTATATCCATGCTCTCATGTCATAAAATATTTCGTTAGCCAAGTATGTAAAAAATTGTAAAAATATTTTTTTTCAGAATTAAAAAGAAATAAACGTTTGTCATAGAAACAACTTTTTTATTTAGGTACTCGTTTTGATTATTTTGGTCCTTTAAATTTTAATATTTATTGGATGTATGCAAATTTTAGAGATTTATTGCAATAAGACTTTCATTTTTATATAACACTGATAATCAATTCCTAGTCACAAAATAATAAAGTCAGTGTTTATCGTAAGGAATAAAAAACTAACCAAATCTAATTTCCAGTAGTTTTGAGAATTGTAATTCAGTTTCCGCTCGTTCTTTATTATTTAAGAATAGTAATGTTACTAATGAGTATTATAAACATTAATATCTAACATTAAACATAACAACTTTAAAAAGATTTGTTAATTTTCGTTACAATAAAAACATCTTGAATATTGTTTTTTGTGCAGTGCATTTTACGCACACTAACAAATCACTTAAAAACCATTGCTAACACTGCTATCAGTAATTAATAGATAAAGACATTTATTCGGTAAGAATGCAAATTTCAAAAGTTTAAAGTTATATATATTCAGGCCAATAAGCTTTTTAAGTGTTTGTATTGAGTTTGAGTTTTTTGTAAAACACATGTTACCTTTGACCCTGTTCTATATCGATTTCAACAACATACTAATACAAGTTTATATCGACTAAGTATGAGATAAACTTTTGTCTTTTAGCTCGTTTTGGTTTAGATGCAAAAAGATTCGTGTCAGATTCCATTTCCTCGTCCGTGAGCTCAACTACCTACATTTAAGTGTTACGGTTTTACGGTGCAAATGGCCATAAATAACAAATAATGATCTTGGTTTTAAGTAAGTTCCAGTATACATACATATGTGCATAACATATTTTTAAAATCGTTCTTTACTGGATAAAAACAACAATAGATAAAAAAAGAGTTTAATAGAAACACACGATATAAGACGAAAACGCTTTGTTTGTTTCCTTTAGAAGTTTAACGCAATACAAAAATGAAAATATGCCAATAATCTACACTGATGAAACACAAGTTCAAGAGAATGATAAAACTGTACTGAGTTTAACCTGTTTCTAAAGGAGACAAATTAATTCCAAATTTACCACCTTGATCGGTTCTTTTAGTTGATAATGCATCATACCATAATGCTAAAGACGATAAAAATCCAACGAAAACTAAAAATAGTAAATACTATACCACACAATGAGAGTTCCTCTAAAACAGAATTATATAAAATGATTAAAAAATTCATAAAGCAAAGTATTGTAAGTACAAACTAGATTCGTTAATGACAAAATATGGACATACAGTACTGCGTCTCCCATCATATTCTCATTTCAACTCGATTGAAAAAAATTGGGTGAAAATGAACAACTGGGTTGTCTCGGGAAATGTTACATTTCGACTGACTGATGTCTCTGCAGAAGATTGGTGTGCTGTTTGGAGTCATGCAGACAATGTTACTGATCGAGGAACATGTAATGGACCAAGCAGCAGAAAAACTAATGTTTGCAATTATTAAGGCAACCAATTTGATGAATCGGAATATAAAGATAATAAAAGTGGTATAGAACCACTGGCTGATTAATGTTAATTTGTTATATAAATGGCTGTATATTATACCCACGTAATTAAAATAAGTTTTGAATTACTAACATCATTCATTAATCTAAAGTTATAGGTCTGTCAATGCATTTGTTGAATCAGACTAAAGTGTTCTCCCACTGCTGAAGAGCCCTAAAAGATCAAAACGGTCGTCCAGTAGTTCACTCTAGTGGCATTTTCACATTTGCATTGACATTGCTACCTTACAATGCTCTATTTTGTGGTTTCTTGCCAATTTTTCTTACTTATCAAATTTGAATAAAACTTGTACACTCTATCGATTATGCAACAATGTATACAGAATAGTATTAATCTTGCATAACTAAGCATGAATTCTTTTTATATAGTCACAATACGCCACTGTGTAATATAAATCGCGCAGGTTGAATGATGACGTCGGTGTGTTTTAGTTTCTCAGTGAGCTCTTCAAAATTCCTTTTTTGTAATGCTCGTATATTTATTACAGTTCGGGTAACCCGCAGGCAGAGCTTTTCAGCGCTACTTTCAAAAGACAAGGCTGTAGCAAAACGCCAATTATTGTATTAAGACAAATACTCTACTTGTGAAGTTGTCTTAAAAAAGACTCTTTAACATTAATCAAAATGTCAAAAGTTAAGCAAACTACTTAAATTCTACAACAGAAGCAATAACAACCGTATTGGCTATTAGATCAAAACATCCCTCATTTGGTAAGAATGACAGGTTAAATCAAACTTACGCGCATTATGATTGTCGCCATTGTAACACTGGTTTTACAATATACTATTGTCGCAGCAGTTAGGTTACCGTTCTGAAGTAATACATAAGCAATATTTTAGTTTTCCAAGATCTTATCTTCAAGAAATTCATAAATCTAATATTGTAGGTGTTACTGTACGTAAGAAAAACATAAGGCAGATAGTGTTGTAAACTTAAACCTAATTACTACACAATCTGGCGAGATCTTGTTACATTAAAAACATCTTAGTATAGTTGTCGTGCTGTATGAAATAAATGTCACTTACACGCTGGAGGTTACTAATTATTGTATTTCAGTGCCAACGTTAAGCAAACAACACGTGTGTTAATGCCATGCTCAGGGGTTTCTACATTTTAAGTATCGTCGTCCACACTGGCAGTGGTTAAATAACATGTGATTTGATTTCTCTTGTATCGTAACAAAATTTGATCACTCGCATGTGTTGATTATCCTGAAAATCCTATGACGGACTAATAAGGCATACACTGAATTACAAGAACTACACCGGATGCATTTTGTGTTGATCTACGTTACAAGGGAAATTGAAACTACTGTTCAAATGTTCGCTACTGTGGTAAAAATTACAACAAATTAGAGACACACCTAATGACTTAGAAAAGCTTAGTGCACTTTGGTTTTAATCACCTTATGAAACTTTTAGCGTTTTATTTGTGGTAACTTGTGTGTGTATGTTTAACTTTCTGAAATTTTATGGGTATTGTGTTGGATATAATTAGTTGCTTTGAGGTAGGTCGTATGCACAAAGGATTCGACATAAATATTAAGCTTGTTACCACGACTAACCTACGCAACCTTTTTATATTTATGTAAAAAGTTTCAGACGGTGTGCTTTGGTTCAATATTGTGCAATCACCATAAGTCCATGAAATGGACAGTTTCTTTGTTGTATTTACCAACGTTAAATTATTTAATGTAACTTTACGTCATTTGTTACTTATGTGTATGCAAGCCCTTAGTTGTTATATATTTCTTATTCTATTCGTTTTTATTTTTTTATGTTATCGCTGAAACTCGTTGTTAGGCTTGTGTCAATCGATTTATCTAACTTAAGCGTTGTCAGGTGTACACGGGTTTTGTAATGCATATTTCTCCAGTTTTGGCGCTCTTTTAATTAAATATTATCGGAACATCAAAAATCAAGCTGAATCAAATTAGTTACACATTTGCGACCCACTCCCCGAAGTTGATTTGATTAAAGCTAATACTTCCTTAGATAACTGTTAGTTAAGTTATACAAAACCTCTCATTTGTAAAAAAACTGGTAGAAACTCAAGTTTTACGTTTTGAAGAATTTAACGCGGTTATGACTAAATATTTGCATTAGTTTTACTAAAGTCAAAGTTTATCTAAATTATTCCATCCAGTCAAATATTGTAGAAATTCAATTTCTAACTTCATAAGATTTTCATGTGGTTTTGGATAACTCCTAACATTAATATTATGAGTGCCACAGCTCCTTTTATACAAAATTTATTTTTAAAGCCGTTTCAACAAAAACATTTTTTTAAAATTATTTAGATTTATGAAAAAACAAACACATTTCAGGCAGTGCGACATTCTTGTCACTTGCATGTTCTTCATTTATAAGATCTACGCTTGAATTGTACTGATACTACACTTACAAAGCTTAAAACAGATCTTGATAAATTAAAATTAGAAATTTTTCATTTTTTGACTTATTTTATTTAAATTATCAATTATCCGTTTCGACGTACGTGTTATTATAACTTTTGTTTTTGTAATTTTAACGAAATGTAAGCAATTATAAATTATTGTGAGTAATATAGACGCGATTATTGATACAAAAAGCTGTATTTAAAACGTACTCTATTCGATAAAACAAACAACTGTTTTTAAAAGTACAAGTATAAAATTGCTCGAGATAATCAAAGTTGATCTATCTATAAAAAGTATTGTATGTTAACATTTATTGCTACTATGCGGAAGTGAATACCAATTCGATTTATATGATCTAACAATTTTGAAAATTAATTAAAAGATAACAAACATTGACGCATTAACCTATCATGTAAACATAAATAATAATTGCGTACTAATTACTCTGTATATCAATAATCTTATTGATGTGTGTGGTATTTGCTTATGTAAACTGTTAAATTTCCCATATGGATTTCATTAAAATTGTTGTGATTACAGATAATTTTCTTAATGTGATTAGTGCTGTAAATAAATACTGTTCAAATAAGAGCACTAGTTCCGTTCTTTAACAGTACATGCTTGCTTTTTAATAAGCTTTCAAGAATATAAATCCTCACAAACATAATTTTAAAGATACAATAATAGTGGCAAACATGGCTTATTTTTAATTTATTGGTTATTATAAATTAAGTTTAAACTTTGAGAGAAAACCTTAGTAGTCTATAATGATATTCATATTACATACAAAATCGATACCCAACTGATTATAAAATTGTTCATATGAATTATAAAAGTAGAAAAAATCAATAGTGTAATACTTATACTTTTTAGACTAGAAGCTGAGTATTATTAAATTATCTACTTGTTATTGAACGTAGGCTTCCACAGGTAAATTAAATTACCTACAAGAGAAGGTCAACAAAATAAAGACAGTTAACAAGATAATACATTTAAATCCATGGAACTGCATTAAAAAAAAAATAATTGTGTAAATAAAAGTACTCAATTTCAATTTTCATTACACAGCAATTATGTGGCACATATCAGAGTTAAATAACAATATTGTTTCAAAAAGATATATCACGTCACATTCAATATTACCTGCACTAAATTATAAATGTGTGTCTATTCTGAAATTTCTAATTCAAACTGTTACAAATGCGCTTTTGTTAACTTGTACGGATTCTAATTCGAGATTACACAAAAACGAAACCTAAAAGTTTCACAAATACCTAATATTTCCTTTCGTCATTATATTTGTAACCGTTAACTTCATTTTTCCGTCGATCATCTGTTAATAGTAATATTAACGTATAATGTATCAAAAATAGATTGTTAATGACACCTATTGATAAAAGATTTTGAACCAATGAATGAATTTCTATTAATGTACAATTCTGTATAGCAACCAATGAAATCGTTGGCAACCACTGATTTCACAATATTGCGCGACTACTAGATATAACAACAAGTTACGTATACTTTCGTTTCCTTATAACTTCACACGTTTTACTAAGGTACGATCAACGGAAAAACTATAAAACTAACTCGTTTGTTAATCGGCGACAAATAATCTCGACAATATTAACGCGTTCGCTTGCTACACTCGCTCACGGCGTTAAATGTCTCGATTATTAATCGCTATCATTAACAACCTTCTTTGCTAAATAACTATTATATAATCTATAAATTAATTACATTTAACAGTAACAATTTAAAAGAATAAACATATATTAAAATATTTTTAGGGTAAATGGTGTATTATTTATTTGTTTACAATAATAAATGCCAGCTTTCGAACTTGGTCTAAGTTCTTCGTCAGGCTAAATCAAATTAATTTGACAATTGTAAAAACTAAGGTAATTAAAAACAATAACTATAAGGGAACTAGATAATAAGCGCAAGTTATTTAGCTACAGCATTTGCTCGAAGGTCTAAAGGAAAACCACTATAAAAACTCTAGACGTAGCTTAAGTGTCAATGGGGGACATATTAAGATTAAGAAATAACAGCTAACCATGTGTCAGAAAGTTCGTAACCACTGTTTCTATTGAAATTGTTAGGATGTTTGATAATTTCAATAGCTGATCTCTGATCTTTCTTGATTTCCAGTTCTTTGTTTTAGAAATTGTTTAGTTTTCTCAAAGTTTATATCATGAAGAGTGTCAATTGCATGTTCGGCAATGGCAGACTTAGGTTGTAGTAAACGAAGATGTCTTTTATGTTCTTTTAATCTCGTATCTATAGTTCTACCAGTTTCGCAAATATATGCCTTGCCACAGGTGCATGAGACTTGGTACACTTTACAGGTATTGTAAGGTATTTTGTCTTTTATAGGATTCAACAAATTTTTGATCTTAGTAGTAGAATTATAAGCTACTTTTATCTTATGTTTATTTAGTATTCCTCCAATTTTGTCACTTATGTTGGAAATAAAAGGTAGAATAACAAAGTTTTTGTTATTAGTTGAATCATCTATAAAAGTAGGTCTTGTGTTTGGTCTAAGAAACTTTTTTATTCGTTCTTTATTAAAACCATTTCTTATAAAAACATTTTATTAAAGTGTTTTAATTCTTCTTGTAATTTATCTTGGTGACAAATTATTGTTGCACGATTCGATAATGTGCGAAACGTCCCAAGTTTCTGAGCTGGGTGATGATGAGAATTTGCGTTTATGTATTGATCTGTATGTGTTGGTTTTCGATAAACTGAATGTATTAAAGTACGATCTGATTTTCTTTCTATTTTTACATCAAGAAAAGGTAAGGTACCAATAATTTCTTTTTCAATACAAAATTTTATGTTTGGATGTCGATTGTTAAGGTATTGAAGAAACATTTGTAGTTCATCTAAACCATGAGTCCAAATTGCAAAAACATCATCTACATAGCTATAGCTAGCCATCATTTTGTTTTTTTTGGTCAGATTTTAAGGCTTCTTCTTTAAAATATTCCATATAATAATTAGCAATAGATGGAGAAATTGGCGATCCCATTGCTACACCATCTATCTGTTTGTAGTATTCACCATTAAACAAAAAGAATGATGTTGCCAAACAATGTTCAAATAACTTGATGGTATTATTATCAAATTGTCGTTGTAAAAGTTGTAAAGTATCAAGTATTGGTACTTTAGTGAACAACGAGGAAACATCAATACACAACATTTTATTGAAGTAATTAGTAAACAGAAATTATCTTCAAATGATTTAATGGTTAGTTTTGATGTTTCCTCGTTGTTCACTAAAGTACCAATACTTGATACTTTACAACTTTTACAACGACAATTTGATAATAATACCATCAAGTTATTTGAACATTGTTTGACAACATCATTCTTTTTGTTTAATGGTGAATACTACAAACAGATAGATGGTGTAGCAATGGGATCGCCAATTTCTCCATCTATTGCTAATTATTATATGAAATATTTTGAAGAAGCCTTAAAATCTGCCTCAAAAAACCAAAATTATGGCTAAGATATGTAGATGATGTTTTTGCAATTTGATCTCATGGTTTAGATGAACTACAAATGTTTCTTCAATACCTTAGCAATCGACATCCAAACATAAAATTTAGTATTGAAAAAGAAATTAATAGTGCCTTACCTTTTTTTGATGTAAAAATAGAAAGAAAATCAGATGTTACTTTAATACATTCAGTTTATCGAAAACCAACACATACAGATCAATACTTGGGACGATTCGCACATTATATAATCGTGCAACAATAATTTCTCACCAAGATAAATTACAAGAAGAATTAAAACACCTTAAGAAAGTTTTTATAAGAAATGGTTTTAATAAAGAACAAATTAAAAAGTTTTTTAGACCAAAGACAAGACCTACTTTAATAGATGATTCAACTATTAACCAAAACTTTGTTATTCTACCTTTTGTTTCCAACATAAGCGACAAAATTGGAAGAATACTAAGTAAATATAAGATAAAAGTAGCTTATAATACTACTACGATTAAAAATTTGTTGAATCCTATAAAAAACAAAATACCTTTCAATACCTTAAGTGTACCAAGTCCCATGCACCTGTGGCAGGGTATATATTGGCGAAACTGTTAGAACTATAGATACGAGATTAAAAGAACATAAAAGACATCTTCGTTTACTACAACCTACTAAGTCTGCCATTGCCGAACATGCACTTAACACTCTTCATGAAATAAACTTTAAAAAAACTAAAATAATTTCTAAAACAAAGAACTGAAAATCAAGAAAGATTAGAGAAGCTATTGAAATTATCAAACATCCTTTGTCCACCATTGACACTTAAGCTACGTCTAGAGTTTTTATGGTGGTTTTCCTTTAGACCTTCAAGCAAATGCTGTAGCTAAATAACTTGCGCTTATTATCTAGTTCTCTTATTTATCTTAGTTATTGTTTTTAGTTACCTTAGTTTTTACAATTGTCAAATTAATTTAATTTTGCCTGACGAAGAACTTAGACCAAGTTCGAAAGCTCGCATTTATTATTCTAAATAAATAAATAATACACCATTTACTCTAAAAATATTTTAATATGTTTTATGGAGAAAGTTTTATGTCTAAAATAAAAATATACCTCTGCGAGATGCACGACTCTCGACTATACCCCATATTTCATACAATAAAATAAATCTTTACTACTACTACAGTTGTATAATAGTATAAATAGTATGCTTACATGTTCAGCACATTTTCAATATTATTGCAGTAATTGTAATTATATAAGTAGGTATGTAGGTACCTATAATACCAGCATACAAAAATACACGTATTTATGAATAATCTTTTATACTAAATTATTGTAGAATAAAAAAATGAATACAAATTTCGTGCGTTTAGGTGCTACAACGCTCCAGCTAAACAAAAACTTCGCCCGCTGGGCTCGGTTTTTAAAAGCTGTCGCGCTGTAAATTACCACTTACACGCACTCAATTGTAAATAACTATATAAATGAAAAGTGAATAAAAACTTGTACAAGCTTAGTTATTTGAAAGATATCGTCATTACAATATCTTTTTCTACTAGTATCTACACCAAGTTTTCATAGATCCAAAGGAATCCTACGTTATAGCAGTATCTTATCGGCTGACACAAACAATGCTTTTGACAATAAAAGTAAACCTTTAAATTAAAAACACTGCCAATAAAATTTCAAGTAATGAATAAAGTAAAGCAAAGTAAAAAAAGGCAAAGGAACAAAAAAACTAGTAATTTGAAAAATAATTCCTACGGTAGATACATTTCTCAACACCAAAGCTTTAATATTTTTGATAAAAATATAGGCCGAAAAAAAAATGAATAGTATACTATTTAATAGCAACGGCAACTGTTTTATACTATTTTAAGAAAATAACCAAATTAAAAATACAAAATTGCTCAACGTTGGTAATGCAGGTACAATCTATGCAAATGCTAAAATACAGACAGATTTTGCTAGAAAAACAAACATTTAAAAGCATAAATTCCAAACACCACAAAATAAATACTGAAAAAAAAGATACTTGAGGTAGATATTTATAGTTTTAATTCTTTTACGCGAATTAAAAGCTTTAATAACACGGAATCATAAATACACAAATAAAATTTCAGTTTTCATGATCAAATCGAATGGCTACTGAAACTACTTAACGCAATTTCAAATATATATATATATATATATATATATATATATATATATATATATATACAGTCGAACTTCTATATAGTGATGTTCAAAATTCCCTTCAAAAACATCATTATATAGAAACTTCATTGTATAGAATTTATACTTAAAAAATAAAACACAAATTTAAACGTACATAAGAAATACATATTAATTATAAACACTTTCGTTTTGTCATTTTTAACCAACTTTACACTTAAACAACTTGAAACGAAAAAATTGCAAATGAAACGTGTTGAATAACATGACAATGCATTTCAAATCTTGAAGGAAATCCTATAATCCTCTAAACAATTCATGCATTTATGTCATTCACAAATGCACAGAATTTTTACTACCATTAGTACCTAATAGCCTTTCTGTATTGTAAATTAAGAAGTCTTATAATCCGCTTATTCGTTTAACAATGCGGTATTGGAAAGATAAAGTAAATTGTACGTGATTCCAAGAAAACTTTAAGTAGTTGGGTAACATTTTCTTTGAAAAAGATCATAATATAGAATTTGAACATCATATTTTAGAGGTGTTTTTACACGCATTTTAACTCGAAGGTCAATATCCTAAAGAAAACATCACTAAATAGAAAAAATCATTAAATAGGAGTTCATTGAATGGAGGTCCGACTGTATATATATGTATATATTGTCATAATATTTATCTTCGGTTGATGAGCACTTCGCGCCATAAAAACCAATACATACTCGATTTGTCAACCGATGATCTTTGATTGTTTTTTTTTTTAATATTTAAATATTAAAGCATATATGTAAAAGTATTCCCTTGTAAACAATGTATGTACAGGTATTTTGAATGGTATTATGGTTAATTAAAATTAATGATTTAATATTTTCTGCCTACTGAGAATAAAGATTAGTAATTTTTTTAAAACCATTGGAAAAAAGTACCTATAAATAATGCGTTATTTTTGTTATATAATTATTATGTTTCAATCATACATTTCTAAATGTAAGTGATTATGTTTACACACCCATTATAGATCATAAACTTTATGAGTAATTTCTTGAATTCAAGCCAATGCATTTTTGAAGTAAAGGTAGCGATTTAAAATATTCACCAGACTAATATTTAAACGCATTCTTTCTGTCTAAATAATTCCAAGTTTACGTTGGAAAGTTTTAAATAAGTGCGCTATTAATATTCAGTCTCATTTTTAATTTATCAATCGGTGATATATTATTCTTTAAGCAGCTAAGAATGTTTACACAGTCCGGCAAGAAAAACAATCAATCAATGATATTTTCATTAACTTTCATTTACACCTAATATTTTTATGATTTTAGATCATATAAAATTAAACCTGATTTTTATTTTCGTTTCTGCTTATTTTGAATTCTAATCAAAGCATGTGTATGTACAATAAATGTGTTTAGTAAATCTTTAAAAAAATAGTATCATTAAATTTTATATTTTACAATAGATTAATTGTTAACAGTATTTTAAGCTTAAAAAAAAATAACAAAACCTCCAATTCAATTCTAATTTAATAAAACAAAGAAAAGAAAGAACGTAAACTAATATCAGTCGTGCAAAAATATTCGTATTTTCGTACCCAAATTATTAAAAAAACCTCTAGATGACTCTGTACAAAGTTACAATTGATCATGAATTACTTTTATGGAAAAATATTGCATTCTTTAAAAGTTGGTGTTAGGATTGCAATGTTAAGAAAAAAAATAATCGACTCAATATTTCTTTACAACACTGTAAACGCAGTATGTCACCGTAATATTTTCAATCAATTTTTTAAACAGCTAGATGACGACGAACTTCAATTTGGTAACTTTCAGCAAGACAATACAACCATTCATACCACTTAAGCTATAATGGAATTTATTCAACAATTATACAGTGAAAGAGTAATAAGCCAAATGTTATATTCTCCACGATCTTCAGATCTTATGTCACTAGATTTTAAACATGCAATTTCTGATGCTGTTACCTATTTTATTTTAAATATCGTTTTGAATTATTTACTCAATATTAATTTAGAGATGATAAATGAAATCTCTTATTTAGCAATGTTTGTTTTACTTCAAACCAATCAAAGCAATGTTGAGTACCTAACATAATATGTGTGAAACAGTTATTTCTGAAGTACCGATATTTCTAATAAACAGAAGAACCGGGTATATTGAATTTTTGCTGTTGTTTTAAGAAACACAATTACTTTAATTATTAATTTAAAAGTTGTAACGGCAACCAAGACTACGAGTTCTCAAGATTTTTACTTATTTTACAGTCGTTTCATTTAAAGCGAGTAGACGCAAACTCTATGTAATTTGCAACTTCTTGGCATTGTGGTTGTCGTACAATATAAGAAATCATTCGATTTACTTGACAAACTATCATTTTTTCTTAGAATTTGCCGGAGAAATTCCAAAATTTCGTTTATTGAATATTGTTTGGGATATATAAAAAAAGTTCATCAATTTTTTTTAAATAAATTGTTTAAATTAAACTTGTAGGTGTTTTTTTAAATATGTGAATGCGTAAATCGCAAACATGAAGGACATGTTTTGGTGTTTTACCTGAAATTTGTCTACTATAAAAATTTAAAAAAATTGTATGTAGTTGTAAACGCAGTTACTGATATCCTTTTCAAATTTGTAGAAACTGTAGGGTAGGAGAGGAGAGATGGGCCCGTAGGTGAGATGGACTTTCGATCTTAAAACTAACGTACAGTGCTATATTTCGTAGGCAATATTAATCTTAGTACTACAAGTCACTGAAAACACCTGCTTGTACAGTTTTGTCATTTAAAGCAAATAACATAAGATTTGTGTAAAAAAGCAGATAAAAATTTTTGGTGCCTTACTAATACGTTCACAGAAGGGGTTCAAGTACTGTAAAGTATAGAGGGTGTGAATGCCAATATTTAACAAATTTTTGCCGATGTTTTTTAGCCAAGAAATACTTATTTCCAAAAAAATTCATATAATAGTACCAAGGTTAATGTTTGACTTAGGTATTAAGGTAAAAATTATGACAGTTGCTGTCCAAATACGCCCAAAATTTAATACTTATCGAAACAATATTTGAAAAACACAAATGAAACAATGATTTGCATTCTATTTACCTCCTAGACGTGACAGTTTTAATGCATTTTCAATGCAAAACAAGCAAAACTCGTGATTATAAGTGCACAAAACATGAAATAAATATTGCTTTTGCTAAATGGTCCTCTAGTGGCAGTTATTGGAACCCAATTTAGTTTACAAGTTTTTTTTGATAGATGACACAACATGAAAACAACTTTCGCACTATTTTAAAAATCTATGTCATATTAATGATGTTGACGTTAATTAGATTTTATTTTGTAGTGGGGTCAAAGCATGGCATTCTATTTTTATAAAATTTAATAATAATTTAATAATGCAATAGATAGTCTTATGATTATCGTTGAAGCATAACATTTCTATTTTTTTAAAATATAATAAAGGAAATTGCTCAAATTTTGTAGCGTTGTATTTAAGATCGAATATCTTTGTAATATGTTATTCTATTATTAACCATTAATATATATTTATAAATAATTTATGAATTTTTGGTTAAGCTTTTTATTTTTTTATTAATTTTGCCGACAGTTTCAACTAATTTTTAGTCATCATCAGGGCTATAAGGAAACATTATATATATAAAATATTATAAAACTTAAAATTTCTTTACCTAATTAACATTTTTCAAATATAAAAAAGTTTAAATTTACAATATTTCAAACATGAAAAAATTATTTTGAAACATGCCTACTTAAAACAAAAATAATAATAATACAAATTTAAATTAAATTACTATAAATTTTACTTAAATTATCGATGTCACTATGATTATTACAATTTTGTTGTTTTTTCTTTATATAAAACATTTCTTTTATTAATCTTTTCTTTAAATTTAATTCTTTATCTAAAATGTTAACATTACTAAAATCAAAACTGTGTCCTGTTTCTAAAGAATTTCTAGCCAAACCTATACTATCTTTATTTTGTCTAATATCTCTACGATGTTGTGACATTCTTGTTCTTAGATACTGCAAAGTCTGGCCAACATAACCTAAATTGCATTCAGAACATTGAACAAAATACACGACATTGCTATCAACGTCTTTCTTAATTTTAGATTTCATGTTAGTAAACACATGCTTTTTTAAATTATTATGGTTACTAAAAGCAATTTTAAAGTTAGTACTGCACAATTTGTTATTTATTTTTTCAGATAAACCTTTTACATAAATTAATGACTTGTAATTAACAACTTTCTAATGTAATGTTTCTCCACTTGTTAAATTACAAGTCATTAATTTATGTAAAAGGTTTATCTGAAAAAATAAATAACAAATTGTGCAGTACTAACTTTAAAATTGCTTTTAGTAACCATAATAATTTAAAAAAGCATGTGTTTACTAACATGAAATCTAAAATTAAGAAAGACGTTGATAGCAATGTCGTGTATTTTGTTCAATGTTCTGAATGCAATTTAGGTTATGTTGGCCAGACTTTGCAGTATCTAAGAACAAGAATGTCACAACATCGTAGAGATATTAGACAAAATAAAGATAGTATAGGTTTGGCTAGACATTCTTTAGAAACAGGACACAGTTTTGATTTTAGTAATGTTAAAATTTTAGATAAAGAATTAAATTTAAAGAAAAGATTAATAAAAGAAATGTTTTATATAAAGAAAAAACAACAAAATTGTAATAATCATAGTGACATCGATAATTTAAGTAAAATTTATAGTAATTTAATTTAAATTTGTATTATTATTATTTTTGTTTTAAGTAGGCATGTTTCAAAATAATTTTTTCATGTTTGAAATATTGTAAATTTAAACTTTTTTATATTTGAAAAATGTTAATTAGGTAAAGAAATTTTAAGTTTTATAATATTTTATATATATAATGTTTCCTTATAGCCCTGATGATGACTAAAAATTAGTTGAAACTGTCGGCAAAATTAATAAAAAAATAAAAAGCTTAACCAAAACTTAATAAATTATTTATAAATATCTTTGTAATACTTATTACAAATGTTTTGGTATTACAAAGATACCATTAAGTTAATAAAAAAGCTTTAATTGCATCTACTTTTCTTTCCAAAATTTGTGTTGTGATAAAATATGTTCAAAGTTTATCATATCTAAAATGTAGGTATGTATGTTAACTGCAGTTTATTCTTTGTTAAATGAAAATATTTACTTATTCTGATTTTGCTAGTAGAGAACGGTTTAATCTAAAATGCTCTTTGAATTGTTGATCATAATCCTTTATTGTAGTTATTCTATGTAATTTTCTTCTAAGACCTTTTTCTGAATAGGACCCTTTTCAGGTTGTCGATTCAGGAGAAGAAAATATTTTAGATTCGTCTGAATCGGAAGAATTACTACAATCTGATTCCGCATCCTGTGTCTCATAGTGTTCATAGTTTGATTCCAACTTTCAGGTCTTGTAAATAACAATGCAATCATACAAGTCAAAAGCACGTACTTAGCTAGATCACTAAGTGTTAACACATACGACGAATTATTTATATATTTCAAAAATGTAAAAAAATCTTTTTGTTTAACAAAAGTAGATAACACTAATTAATTGAAAAGAAAACATCCATACTATTTTGAAGTTAGATCACGGAGCTAATAACAAATTACAATTGCAATAAACTTTTTATATTGTAGGTGCAATTACAATTAAATATTTCAAATAGAAAGCTGTGCTATTTTGTGATATACGTAAACGATGTAATAGACCTGTATATTAAAGAAATAAAAAAACATTTTTGGAGAACTGTTATGCTACCAAAACTTTTATACAGAAGGTATCGCTCCAGAAATTATTAGGGCAACATTGGGAAAGATTTGAAATATGTTGATCCTAAATACATAATCGATGCAAGAAGTATGATGAAAAAAAAAGGTAATGGAGTTATCATTACATATTGATTAGTACTGAAATGTGAATTTCTAATTGCATCCAGAGTTCCAAACAGAAAATAACATTCGTTAAGGAATACAGAAACCGTTGTGGAGTAATACCATCCGAAAGTTAGATCACAAACATTATATCCGTTTTGTTCTTGAAGGCAATAAGCGCCATAAAAATTGTATCCCAAGAAAATTTTTGGGTCTACAATATTAACATTATTGTTATCGGTTTTATATATTTGCTGTGTATTATATTCAAATTTAATACAGTGCACGCCGCTTAATGGAATAACATAGGGACTTTTTAATAACAATAAGCACCAAATGATAACAATATCCGATATTCTAAAAAACAAAACAAATAGTAATTGTGTATTGGTTAGTATGCAGTACACACATATATCTTGTATCTGATTAACAGATTTGTTAAATAGAAGATAAAATTATATTCAAAGCAAAAAATATCAAAATAAGTTGTAATAAAACATTTAAAAAAATCAAAATTTTAATCAAATCAAAAATTTCGGACCTTTTGCGCTAGGTTGACGACCCCACATTATACCAAAATAAAAATTGTGTTGTACCGCAAACTTCAATGATGTGTCTGCATTTACAACATTTATCAACACCCTTCGATATTAATAACTCGATAGAACGAAATACAATTTTTAATCGAAAATAGAATGCATAACTTAGCTACGCTTCGTCTTCATCTATCAAAAAAACGTGTAAACTAAAATGAGTTCCAATAACACTAGAGAACCATTTGGAAAAAAACAATATTTATTTCATGTTTTGTGCACTTATAATCACGACTTTTGCTTGTTTTACATTATAAAATGCATTAAAATTGTTACTTCTAGAGGGTGAATACAATTCGCGATTTCTAAGATGAGATACGCCTTCTGGTGGGAACTTTATAAACTAAAAGATACAGTAATCCCAATCTGTTTATATACGTCACCCGTAAAGCAAACATCTCTTTTTCAAATTAATTATTTCGCATAATGGTTGATAATCTTAATAAATTTTGGCACAATTTATTTCATTTTTTATTAATTATCTACAGGTAATCTATTTTTCTACAATTACAATTTAAATTTATCTAATTGTGAGTGTTATATATATATTAAGCTGTGCAGCTTATGTGCACCTGAATTGTGATTATTATTGTTTTTTATTTATCCATATTTTTAATTGGAAATAGTGATTTTAATTATTAGTGCATACGACTTTGTTAAAGTAGTAGTTATTTGTTTAATTCAATTCAAAGAATATTATAAGTTCGTTAGGTTATGGTGTGTAGTTGTAATTTAAAATAAGTTAATAGTTTGTGAATGTGCCTAATTATTAATTGTTGTTTAGTTGATTTATATTTATTTATGATCTGGTGTATGAACTACACTTTATTTTTTAGTTTGTACTAAAGTTTATTACATATTACAGTGCTTTTAACCTTTACGATGTATTTAAAACGTGCACCAATTTTTTCATTTTTAAATGCAACACCCACAAGCCGATGCATCATAGAAGCAGAAGGATTAGTAAATTATAAGCATATCATTATGGGTGGAAATCATCGTTAAAGCATTTCGTTTATAGAAAGTTATGAAAGTGAATGTTTCGGTTGGTTTTCTGACGGCTGTGATAACCATAAACACTGCAGTTACCATTGCTAATCTTGCCCATTATTAAATAAGAATTTTTGTTATCAAAATAATAGTTTATTTTAATACGGTAATTTAAAAAAGTCACTTAAAAATCTTATATGCAATGCACGCGCTTGTAAACAACCGTAAACATTACTGTATCTTTTAGTTTATACAGCTGCCAGAGAGGGCGAACAGCGCCATCTCTTGGCAATTGAAATTGCCAATACAAATCATTGTTTCGTTTGTATTCTTCAAATATTGCGTTTCGATAAATTTTAAATTTTGAGCGTACTTAGACAGCAACCGTCATAATTTTTACCGTAATACCTAAGTTAAGAATTAAGCTTTGTATTGCTATATAAAATATTTTTGGGTAAGAAAACAGCAAAAATTTATTAAATATCGACATCAACGCCAACCATGCTTCACAGTACTTGAACCACCCCTCTTAAACTTATTTATACACAAACGTGCAAACAAGCACATCGCTTAGACTTATCATAAGCTACACATATTGTGCTATTCATCTATAATCTGTAGTAATCAAGTGGTCCATCTCTCCTGTGCATTGAGAAGACCTTGACAGAGGAGAGACAGACAGAGTATTTCTTATTCTACATGCGCACAGTTTACTTTAGGAAAAAAGATGCGCCAGGGGGGGATGAATAATGATAATGATAAAGAATTCATAGATTATGAAAACAAATGTGTGGCTTGAAAGAAGATTACCGAAAGGCCACTAAGACAGATGATTGGACAAAATGTACTATTTGTGGTTGATGGATGCACGAAGGATGTACTTCATATCAACCATAAACTTGATATTTACTGTAGTCCATCGCTCCTCTCATCCTTGATCCAACTTACACAGTGGAGGAGAGATGGATTTTTACAAATCAAAATATAACGTGTTTTGTTTTAAGTTTAAATAAATTTAAAAAATCACTATGTGTTGCATTTAAATCGGGTACAAAATAAACAATTGTATAACATTGCTACAATTCAACTACAACAAAATTAAATTAAGATTAAAAATGAAATAACAGATAAAAAAAAAACAAATAACTAGTTTTTAATTATTAAATATTAATGATATTTACAATATATCTATAAACACTTTTCAAAAATATTTAAATATATTAAAAATGTCGAACCGAAAAATAGAGCAAGTTTAGAAACGCCCTAAATTACACGAACGTACAAAACAAAGATTGCAAACGCTTCACACATAAACGTCACTACAGTGTATTCAAACGCTTGCGAGATAACGGTTTAAATGGACTTTCACCTGAATAGAAAATGGAAAATTATTGTTAAAGTACCCCCAGAATTTGTTAAATTTTCCGAAGTTGTAGGAGAAAACCCTTTTCATGTTAAAATTTACAAATACAGAATACTGGTGTAAAATTTGGGAAGAACAAAATTTCTATGGAAGGAAACAGCGCAGAATTGTACTAGAAGCTTTAGAAAATATTCCATTGGACGTAAAGTTGTTTAACAGTACGGCTATTTAAGTATTTGTGTGATTTACTTGATTAAAAAATATGGATCTTTGTATGAAAAAAATTGTTTACAGAAAATCATTATGTAAGAAGCAAATACAAATATATAGATATATTTTTAGACTAAAAATAAAAAAAAAATTAATTGTTTACTTTAAAACGTACCTTGTTTGCAATTCAGTTTGAATGCTAAAATGATTCATCTTAATTATTAATAATTATTCAATTAAAAGCACGTATATATAAAATAAGTATATTAATCCGTTTATAAACATTTACAAAAATTAAAATATATCGATTGAGGCCAATAAGAAAAGGTCAACCATTGCTAGTTTAAACTTTAAATTCACTAAATCACGTTAACGCTTGTTTTCATAATAAACACGTTCAATCAGTTTATTACTTTATTTTATTTCAAGTTTATCAATTTATAATACAGTTGATTTAGCTAAAGTGACTTTAAGGTACGTTGACGATGCCGAACTTTTATTTTAATGCCTGATTTGCGTTTATTTGTTTTTAACTTGTCTTTTCCAAAATGAATAATTTTGTTCAAACATCCTTAAAATTTAAACTTGGTTTAAATTTGGGTATGAAAACCGTCGGTAGAATTACAAAAATTTATTTATTTATTAAAAAACCGTGTCAAGTTTGCCTACATAATTATTTATAAAAGTATTTTTAATAAATCAGATACAAATCTATACGTTAATGTATAAAAAAATATATACATAACTGATTTTTTAATCTGTAATCAACATAACAATCGTCTATTTTTTGTGAAATGAAACTATTTTATGAATATGAAAGTTGAATAAAATTGTGTAATAAAATGGTGGATACATTGTTTAATAAAACTTGTGTGTTTCTTAAACATATTGCACTCAATTAATAATAATTACAAATGTTATGTATGTTATATACTACAAACCCATTCGTTTGAAATGTAGAATTTTTAAAATTTTAAATTAACCATACTCTTACAAAATTTTTAAAATTAGTTTAAAAAAACTATGACGTGATTGTAAAAATGTTGAATAATATAAAATTAACAGAATCAGTTTTTTGCGTGATAATTACTAGTATCCGTTAAATGCGTACACCAACTGTGCCATTTGTATAGGAAATTTTCTTGCCATACCAATAAACTGCTTTGCAAAAGTAGTTGTTCCAGAAATAAAATGTAGATTAGCAGACCCACTTTATTTAATTCTGTTCTCAATTCGATAATCCTAAAAGCTACTTGTTCAAAATTAATATTCAAATTCAATACTAAACGTCTCGTATTGTGTTGTAATTTACAAGCATTTCAATTTACGTAGTTTCTTTTAAATCAATTTGATTAAATTTATTAAAAGCTGTTTAATAAATACAAGAAAAGAGCCAGATTTTAATATTAAATCTTCAAATGTCGATGATTCTTAAAATAGAGCGAACCACATGACATATTTATACGCACGAGTTTAATATAACCAGATGATTTAATTTAAGATATATTATAAAAAGTAACGTAAAGCATAATCGTATTTTGATGCTTTGAAGCACCTAAGTAATAAGTAAAAGGTTGTAGAAAACATAACATAAAAATAGATTTAAGTGCTACGCCAATTAGTTTCTAAAACAAATATTCTTTTTCACTGAGATGAAAAATTATAATTATTTATGTTCATAAAATAATGATTTATAAAAGTATTTTGTAACCAAAAATGTCACATACGTTTCAGATATGTTTTCGCAAATTACAGCAACGCAAAAATTTTGTAAGCAGCCATTAATATGTCGAAATTATCTTTTTACTTATTTAATATCAAATAAATTACAGTCGACCAAGTTAAAAAAATTTGTGATTTATGCAAATAAATAGTTTAAAACGATCTCTTAATTATACATAGAAAAACTGAAGCAATCCAGACATCATTTTCTATAAAAGATGTTTTAAGGAGATTATCGTAAGCTCTAGCAGATTCGTTAAGAGTCGGATCTGGAAAATGTCACTAGGCAACAGGTCTTTTCGTAGTATCTGCCTTTTATCACAATCGTAGAATTTACATGAATAACTATGTATCCGTTGCGCAATATCCTGTCGGTGTAGACAATAATTAGCTTTGGTTTCTACCACATCAATATATAAAATTTCTTATACGTAACAAATTCAATTTCATCCTAACACTCGTCTACTGCGGAAAACCAAATACAAGATTTTTATAATGCATTTTTCATTCATTCTTACATGTCCAAACCATCTTAAGGCGCTTCTTTTATACTGATCCAATGGGCTTATGTTCAACCCACATTCTACCCCTATCAATTCTAACCTTATCCTTAATGGTTTTGCCACGTACGTTTCTAAAGCATCTCATTCCCACAGCACCTACCTTCATTCCACATTTATCTTGACATATTTTTCATTTAAATCAAATCCATTCTAAGATACATATTATATAACATATATAAAATATTATTAATTTAAAAAGAAACGAAAAGTAAACTGCAATAATCACATATGGTAGAATATTTTTGAGTTTTTTTGCGTAGTGTATGTTTTATAAATAGTATTTATATAGTAGGAAGTTGTGCATAAACACATTTAAAATTAACAAGCAAAGCAAAAAGTATTTATAGTAATTATAACTTACTAAATGTGTTTATACCACTTTCGTCTCAACATTTAAAACGGGAAATATTAATAAGTGAACCAAATATTTTACAAAAATAGTTTCATTAATAATAGTTTTCAATTTGATTTGACAACAATTAATAATAATAATGAATAACTTCGCCGTAATTTAACTGAATATAAAAAACCAAACCCTTTCAAAATTTGCTAGTTTATTTTAATAATTGTTTATTTTTTAGAAAACTATAAGAGCGTTATGAACAGATGTACATATAAAAAAATTTAAGTTTAATTTTTTTTTAAACTTACGTATAAAAAACAGTACTGCATAACTTCATTATTGGTAATACCACTACTCATGTTAGAAGAATGATAAAATTTCCAATTTAACTATAAGTGCAAATTTTGTGCGTTTACTTCCTAACAAAATACTACTAACTTAAAGTAGCACAATTTGCATACAACTTGTATTAAATTTATGCTTCAAATACACTTTTGTTCACGAGGACGTTATTCGCTAACGTGATATTGATCCCACTACACTACAACGAAATACACAAATTGTTTTTTTGAAAAATGTCATATAGTGCCTATATATATGTATATATATATTATGCACCACGTTTGCGCTGCTACCTAGTCAAGTACGAAGTACCTACGATTAAAGGTATATTTAAGTAAAAGAGTCGATTGATCAAACGATATGCACGTGTGTATTTTTAAACTGGCATTCACGTGTCGTTTTACATTTTGTAAAAACAAGTAAATAATGCTGAACCGTTCAGCTTCTCATTTACTTATATTGCAAATTAAAAAAGATTACGATTGTAATTAGAAAATTTTAATTATAAAACATAATTGAAATAATGGTTGAATTTTATAACTGTATTACTTTTAACTTTTTGTTATGTTTTTGACGTCGTTTTTATGCTAATTGAAACTACAAACGCAAAAATAATAAACGACAATTAATTTGGAACTATTACCTACGCCGGTACAAAGCTTTTCACTGTACTGTGTTTTGTTTTTAGTTAATAAAAAAAAACTATTTATATTGCAATAAAGTTATATTATATAATAATTCCGACGAACGTAGGTGCAAGGTTCTCTACGAGCAACAAATTTCAAATAGCAAAAGTTTTAGAAAATAACACGTATTTTTTTGTATTGAGTATGTAATATTTTAAAATACTTTAGCCAAAATAGCGTAACATAACACAAAAATAAAAAATATTAATTTAATTAAGTCAACTTTAAATCTACACGAACAAGATACGTTCCCAGTTTAAAGTTACAAAACGCGACTTACTTATATAACTTATTGTCTACTCCATTAAATGCATTTAAACCTAATAGGATTTAATTCCAGTGCGAATTATTAAAGACAAAAGTCGTATTAATTATATCATAGTGTTTGCAAATAACTATCAAATTTCTTGCTATTACTTCATTTATAACTATTAAAGTACCAAATAACTGCTTTACAAAACTTAAGCATTGTAATAAATACATATTAGCACTAAACCACAATTTAGATTCAAGTAGTCAAAGAATTTGCACTGTACTACAAGAAAAAATCATGTTTTTACTCTTACAACGCCAACCTTAAACATCTTTTTTGTAAAAAAAATCTTAAAAAATATTTCCTCAAGTTCGAAAAAAACTAAAAGAAATAAATGCACCGTAAAAAATAATATTGATAAACACAGCGTTCTTAAAACTAAATCCAAAGTTCTATAAAAACTGCTTAGAACGCGGTGAAAAAAAGGAGTCCGAAAGTAGCTGACAAAAATATTTTATAACAAATTAGTAAATTACACTAATCAAAACAACATAAGTACTAGGAACTAAAAAAAAATGGTATAATGCATCTTCAAAACCTGTAAATGTATCAATGTCGGAGTCAGAAAGTGAACTACCAAAGATAAAAAAACTAGTGTGGTCACCACACGACTTTCCTGTAAGGAATGATTAAAGAATGTCTACAGATTTTTTAAGGTCATGTTGTCTTGTCTCCAATTACCCTAAATTATGGTATTATTAATTTCATATCAACATCTGTTTCAGTGCAATAATTTTTTGAAATTGAGTTTCTCGTTTACCCATTATGTATTTGTACAAACAAGTAGTTACTTTTGCAATTGCATCAACGGTTTCAGAAAGAGCATATATGGATTTATGATATATACGCCACTAAGCAGCCAAAATTCTTAATGTATTTTCTATACACCTCCTAGCTCGAGTTTACATTAATTGTTTTCAAGGACAAGAAAAAAATACTACTAAACACTGATACTATTTTTTTGACGATGCTTGAACTTAAAAAAGTTGAAAAGCAGCTTAAAATTAATAAATCGTGCAAAAAAAGAAATATTTCAGCAACAATACCATTTTGATGGTAAAGCTTGATATAAGTGACATCGTTGAGTTGTAAATGTCTTTTCAGAGCATCTACAAGATTGAATTATGTTCAACGTCAATTTGTGTTTGAGTAAATGGAGTTCATCTTGTAAAAAAAATTAGAAACCTTAAATCTGCGCCGCCAGCAAAAGCACTTCCGAAAAATTATCCTCAAACGCCAAAAAAATAATATAAAAGGTTGATTGTTCTTGATGTTGATTTGCGAAATTTATAGTTAATTAAACCTAATGGATCTAAAGCTTATTATCGTAATTTTATTTATCATTATAAAATTATCAATATTCAATATTAATAAATTTACGTAACAAAAATTATTATTTGTTAATTTTAAGATACAACTAAAGTAAATCGCACTACTTATTTGCTATTTTTGTTACAAACAGATAATTGCAATATAGCTTAATGAAATTGTTCCTCTTTTGCCGAATGTATATTAAGCATTCTGATACGCTCCTAAATCACAATAACTTTCAAAAGCACACTTGCAACTATAAAACAAATGAAATATTGTGCACCATAAGTACATGAAGAGTGATTACAAATGTCGTTATATTAAACCAAAAGCAAATAGCTTAAATATTGTTTTTTTACATTTAATATCACGTATCACCAAACTTGCAATTATGCTTGCGTAATTTATTTGCAAGATATAAACAATTGGAATTGAAATCAATTGTTATTTAAGTTTCAATAAAATTCATTAATTATAATTTAGCAATAACGCTAATATTAAATGAGCAACGCAATAGTTTCATAATTCGCATCTCCTGCACTAATAAGTATTTCAAAATACATATTTCGTTTCTACATGCATTTTTAGTAAATAGCTAATTAATTAGCATTTGATCGTTGAGTAAGTATTAACGCACGTTTTAAATACTTTAAAGAGAACGTACATGTATAATAAATATGTAAGTAACCAGTCATATCTTTCTACATAACATGAAATTTAATTTTAAGATAATTACCTATATTACACAATATAAGAATAATTTTTAGTAATAAGTTAGCAATTACACTAAACAGTAAATAAAAATTTTATATTACAGAACGTTAATATAAGAAATATGTATAGATCAGATAACAAAGAATGCAATGAACACATATCCTAAATCCTCGTTTATCCAAAGTGTCTAGGATGAATGTTTAAAGTAATCCTGAAGAATAATTCTTGCAGTAAAAATTACTTATTATGGTTCCGATGGTCTTATCAAAAAATAAAGTAAACCTAATAAAACTACAAAAACGGCTTTAAAGTATTAACATTTGCGCCGGGTGAACAAAAGAGAAAAATAAAAAACAATTCAAGAACAAATTAAACAACGGTTTGACAAAGCCAAAAGTGCTGTAACAGAAAAACTACGATAGCTTTTACGTCCTGGAACAATTTTTGTTCAAGCTCCTTTGTTTAATAAATATTATCTTAACGTTTTAATTTCAATAAAACTTAGTTCCAACACAAATAT
This sequence comes from Aquatica leii, assembly GCA_035610365.1. Taxonomy (NCBI): domain Eukaryota; kingdom Metazoa; phylum Arthropoda; class Insecta; order Coleoptera; family Lampyridae; genus Aquatica; species Aquatica leii. The sequence goes on from CM069433.1 coordinate 77,617,812, forward strand.
ATTGTTATTATTACAATTAGATTAACGATCACTGATCAATAAATACCCACCTTAGTGCTTATTGTATATTTGTTGTTTGCATAATAAGTGTAATCTGTTACAACTTATTATTTCCGCAAAATTTAAATACTAACATTTGCGAATGCCTTACAGAGGTATAACGTTAATTAGCCTAATAGTAAAAGAAAAAATCAATTACTGTCATTAAATCAATCACATAACGGTGCAACATCGTGTGTTGGTTAAAACGTAGAACAACTATGCACATCAATTACATTACATCTGTCAATTCGGTAAGATAATGAGGACGTGGCAGACTAACGCATTTCTAATTTCACACTAACGCTTTTGAATAGTGATAAATTTTTTTTAAATTCAATCATTCGATGCAACTATAAAAAAAAGGCCAAAGTAACACTTGCCACTTTATCAAAAAAACCTGTTTTGATAAGTTTAAAAACGGTGAATAGAATTACACAAGAACTGTTAAACAACAAAACATTTTATACTTAAATTTTTTTAATTATTTGGTTCAGTTTAGTAATATAATCAAATCTAGATTATGTATGTTAACTTAATGCAATTTGCCATGAATAATGATGTTTGGTAACATTATGCAATTTTGCAGTGCGATAGTTACCCTACGCATTCCATTCAATTTAATAATACAATAGCCCGTAATTAACTGCCTGTATAATTAATTTTAAGTTCAACCCAATGTTCTCCAATTTTGTAAATTCTCGGACCATTAATTATTCATTACTATCAAAAACACAGTAAAAACCCATTTAGAAATTTTAATATAACTAGTAGTTAAATTTGCTTACAAATGACGATTAGAAAGTTTCATAATGTAACAAAAGCTTGTCAGTTAAAAAAAGGCTTGTTATCACACAAAATAATACAAACGATTAAGGATTTGATTATTAGTTTTAGTACTTGTAACTCATGTCAATTATTACAAAGCAAAGAATTTTAGAGAAGTAGGTACGTCACGGTTGTTTGCATGTTAGACTTTATATTTAAAACATGGATTACAGCACTGCATTACATTAGTGTGTATATGTACTGTGTCTTATAATTCACATTGCGTGTACTCTAGTACTAAATTTATAAATACTTAGAGCATTTCTAGTAAATACTTCAGTATTATTAAAAAAGATACTACCGAGTGCATTGCAAGTTAATAATTTCAAATCAAAAAAAAAATAATTAAACTTTATCTTAAATATTTCTCTTTATAAATACCATTAAATTTTTCTTTCAAAATAGAGAAATAAAAGAGAATTAATTAAAACTTCTGCATCAATTGTATTTTATCAACTTACAGGGTCGGTGTAATGGTGTTTATTAGTATATAATCAGACAATTATTCCTTAACTATTAGACACATCACGACGAACTTTACTACGATAATACATAATCAATTGATCTACATTTTGAAAATATTTAAGTAGATACAGGGTGTTTCACATAAATGTGACAGCCCAAATTTGCTTTTTTTTAAATAAAACACCTTGTATATTTTTGAATTTTTAGATGTTATCACTTTAATGCTTTAATAAAGGTCATGGAAATTTTTAAATATGTTTGTACCATTGATTATTGACAATCATCGAGTTTTAAAGTATTAAATTTTTCAAAAACTACATAGAATCATTAATTTACGCGAAATGGTTCCTCAGTTTTTTCAAATGTAACACCGTGTATATTTTTTCATATTTGGATTCCACTTAAAATGTAAATACCGAATAATAACAGGTTTTGTAATCGTCAGACGAACCATTCTTGTGGAATTGACGCCTTTATGTGAGAATAATGAATGCATATGCATAAATAGAAAAACAATCAATGCAACAAAGATAAAATACTCATAGCAATACATTAATAAGCTGATGAAATAAATTTATTAATAACTAAACAGTGAAACGGTTTCCTAAACGTAAACAATTAATAGAACAATCAAATAAAGCCAAATAGTTAAAGTAAATGTTCAAAATAGAGACCATGCATTGCTAAACAGTTTTCAGTCCACTCGAAAAACAAAGTTTTACCCGTCACAACATTTGAGCAAAAATATATTTGTGATTCTATTTTTCGTGTTTTCGCTTGTAGTGGGCGAGTGTTGATAAATTTTGCCTAACCTTGATTGCGTAGTATAGATATCTTTTTCCAAAACTTCCAGTAAATCATTTTGTAAAAATTGTAAATATCTTTATCCAGTAGGAGTTCCATCAAAGAAAAAAGAACCAATCGCATTACTATTTAATATAACACCCCACACATTAATTGACGATGCTGGTGATCAAGTACTCTTAAGAGATGTAGATTATTAACTGAATTATTAATTATGTTTATTTATATTCCTATTATTATAAAGCGTTGCTTCATACGAAAATAGATTTTTTGAAACAATATTAGGCTGTCTTATTTCGATTAAAGCTTGGTGTTGTTGGATGTGATAAGAATGTAACTTCTTTTTCTTAATAAAACTGCGAATTGTGATTCTAATTACGTCTATATTTTTTTATCTCTCTGATATATATATTGTAGATTTTCTATTAAGGACGTAACAACTTAAAACTCACTTTCTTCATTTACCTTTGCTTGTGAAACACCCTGTACTTAATTATTTTTAAAATGTAGACTAATTGATTATGTATTACCGTACCAAAATTCGTCGCCATATGCCTAATAGTTAAAGAGCATATCACCGACAACACAACGCCCACCCTGTATTTATATCAATAAATAAATATCACACTATAACGAAAAGCTAATATTACTTTAGATTGCAACCATGAAAAATTATGAGTTGTTAAAAAAAGAATATGGTAAAATCATCTATCCAGAAAATACGTATAAAAAGCATGTTAAGATAAAAAAAAACTAAAGTAGATCTATTAAGTTAAGACTATAGGACAAAAGAATTAAAATAACACAAACAAAAAGTTCTTTTTGTAATTAGATTTTTACAGTAAACGATATTACAAACCTGTTTAATTTTTTAGAAGTGCTCGACCAACATTTCTAAAATCTAAAATGATTCGCTTTTTAACGATTAAAAACTATCCTAGAATTCAGGTTTTTACGGGTCATGATTTTTTACAAACCGAACTATCAGCACACGTCGCAGTAGACATCTTCAGAGCCTAGAATACTTGGCGAAGTGCGATGAAAGTTTAGCTTCTAAAAAATCTATCACACGGAAATTATTCAGAATAGAAAATTACAAAATACATAATTCATTTTTTCGTTTGAAAAAACACAGTAAAAAAATGCATCGTCTGAAAAATGTGTATCACACCTCCAAAACAATTGGTATTTTGTATTTATTAATTTAAATATTGTATTTAATTTAGTGATAATTATTCAAATATATATTTTACAATAATTTTTGCATTATTTACATCAACAATACAAATATTGTTTCATGTTACCTGGTTAGTGAATTAAAGAAACTGTTTCTTACAAAACTATAAACATTACTAAAATATATTTGATACTAATTGGTTTTAAATTTAGAAAATACCAGAGTAAAACAAATTCATTGACAAAACGCTTGGTGTTTTCACCATTTAGAAATGTTATAAGAAACTCAAAGAAAATAACGCTTGGATGACTTTTTAGTAAAATTTACGTTTACAATTAATCCAACTTTATTTTTACCATGTTTAGAAGACAATGTTGATAAGTAAAAGTATGTATATCTAAGATAACTTAAAATGTTAAACTTTATGATGATCCATGTACCGTACTAAAATTGCGCAAATTTCAGTCACTGCCCATTCGCTTACGTGACCGATTAAGACACTGCGTAAACGAATTGACCCAATAGAATTTATGTTTACTCTGTTCACGATGAATGTAAATGTTTTATGTACATATTTATTAGTAAAGCAAAAGTTAATCATATAACATATAAGTTTGGTAGTACACGAAAAAAATTTGATAGTGTGGAAAACTGAGCGTAACAGCTCTATAAAAAGAAAAAATCGTCAAACGGTTTAAAACAGTTCTGAAAAATGTTTTCAAACTACTAACATAAGAGAATGTAAATAGAAAAAATAGAATAACACACAAATAACCACATTCATTCATTTTCTATCCTATATTACGCAATTGTCTTCTAGTAATCAACAAAATTGTTAGTCAACGATTTTTAACATCTCTGAAATACGCAGATCTGAAAATACATTACAGATAAGTGAGATAACTGTAAGGTAGTAACTTACACTATGACATGACTCTACCTTCAAACTTTGCTAATGATTACAAATAACATAATTTATAACTAAGTGTGTCAAATAATATTATAATAAATATTAACCTTTAATAGAAAATGCATAGTTTACATATTTTAAGTCGAAATAAGAATACGTGGAGTAACGTACATGAATACAAAAGAATGTGATAAGACTGGAAACCATGCTGATACAATACAGTTAAACTGTCTTTTTTTCTATAAAAAAAATCTGAATAATTTAACATGTACATATAAATATATAAAAATCCATATATACTTAAAATGAAAATGAATAAAAGCATACGAGAAATCAATAGCAGAAAGAAAATTCCCAAAATTCTTTGCTAAATCATAATAACTACAAATAAGGTTGCAATATTTGAATAGAACAAATAAATTAGTATGATTTGACGTAGAATAAAAAAAAACAAGAAAAAAAGTTTAAATCGAAAGAATGTTGGCTAGCCGCAAGTCCGAAACTGATAGGATAACAAAAGGATGCCAGAGTATTAAACGCAGTGGTTTCAGTTTTAAGCGTTTAAAATGTAGCCCTTAAAAAAGGAATCGACATACATAAAAAATATATTATCTGATTGAGAAAAAACTGAATAAAATAGCAATTTCACTGACCTGACCTATAATTCTTACAGCGCACAAGTTGCACATATGTTACAACCGAAAAAATGTATATTCGCTTATAACGTCCTATTTGTTATTTTTATGTTTACATTGAATTAATCAAAGTGTTTTTTACTTACTTCAAGATAATAATGAAATAATGTAACAAAGATGACGATTTTGTCTAAATCATGCGGAATTCACAATTTTCTTAATTTTACTCTCGAGTTTAATTTAGTACATAGAACCTTGAATATCTTAACTCTAGTTAAATCTATGATTAGGTAATCTATTATAAAGTATTTTTTTCTTAACCACAAAATATTAAATATAAAAACAAATACGTATTCATTCAGGCAGTCCCATCACAGTAATTCCATATAAACCCAATACATAAAAAATTCAAATAAAGTACGTTTATATATTAAGTTGTTTAAACTTAAATTATTAAAGTAGTTTTTTTTAGTTTTATACATTTACAGCATGTAATAAATAAAAACTACAAAGTAATTAAGTTTTAACATTTATTGAAGTGAAACTTCTTTATCGGCGTTGTTTATCGTCACATTTTTTATCGTCACATTTTTTAAATTTAAAATATTTAAGGTTAACCTCAGTTTCTGATTGAACGATGACATTTTAAATTTAATATATTTAAGGTTAACATCAGTTTCTGATTGAACGATGACATTTTAAATTTAATATATTTAAGGTTAACCTCAGTTTCTGTTTGAACGATGACAATGATATTAATAATTCTATTTCAATTAATGAAATGCTGTAATAATCTTAGTAGCAAAAAGTTAAAGTGAAATAATTGTATTATTTGTATTCATGTCTATTATAATAAAATCCTTTTGTTTAAAATTTATCTAATTTTAAATTTAAAATATTTAAGGTTAACCTCAGTTTCTTATTGTAATTAATGGCTTATGGTAACTGAAATATGAAATTGAATCTACAAAAATTAGTTAATTGATTTACAAAAATTTGTATTCATGTCTATGATAATAAAATCCTTTTGTGTAAAATTTATCTAATTTAACTTTATTTAACCAATTTCTGAAAAGTTTTTGTATTCATGTCTATTATAATAAAATCCTTTTGTTTAAAATTTATCTAATTTTAAATTTAAAATATTTAAGGTTAACCTCAGTTTCTTATTGTAATGAATGGCTTATGGTAACTGAAATATGAAATTGAATCTACAAAAATTAGTTAATTGATTTACAAAAATTTGTATTCATGTCTATGATAATAAAATCCTTTTGTTTAAAATTTATCTAATTTAACTTTATTTAACCAATTTCTGAAAAGTTTTTGTATTCATGTCTATTATAATAAAATCCTTTTGTTTTTTGTTACGTTTGTGCAGATAGAAAAACTGAACGTTTTCTTTTATTTCAATATTTTCTAAAGAGGGTACAAAAAGCTAACAATTTGCTAAAGTGGCGACGCCGTGATTTTCTGAAAGAAATCATTTCTAAAATGTAAAGTAAAAGTATACTCAATAGTTGAATTTATTTCCTCTGTGATGCATAGACATGTGTTTCACAACAAAAATAGTACTGTTTCATCGGCAAAAAAAAACTTTTTCTTTTGAATTTTTTAAAATCCATTGACAGTCGTTGTCAAAATGAACTCGCAGTGCTATAGTGTTTACATTGACAAATCAAGACTAGATGGACGTATTCTATATTAAAAATACAAATAAACAGAAAACCTAAACAGCGGTCAGACAAGCTTCTATATATTGTGCGATTACATTCTATTTGAACAATTAATGCATCTTCCTTGTCGTTAATTAAATCAGTTTTATCTAAACTAAAGAATATGTTATAATAGTGTGTGATAAACTGTAAACTTTATTTAGTTTTAAGTCACACACAATTTAAACAAGAACTTTGAAATAAGCTCATGTTAGTTCAATAGTTATACGCCACAATATAAATTATAAATTGAAGCTGCAGTTACAAGTTTCTGGTTCACGAATTTTTGTAATTTTTTCTTTTCTTCAAACGTATAAAATATTCGACTTTACAGTATTTTCAAATTAAGGAAGACATTTTCTGTAATTCATGCTTTAGTCTACATTTAAACTATCGTACAATAATTTTTCTTAAAATGAGAACAGATTATGTATCACAAAAAACTACAATTCGTTAGGTTTTAATAAATAGATTAGACAGGAAAATCAATAAGAAAGTTGCGTAAAAACTACCGATATTGAGAATACTCATATAAGTCAAATATAATGTCCTTTTTTGTTATTTGAACACATATTATACTGATTAATTTTTTGTGACAATTTTTAGAGGTTGATGTAGTAAAAGAAATACGTTAATTGGTTTTAAATTTACATAAGGTTTGAAAATTAATACAACTATTAAAACGAGTAGAACGAATTTAAATTCAAATAAAATGATAAAAAGTAGATTCAACTTATTTTAAATAAAATATTTATTATGGCAATGAAGATTAGTAAAAGAATCTTTGTGAAACTTCTTAGTGAACATTCTTTCTTGTAAGGATTTCTTTGATCAGTAATGTTTTTGGGTTGATCTAATTAAACTACAAATAAGGTAAAGAATCATCGGATTGCTTTTCGAGAAATAAATCAAAAAACATTTTAATTAAGTTTACTGTAAAGTTGTTTTGATGTCTGGTACGTACTTGAAAACGAAAATATTTTTATTAATTTTAAAATAAGGACAAATGTTGTTTTTATTTGGATTTGTAGTAACGTAAATTTTTTTCATATTTATTTTTAGAAGAAAACAGTATTCGACGATAAAAAAAATTATTTCCGTTTAAACAAAGGTATAAATACTATAGAAAAAGAATGATTATATTTGTGGTAATTTTTGTTACTCCTTTTTACTTGCCATCCGTAATGTCATCTCTTATTATAAAAATAATTCATTTTTTAAATCGACAATTAATGTCCGCATTCCAAGCGCTACGAGGCAGGTTTACAAATGCATATTACATTTTTTCTTACCGTCAGAAAATATTTAAAAAAATTCTCGAACGATTATATTATAGAAAGGCATATGTGCTTGAATATGTTATATCTATTAACAAAATCAATCTGTTTAGACTTTGCTTTGAAGACGATGAGACTATTGTTTGGTTAAGAATATATAAACAAAAAATATGCAGAATGCAGAAAAACAAAGTTGTAAATACTTCAAATTCTATTTATGTGAGATAAATCAAATAAAAACACTGGAAACCGTTCTAAGGTATAAGATTAAAATCTAGACAAAAAAAACTAAAAGCTGTAGAATATCTGGAAAAAAATAGTCAACTATAATACAAAGAGTACAGAAAAAAGCGTAAAATAGTTCAATAAGAATCAAAGAAGTAAGAAACTCAAAACGTTTGTTTCTCTAGAATTACAGATGAGAAATAAACGAGAACGACCTCAATAATCTTGAAACGACAAACATACATTTTGTATATAAAAAAGATCAATGGTTCATTTGTAAACCTATATAAATTATTCATGATAGCAAATAATTACCAATATTAATATTTAGACACTTGAACATATTTGATTAAAAGCAATGAACAACTTTGATGGATATATACTTTTCTTTGTAAACTTAATAAATTATGTTGAAAACAAATCCGTAAAACTAATATATAGACTTTAAAAAGTACGATTTAAAAAATAATTTTTAATTCAACTCAATGCCTCTCGTCAGGCAAGTTTTCCGTCACAAACAAAATACCTATGTTTATAGAAAAAAAAAACAAGTGATAAAAATATAGATAAATGTAATAAATATCTGATTAATTAGAAAGCAATTTTAAGAAATTGTATAAATGCCAAAATAAGTGTCATCCTTGATAATTACCCACACTTCAAACTCTAATAACGCAATGAAATGAGGCAATGATACATATAAATAAAAGTAATTGTAAACATAAAGCAGAAACATTTTATAAGAAAGTTCCAGGTTTTATTAGGTTGAATGTAAGTTGGAAATTACTTTGTTAACTTCAATGTGTGAATCTCTAACTATTACGAGATAGTTAACAACTTAAAATGCTTTAGGGAGAAACACAAGTGTAGCAAACTCTACTTTCTCACACAGAGAATGATACTCGTTTAATCTAATGTTAACAATGTCAAAACATAAAAAAATATCTTTTGTTTAAGTACAAAGCAACTAATATTCTTATCACGTCAATGTAAAATAATTTAATTATTATTAAATAACAATTCTTCTTTAAAATTTTGATCTAAAAAAAAGGGTACATTAAATTGGTATTTTTTACATTACAAAGAACGCCAATTAATATGTTTAGTGATTTTCGAGGGTTGTATAATACCTAGTACATCTGATTCTGTGTTTAATATTGTAGAAATCTTTCTCGATATAAAATTGACAAAGTTAAATTCCTGTACAGTTAACTTATCTTTCTGCTGTTTATCTTTATTAAAATTATTGTGAATCTGATCCGAAAATCTCTCGTCATGTGTATGAACCATATCTCAAATGTGACTTACCGTCATCAATCGCTCCAAATTTTCTCTTCCCGATGCGGCAATTGGTAGCATAAAATTACTCTTATGTTAAGTTGCTCATCCAAAAGGTAACATTTATTTAAAATCAATATTCTTTATTTGTCCTTTAAAAAAAATCACAATACAAAAGTTGTCAATGATAAATTACTTGTAAATCCGCCTTGTAGACTAATGCAGCTTGATCGACGACTTTTCCCATTGTATAGTAAATATCCTACTTTAAATCGACTAAACCAGCCATCAGATGCGCAAAACTATGGATTCTTATCTACTTAAATCTTATTTTAAATTACACAATCGTTTTGCTTTTTATTGTATGATTCAAAGTAACTTTTTATTATTATTCTTAATTGCTCAACTTCAGACTGCCTTCATTTTCTCGATAACTTAACCTTTCACAACCTTAGCGGACGTTTTAAATTCGATAGTAACAATGCTAAGAGACAAAACTAATTTAGATGAAGACTAAGTATACCTTAACATAACAAAATATGGGTTATCAGTTATCACAGATACAAAAATTCAGTACAAAAAAGTAATAAAACGAACAACAAATGTCAGATATAGAAAACCAGTTAAAAAACGTACAAAAAAAGTACTGTTCCACATTAAAACTATTATACATGACGTAGGTTTGGAAATATTGTAAAAAAGAACACGAGAAGAAATATAAAGGAATCGATACAATTGTAAAATTAAACATAAAAAAAAACAAAAAACATATGCTAAATAATTAAGAAAGTAATACTAAAAATTATAACAAAAACTATGTAATATTTTAGAATGCTCATGAATTCAAATTTTATGAATCACTGGAGGTTGTCTTTGTATGCGCAGTAAATCAAGTCATTAGCCGCCTTACCTGACATTAGTTTCGCTACAAGGAACTAAACTAACTCTATAAAAAATGTGCAGACTAATAAAAAACACAGATAAATACCCTAGAAAAAATTCAGGTCAATGTTAAAAAACAATTTATAAAAACAACTTCAATGTACTCTACACAAAATTACGTTTTTACTTGTAAGAAGTTATAGTAACACAAGATATAGAATAAATGTAAATATGAAAGAATGTTATCGTAGCAGACAGTTACAAATAAACCATAAAAATAAAGAATCTTATAATGAGAGAAGATGCACATGTACTGAATGATACCATTAATGCAAAGCCAGCATGAAACTATCAAGAGAAGCAAGTGATACAAAAAAGGAATTCCTTTTTTATGGTTAAGAAAAATGAAGAAACTAAGACCATAACGGTGCAGAAACAAAGGATAATATAAAAAAAATCAAAAAACCCGTCAAATGATTAAATTAGATGTGTAACTACTGAATCATTGTTTTTTTACTGATTTATATCTTATGAATTTTATTAATTGAATATGGGCATTTAATGCACATCTATCAAACGTAGACTGAATTGCAAGATCATTCACGATTTAAATAAATACATATTACATGAAAAAAAAATGAACCAAAAAAAAAGTTATTGACAAAATTTAGTAAAAAGTAAGTATGATGTAAAACATCTTAACACGTATCTGTCAAATGACAGAAATAAGTAACTGATTTCACATTTATTTCAATTCTTTTTTTATGAATAGTATTTTGCATGTCTCACAAACACCATAAGTTACAGGCATCAACATATTTACCAAATATTGTTATTAGTACAATCTACACTACTGTTAGCGAATGTTAGTTTTAATGGCAAGAAAAAATACTGCTACAATAGGTATACGTTTCAACAATGGCAAATCAAATATAATAACAAAGATTAAAAATTCGATTAAAAAAACTTGATTTGAAATATAGAAGCAATTTCTGTGCAAAAGTTGTTAGTTTACTTAAATCATTAAAGTTACGCACAAAGTTTTTACTCACCATTTGATTTCCATCTTTGGATAGACTGTGACCGCCATTTCGAAATTTATGTTTAATCGATTCTGTAACCAGACATTTTCATCAGTATACGTTGATACAGTCAATTTCAAATAAACAATCGTTAAATACAATTTATACAATACAAGAAAAACACAAATATCATCGCATCTCGTTTTTATGCAGAACAAATCCATAAATAATAAAAATCAAGCTGAGAACACACTACATTTACACAGAGTTAAATATACAGTTTGAATCCAAAATAGAATTTTTTTAATGAAAATCGAATATAAAACATATCTTGTATTCGATGAAGTAAACCGGAAAATAAGTTTATCGCTAAATTAAATAAAGAAAAAGTTTAAAATATCCTGTGAAGATGCTATAGCAAATTGACAAGTTGAATGGCATACAAGATGATTCGTCATTCAACGAATACCCCCGAGTACAAGAACCGTCTACTACGCCAAAGGTTTCCCTAGGGAGATATCGATCAGACTGCAGTTTGAAGGTTAACAAGGGTCGCAAGAATGTGAATGCATTCCAGAAATAATGCTAATTTAATATAAGTATGCACAGTCACCCGCACTGCTTCGTCTAACTAACAACGAATGCTAATTTATTTGATTGCCATGAACAAATCACAACTAAATTCTCAAAATTAGGGATGATTAAACCATGCATTAATACAAAACACTCGATACAAAATAAGAAAGTGCCAACGGCGAAAATACGACAAAAAATTAAGAAAAAGATAAGCAATTGTACAAACGTATTTATATATAAAAATATAAAACCATATACTACATAGTACGAACTTCTGTCAATATTATTATTACATATTATGTATTTTAGAACAGCAACTCAATAAAGTTTTGTTACTTATTACATTTGTTTCTCTTACTTCTTCGATTACTTTAATTTTATTATTATCGAACACGTTTAAACTGTCGCTTTCATTAATATTAAAGAAGTAACGGAGCCCGTAGTACAAGATTAGTCAATAATGTTTTTTCAGTTTCGAATAATAGTTGATAAAACTATTACGAAATGTTCTTATATAAACTGTACGTAAATAGGTAAGTTAAGAGTTACATAGAAAATTTATAAGACTAAACATTTATTCATTAAATTTGACCAAGTTTAGTGCATCGTTTGTTGACAATCGATCATAAAGGTGAACATATTTCTCAGTACTTATGCGGCGCCGTATAAACTCAAGTTACGAAACATCACTATGTTTTTAGTCGTACAACAGCATAGTAAAAAATTATTGATATTGTGACATGGAAAGTATCAGCTGTTTTTAAGCAAGATAAAATATTATTCACTTTATTGGCACGTGTGCATGTAAACTGCACCCTATTTTATTTATATTTACATTACAAATTAAATATTCTAATCAAAGAAAAGCATTCGCTAAAAAAACTATAAATTTATCAAGATGGTTAAAAGGTAGATGCTTGGCAAACTAACTAATACATATAAGCTAAAGGTGCGAACATACCAAAGATGGATTGACGAGCGCGGTCACCGTTTACGTCGAGATTGAGGTCAATGTTTATGTCAGGATCGCCGATTAAGTCGCGGTCGCGGCTTACATCGATGTCTATTGGCGTGATGTGATTGAGCTAGACAAAAAGGAATTAAAATACAAATTCAAATTTACAATAAATTCCTTTTTTGTAGCTGAATCACATCCAGTCAATGGAGATCGATGTAAACCATGACCGCAACCTAAACGGCGATCGCGACCTAAATATCGACCTGAATCGCGACGTAAACCGCGACCGCGATCGTCAATCTATCTTTGGCATGTTCGCACTTTTAGCTTACGTGTTAGTTAGTTTATCAAGCATCTACCTTTAAACCTTATTCCATTTTTAAGCACAAACAACTGACTTGCGAAAAAAGTCTGCCTCAAATATCTCAGAAATCTATAAAACTAATAAAAGCAAATGCATCAGTGTTGGCAGAAATTATTACAAATTAAAAAAAAGTGTTCGTGATCGACCAAGGATATTTACCGTTTTGGGTATTTCATATATTTACGCTTCAGTAAAAATAAATTTATATATGAAACATAAACTGCGTCTTTAAGAATTGTCTAAAAACAAGTATCAACTAAAAGACTTTTTACTAATAAACAATTAATAGTAACATACTTAATTCAATACCAAAACAAAAACCTACTTCAAGCATGTGCTAAAGTTCAAAGTAAAGTTGTCCACTTTAACAGCTTCGTAGAAAGTTACTTCGAAACACTCTTATTTTAAATTTGGCCACAAATGTCTAGCGTAAATTATTTATTACCTCACGTAATTACAATATAAAAAATTATATATTTTTAAATATGTGTAATTAACGTTGCTTATATTTTTTGTGCAGTAATCGTTTTTGTTAATCAATTGCATTTTTACTGTAAATTCAATTTAACGTTTTTGTTCTACAAATTAAATTGAATGAAAAAAATTAACATCTATCTTCACCATTAAATGAAGTTTAAAATAAAAACAATGAGCTACAGGCGCGAACCCATTTAAAAATCCAATAGCAAACTAGTATGTTGATTTAGTACATCAATTACGTTTGAATATCAAATAATTCAAACAAATTCGTATTTCAAGTTTAAATTATTAACGAAAATCCGTGTAAATTACTTGCAGATAACAAACACGAATAAACTATATAGGAAATTAAATTTTCAGAGAATTTACTACACTGATGAATTTAATTGTGTTAAAGAATTCTATTACAGCTATCGCAACTTAAAATAATAGTTACAATAGTACACTGTATTACTTTTACGATCTTAATTCAAACTTTATGAATCGTTAAAATATGAGTCTGCAGAATAGTCACTTTTAAAAATTGCAATAAATACTTTATTGCTTACTTAGCAAAGTAAAATTCCATTTTTGTATCCCTAACGAGCAATCACAATGTTATCTAAAGCATTTTATTTCAGAGATTATTTCAATCATACGAATAAAAACAAATGAGACGCTTCATTGAACTAATTACGACTCCATAATGTTTGTAAATTGTTTATAAAAATCATTGATGGAATATATCAACGAAAAAACTCAAAAACAATTGTCAAATTAATCTAAATTTATTTATACCCAATTGTAAAAAAAACAATACAAATTTTTAAAAAATCACAACAATAAAAAACAGCTCAAAGCTGAACAATTCTAAAAAATGACTAAACTAACATATTTTCAGGAATATAAGACATAAATTATGTTTTCCACAAACTTTGTTAAAAGGCAGTATTTTCTTACATATGTAAAGATATTTCTTCTAGTGAAACTTAATAGACCTTTGTTACTCCATAGCTAGTTTCCAATAATACCGACAGTAAATATTACACTAGTCTCCGTTGCTAACGTCAACGATAGTTTTGATTTTATACAAGTACATTAATTATTTTTGAATGTAATCGAGCAGTTCAAGTTTTTTTTATCTCTAAAAGCAATAGAGAACTCCGTATTTTTAGAATTTAAGATCTAATATTATCTAAGAAATGTAGAAAACTATACAATCCGCTCAAATATAAAATTCTCAGCTATCTAGCCCCTTATCTCATTGTTATAGAAATTAATTGATAATAATTTAAGGTTTCTACCTTGCGCTCCATTTTTTCTTTGTGCACGCTTTGGATTTTTTTGGTACAAACTAAAGACATCCTCAACAATTAAAAAAATTTCGGTCATTATTTCAATTGTATTTATTAATACACATGTATTTTTTGAAAAAGTTAAAAATAATTTCATTTGCTATATCGGCTGATTAATAGCTATTATCAAGATTGATAGTCTAATGCAAATTTTTATTACCACTAAACCACTTGCCTTTTCATAACTAGACGCCGGACAGTTATGATTTTACATATTTGCATATGCAAATGCATACTTATAATATATAATTGAATATTTTTAAATATGCTTTTCAGAGATTTTTGTATACTTTTTAGTACCTTTACAATACAATACGTTATTATCCAAACTTTTATTGTTGTTCTAATCATTATCGTATTAAAAAACATCTTGTAATTAGTTTAGGATTAACAATGAATGAGTAAAGAGAAGACAATAATCAGATAAGAAATGAGCAAACGAATAATCACTTTCCTTTAAAAATTTTTTAACGAAAAAGACCATTTATGTAAAATTGTACTTCCAATTCATCAATTAGTTACTGAGATTCCCGTAACAACGGCTAAGATGCTAAAATAGAAAAGACGTATATCTGTAACTTTACACCAGTTTGCCATAGACTGCAATAATTTTACCACGGAGAAAGAATGTTATATTTCAAATTTCGTGAACACAAGCTCTAATTACGATATTGTTGAAAATCGGTCAGAGACGTTCAAAACTTACTATAGAATTATTAATAAAAAAAGATAATTGTATTTGTTCAATTTGAAAGTGTTAGATAAAGTGAGCCACAGTGCAATTGCTGCATTTTTCAAAAACAGTTTCTGTACTTTGTGGGTATTATGTACGATAATGCTTTACTGATGTCTGTGTAATGCAATACAAGGACTCAAATTGCTGTTCCCAAAAATAATATATATTACGAGTTAGCACATGCTTCGCAGCAAGTTGCCGAAACAGTTCACTTTGTTTATACCAACGTAAACAATTGTATATGACATGTTAAAAAAACATAGTAGAAAGCACCAAGCCGACTCTAACGGTTTAAGATAAGTTGTCAAAACGGTATACTCCCGACTGCACCAATTATAACTTAATAGAAATAGAAGCTGCTATTTATTATGAAAAAAAAAATTGGAGTTTCAAAGAAGTTGCGGATAAATTAGACCTCAAAAAGCACAGACCATTAAAAAGCTCAAATCATTTTAGAAAAAAATAAAATAAAAAAAGATTTGATATTTATCCAAGCAAAGTCGTGTATAGCAGTTGCAATAGCAACACTTGAAGAAAAAGAACTTCTTTTAGCTGAAAACCATAAGTGTTGCAAAATTAATCACTGCTCGATGCATCAAATAAACATTTTGGAACTCATAAGCAGTAAGAGACAAACTCTGATGAATGTTATCCCCATCATATATGAATTTATTTTTCTATGTATTTTATTCATAATGCCTAAGCTACGAGATACGTAAACATATACATAACAACCAGAGTGTTATGAATTCATAACGCCCTCTCAAAACAACATATGTACATACATCCCTCAGGTCAAATGCCTTCGGACTACATACGTTGCTCTCCGGGCGTAATCATCGTGACAACACCGTTGGTACATAAATAGCTATTTATTTTATTATATATCAGCTGTTTGAATTGTATGTGTGATTGCGGAATCTATTAAATTACAGACATAGACGTTTTTAATCATTTTCTTTTATTAAATCAACATCTGTTCTTGAACTACAATCGTTTCGCCTTAATTTATTTAGGCAACGTTGTGAGTTATAGAACAGGTTTTTGCACAATACAATAACATTAGTAGTGTACCTATTATATCGGAAATAAACAATAAAACTTATAAAAGAGATACATTTTGAATGCATATTTTTTTAGTATATTTCAAGTGTTTTGAAAGTTTTTCCTAAGTGTGCGAATAAACGTTTGTCAGTAGAAAATAGACAAAAATCATGTTCTCTTTAAATTAATCTCAACATTGCTGTTAAGAACTTGATGTAAATTAACAAACAATTGTTTTCTTAAAAGTTATTTAGCTAAAAGATCATCTATACGCAAGGTATTTAATGTCCTTAATCTAGTCATCTCAACTATTTTCTTATAATTTTATACTCCTGAAAATTTTAACCAAATAAGTGACTATCGTTGTTAAAGTACCTACGGTAAAAACAATAATAAATCTAACCCAAATCACAGATGACATGTAAGAAATCACTGATAAGGAATATGTAGTGTCAACTCCCAGCGTCAATAATTTTACATATAAAGTACAGATTTAGTTTGTGTAAAAAGGGAACATTTTACAATAATAATATGAGAGCTAAAAATTAATAAAATCTAAACAAAATTAAAACCACTAACTACAAAAAATGTTATTAATGCATAATCATAAAAACCAATGACAAGATCAATAAACATAAACGTCTCATATTCATGACGATATATATTTTATGCACATTTAAATCTGCTGAAGATTTCATGCTGTGTTCGTAATATTTTTCAGTACAACATAAAATATTAATGGTTAGATTTCAAGTAATCGCTGATACTGAATAAAAATGTTAAGGGATTCTTTTAAAAATAAAAGAATGCAAGGAAACAAACAAAGCACTTATATAATACTAAAACGACACAAAGCTTTTGTAAAAAAGTAAAAACCATTTCTTAGAAAGCTTGTTCCACAATCTCGTTTATTTCACATTGATAAATTTAGAAAGAAAATTATTAAACGACAAAAACCATTATCCAAAATACCCTAGCAGTTATAGATCTGTCGTTGAATTGACACAGAGAATAATTGAGGACGGTACAATACGGAACACATTTTTTTTAGTAAACCAACATTGGAGACTTAGATAATATATATATATTAATGAATTTGGAAGTCCTGTGATAGTACCTTATTACATATGAAATTTCTACTTTATTTAATGAAATGTGTAAGAAAATGTCAACTCATATCACAACACGAGTACTTGAGTAGGCAGTGCCAAAACAACAATGCATTAATGATATATTCATTATTTTTTAGTTACAGAAAAACGTTTCTAAATTAATGTAATCTTTCGTTGCAGAAAATATAACAGTATATAGTGCTAATCGCACAATTATCATAATTTTATACACGATTGGTAGAATTTGACGCACGTTGTTATAGTTATATGTAGTTTCTTTATTCTGCAAAGCATTGCTGTTGCGTTTTGGAATTAATAACAAAATTATAATGTTCGTGTTATTTTTTCAATTTTTTTTTATAACGTTTGTATCGTAATTATTTAATTCTTATAGAATCTTTTATATCCTTCAGCTCCCGTTCCATATAATTGAAATCCTTGAAGGCGTCATTGTCAAGAGAACTACGTTTTGTGAATATTTCAAACTATACTGTTCTTTGTTTGCATACCTCATGAGAAAAATGTATACACCATTTTTTTGTATTACAGAACTAATTTAAGTTAAATTTTAATCTAGAAACGTGAAATATGATTTCATTTATCATATACCTAAAATTTACAAAACGTTATAAAGTTACTGCCTTTTTTAAATGCACGATGCAGAGAAAAAAGTTTTCTCGCCATCTCAACTAAATGTGACTTTTTGATTATTCAAATCGATTTAAACAAATATAACCCTTCGCACTAATGCAATGATGCCAAGTGATAACTTACTTCATTTTGATTAAATCCATTACTTTTTAATAAATAACTCAAAATAGGGCTTAGTATTTTTTTTTAAATACCATTTAACTTACTTCAAAATTGTTTATCGAAGTATTAAGTAAAATATTGGGAGTGACTTTATAACAAGGCTAAGCTATTAATTTACCGTTTTCCATAAAACTTAGTAGGCGTATAAAAAACTTAAATTTACGACATACTTGCATTGTATTTGATCATATAAATAGTTAAAAAAACAGGAATCGTACTGAAAAACCGCTTAATTTTTAATTTAGAAGAAAAAAGGCCAGTACCTTTATATTTACAGGATATTGACTTTGTCTCTATTAAGTGGAATTCAAATATAGAACAGATTTTGCATTTTTAAAACGGTGTAAAAATATGGTACATATATTTTTCTTAGCAACGAACTTCATTAGCATTAAACCAACGATTAAACCATATACACAAGACTTAAAGAAGAAAGAAAAACTAGTTATTTAGGTACTTTTTTCGCCAGCAGACGAACCCTACGACACTTCTTCGAAGTCTTTGAAGTGTAGATTAAGCGTGCATTTAATTCTATTGTTTGAATAGCAGTATAACCGTTGCAGATGTTATTCACATTATAATTTCAGATACTTGTGCTTATTTACAATTAATGTAACGTATTCTTTTACTCGCAAATTTTAAAAAAATTGTCCTTAACGCCGTTTGTACTTTAAACTACATTTTCATAAACAGCTTCATAGTATAACATCATCATAAACTACTGCAACAGTTCTGAAATTATAAATTTAATTTGGTTCACAGAAACGTAAATATAGAAGTACTAGATTAAAGAAACCAGATTATTATGTTGAATTTATAGTACAATGAAAATAATTGGTAAAAGAAAACAAGAATTATATTATCAATAATGCAGTTAAACAATAACTTTTAAATTTAATTTGCATTTTAAAACACGCTTTCCATCTGTTCTTTCACCATGATAGGTTTTAACTTCATCAATGGAAAGTTTTATTCACAATCAGAAAAGACCCAGCAACAAACTACAACAATAATTTAATTTAATAAAATACAAAATAACAATAATAATTTCTTTAAATCGAACTCCACAAAAACTGAACCAAAGATACTCATCGCGGTGTTTATAAACTTCTGCAATGCCATCAAGTTGATAATCTCATTAACACAATCACATAATAAATATATATTTTATTTATGTGCTTGTAAACGTCCTCATCTTTAACTGTACATATATTTGTTAGATTTTCATATAGTGATGTAAATTACGTGTATATTTATTTTTAAGGGTAAATACCATAGGTAAATACCCAGGTATATACCCAAAACGGATATTTACCTAGCTATTTACTTTTAACTATTCAAAACAGATGAATTGGTGTAAAGTATGGTAACGAAAATTGAAATTTATAAGCGTTTAACAACTTTTTAAATTTATAAAACTAAAGTAATAAAAACAAACATAATAATTAAAAATACATCATGGATTTTACATAAAATATTTGTTTTCTAGTTACAATGCGTAAAAGAGTAATAATGTATGTGATTTAAAAAAATATTGTTTATAATTCTAATTTTAACATTAATCTGAATCAGATTCAGATGTTTCATAATGGTACTCAGAGTTTGGATTATCAGACAAACTGCACAAATGATTTGTTTCTGTGTAATTTGCTTCAGTTGTAAATAATTGTACATTTTCTTTTTCTTGTGTTGGATTTTTTCGTTAGATGTTTTTTTTTGTTTCTTTGCATTGTCTCCTGGTTACAGTGAATAAGCTTCTAATTATATGATACATATATGAGTTTAGCTGCTCTTTCAGATGTTAAACGGTTTCTTTTTTACTGGGAATCCAACTAAAAGTGCTGAACTACTAAAAGTTCTTTCAGCTGCAGCAGACGTAACAGGTGTGCTTAAAATGCGCAAAGCCACTTCAACTATAATACTAGTGCCACGCAAACTCCTCGACTACAATAGTGAACTCATACTCTCTAACGCTTCCTACAAAATTTTTCTTCCGAATAACCCATTCTTTTCCCTGTACTGAATAAGAGGTGTCTTTAGATGAATACTGTTAAACTTTACTTGCTGCCCAACCAAAGGTTATGATCTTTCATAACCTTTTCAATTTGCTGCGCTAAATATGACGTGTCGTGCTTGTTTCCTTTAGACATGACAAAGTCAACAAACAGAGGTTGTGCTTTTGAAATCACGAAATTGATAAAAGATTCGTTTCTTATATTGCTGTCTCTTAACATTACACTGCACTTCGGAGTACTGAGCATACATAATAACTATTACTGAATCGATATAACTTAAAAAAACGTAGCCTAATAGTTTTTATGCATATTTATACCTGTCAACATCTTTTATATAAAACTTAAAAAAACAATTATTTTTTCTGTTAATCAACAAAAATCCAGTAAACAGTCTCCTTGATCTGGTAGCAGTGGCAGGTGTGATGTGTATAAAATTGAACAGGTGTAAAGTGTTACCTATATGCATATTTTTATCAATCATGCATTTTGTTACATTTACATTTGATGTTTTTCCATCTGATCAACAAATGCAGTTAATAGTATTGTTGCATCATTTATACAATTCTTTGAAATCCCGTTGTAATTGAAAAACTAGACATTTCTGGTGAAAAGTTAGCAGATGATCCAGATGTAACAGTTTTTAAAAGTGATGACGAAAGTGAATTTCTTGTCGCTGAGACTGTTGTATCAGTTGAAGATGTACTAGCTTGGCAGAGTTCATCTGGATCATCAACATCAATACTTAAGTGTTCTTGAAACTTCAAGTTTGATGTAGTTGGAATTTGTCATTTTTTGCAGCACTGTTCAAATCCTTTTTTAAAACAAACGGGCACTTGAAACATTTTTTAATATGTTTTTCCATTTTGTTTACTTTGGCATGTTTGTACCCAGCTTTGCAGTACATATTTACATTGAACACTTTTATTTTTTTTAACAATAAAAAAGTTTTAAGCAGGTCCTGTTTTCTTTCCCATTGTTTTTTTTTTCACTATTTACTCATTCACATTCACTATTCAATAAATTAAAACAAGAACTAAATGAAAATGAAACATGGCATTGCGAGAAAAATTTTAAGGAAGTATATACTACCAATACTACTTGTTTTGTAAATTCAGCTTTTTTTCATTACTATATTCAACAATTCGACTTTATTTATATAGTGATATCCTTGTGCAAAAGCGTAGGAATATTTTAACCAAAGTACTTGGAAGAAATATGAAATTCCTAGAACAGTGAAGTAACTAACACACGTAACGCGATAACTTTATCTTAGATTTATTTTTTTTTCTCCGTTTTACTAAATTTAAATTACAGTTTGTTTACTACACTTTACTACAACATAGTGTTAAAAAAGTTTTTTTTTTGGAAAAAATTATTTCTTTGGCACATATTATTCAATTTGTTTTAATAATGATTAAATTAATTTCTTTACTTTTCTAAATGGTAGCAGATAAAATTTTGTCTATACTCTACGTGGGACAAACTTACGTTATGGCACTTGTCGCCGTTTTGTTTTTTTTTTAATTTTAACACTCCAGTAAAACGAATCCGTAATTTTTTTTCTTTTAATGCTTTGATAAAATTTGATGTTTAATATTGTTTGTTTGTGTAAATGCTATAATTTCACTTTTCAAATAAACAACCAATTAATTAAATACAACCTACACATGGACATATATAAAATTAATATATACTTCAGCTTAAGATAAAAAATTGATTAACTATACTCTTTTTTTAAAATCCCCAGTTTTTCGGTATTTACCCAGACCTCGGGTAAATACCAGGGTAAATACTTAAAAAATATTTACCTACCCACTGGATATTTACCCACTCCACATCACTATTTCAAATATTCTTGATAGCAAGTTTCTATTGAGCGAGCCATTCAGGAAAATGTAACGAATTACATTAAAAGATCAATTTAAAAAATACCAATTCAGCAGTTTGTTTTTCTGCCAAGCGCTACCCTGATTATACCTATACAGTGCCAAGCAAATATAATGCAAAAATTTAGTTCATATCAAACTGTTGTTGTTATGATTCAAATAAAGCTAAATCTATTCGAAAACACTACTTTTCTTATTACTTGGCTTTTTAAATTTGTTTTCATCTAATCCAATTTAATAATAAACGTAAAAGCTCAGAACAGAAAAACTCCAAGAATTTCTAATTTGCCAAAAAATCTTGTTTTGGATATAATATAAATTTCTAAACGCCAACTAATTTTATTTGTCAACAAATTAAAATTGTTTGACGTTTATTTAAATAATATTTTAAAGTAAATAGTTTAAAGAATCAATCAAGCTTTATTTTATTTTGAATAAAGAGCACAAACATTTATTTTTTATATATAAGATTTTGACATACAATTTCCGGTTGGCACGATATTGATGGTACTTGGTTAGAAAAGAAACCAGATGCTATACATATTAAATCTAAAATTGGCGATTGTTTAAAACGGCGCACAACCATACGTACTTCGCGTAAATACAAAAACATTAATTTAATAATTGTTTTTTACCTATATTATTAAATGTACAATGTTACTATTCTACCATATGCCAAACTCGACACTTAAATAGTTAAAATATGTACGATGCAGTAATCACATTTATTGGCAACTTTCCCAGTAATTACTTAAATTCAAAAGTGTATACGTATATCAACAAACTAATATTTCACATCCTACCAAACCGTTGCTTTTCGTGTTTTATACGTTTTTAATCTGCAGCTCTTATGGTAATGAGTATTACAGTAGTAAAAAATGTTATATAGGTGTACCAAATACAGCTCATGTGTGGTTAACTGGCGGTGATGCAAAAAATACTTAAATATAAACCAAATATAACATTCTTAAAAAAACAGCAAAACGGTAACGTCGAACACACAAGTATCTGGATAACATACTAGCATGAAAATATGTATCTGTAACAACCATATTTCTTTTGTAACCTAAATTTAAAGCTTTCGAAATAACACAAAATATTGTTATTACTTATCGATTCACAAACATTCATTTCCTTTTGATGTATGAAATAAGAATACCTTTGTAGTCTTTAGAAAATTTTAATTAATTATACATTACTTATAGATTAAAAACCTTTTATCCTAATTTTGAATGTCAAATACGACTAGTTCTCAAAGTTATCAGCGAAAAACTGTTGCTACTTCATGTGTGACTCGGAGTCATTCAAAATGTAATCCTAATAAAATTACTAACAAAAAAAATAAAGTTCAAAGTTGTGGGTTAAATAAAAAAAATTTCCTGATATGGTCTAAAGTGATACTTGTAATTAAAGCTTTCAGGCCGGTTTTGCGTATTTAAATACGAGAAGATTTACTTTTGATTTTAGCCATGTGGTAAATGCTCTGACGAGTTTTAAAACGTCTTCATGCATTGCGTTAATTATAATTCTCTCTAATTATCTGTGATCCACAAAAACAATTGTTAGTAAAATAATTACAGCAAATTAAAGCGTACTTTTTGTACTCGATTATGCTTAAATTCAGCTTTCTTAGAACTCGGTTCGACAACTTGCTTAATTTATGTCTAGATTTCTTCAGTTGGCGCTGCTTGCTGAAGTGATTTATGTAAATTGCCTACGATAAACTTAATTGTAGGGTATAAATTTTACATCAAGATAATATTATTTTCAAGACCGTGAAACCTTGGTAAAAGCTCGACCTGTAAAAGCTTCGCTTAACTAATATTGAACTTGGTTTGATTATTTACTATTGGTTTTCAAAAGCTTGGCTTGAAATGAAGTCAAGCTTTTGAAAACTAAGCCAAACCTGTGAATCTCTGTGCACTGTAGCCAATGCGTAATTGAAATTCACACATACTGGAGAAAGCGAGAATGGAGTAATTTTCACTCGATCATTTTGTACCTTCATCGTTTGATTTAAAAAAAAACGCTTTCCGCAAACCGTAAGTAATTCTTCTTTATACTTAAATTTCATCGTTGGTGACTCCCTGTACGTTTTAGCAATAACGCTGTATAATGATTGGAAAACATTCTGGCAGAATTAAGCAATTTAATAGATTAATTCAACGGTTGCCGATAAAGTTCTTTAAGATGGCGTCAACATGTGCTTAAATACTATTAAAATTTCTTTTAGCGAGTCTGCTACGGTTTGAAACGGATCTCTCTCTCAACAGTTATTAATAGAGGTCCATGAAGATACTGATCCAATAAACTCCGGACGCTTATTTTGTGAACTTTATATGTGGCGATTACTGCCCCGAGCCTGAATCAAACTAATGCACAAGTATCGTATTGGGAAACTACTATCTTATTTGTAATTTTATATCTTCAGCCCTCAGCGTGTGTTATTTGAGTTTACCGTATTAATTTTTTTTTCTAATTTTTCGCTCCTTTAGCGGTCAATTCGTAACATGTCACGACTGTATGTAAGTAACTAGTTGATCGATTAACTTTCAAGTTTCCGGTGACTGCTAATAATTCTTTTGTTATTAAAATGTGTAAATCTTCATTTATTCTATTCAATCAATATCACAAAAGTAACAGTTTGTTAATTACCTTATTTGACATTAAATTGCTTAAATTTATATAATTGCTGTTAAATAGTTTAGTAAAGTACATGTTGTCGTTTGCTTCGTATTGGGTTCAGTCATACTCCAAGCCGAGCATCTTTATTAGTACTTGGAGCGGCGCCTAGCTATTTTTCTATCTTTATTACAGTTTCTCAACCACGCCCATTTGCCGACATTTTAACTAGCCGCGGTGACGTAGTTGCTACAAGCAAAGGTTGTTATGTATGTGGAGAATTCACCGTTCACCAGACGGAATATTACATCTTTAAAAAAAAAGAATAATCTATATTTTCAATTAAAAATTAAGACAAGCTGTAAATCAGACAAACAGTTGCTGTCCACGATGTGCTGTTATTTTAAAGAACTGGTTAAATCGTAAGAAAATGTCAATGCCATTTGCTAAACCCATATGCTTTAGCGTGAACAAAGTAACCCTTTGACAGATTGTTACTTTTGCTGCACCAAACAATAAAATTTTTTAGCAAAAATAAAAATAAAATTATCTACCCTAAGTTGCTTCCTCATTCAGAACTTTTCCAGTACCATGTCCTATAGATGTTTTAAACACAAAAGATGTGGTTACAGAGACAAAAGAACAGGATTCATAATTGTCGGATTCGGACAAAGAAAGAAAGAAAACACGCTTTTTCTAATAAATCAATTGCGTTTATCTTGGTTAATCAATGGGCATTAAATGACCTAATTTAAGATCTCAATTTATCAAAAACTTAACCAGAAATATTAGGTTCAAAACCGGAATGATGGGAGCTGTTAACTACTTGTACGCGTACTTCTTAATATCAAAACTGCTAGAAAGAATTGTCACAAATTTTTTTACTGAAGAAGGTTCTTCATTTTGCAATAATGTTGACGATTTAATGGTAGCAGTAGGTTACAAACACAAACCAAAAAATGGCGAACTTGAGTTTAAAATCTATCGTTTTACGTATAAAACACGTCTATCATTTCATTCTTGCTGGTTATTCAGTTGACAAGAAGATAATGGTACATCAATACTAATCTCAAAGCAATCACCGAGTAAGAAATATGCATATACAAAAATTTGCTAGTAACGTGAAACCTAAAGAGAGAACTTTCATAGGACCTCAAGTCAAATTGTTACAGCAGAATCGAGAATTTGCCGTAACCTTAAACGATTTAGAACGGGATGCTTGGAAAAATAAAAATACGAGGTCAACGTAAATGAATTCCTTAAAAGTTACCATGCATTAGGGTGTAATATGAGCTTTAAAATACACTTTCTGCATTCGCACCTAAACTTCTTTTTCCATATTTTGGCGAAGTCAGTAATGAACATGAAGAAACATTTCATCAACACATTTTCACTATTGAAAAACGCTATCAAGCTAAATAGAATAGCGAGATGATTGTTGACTGCTGTTAGACGTTAATTTCAGAATGTTAAATACGAATATAAAAGAAAAAAAAAAGAAAAGTGAAGAAGAAGACTTTCTAAATACGCCCCACAATAGCATGTAATTAATTATTATTGTACCATCAATATGAATTTTGTTTCTTAAATTTTTTTCGAAACCAGACTAAAACAAACCTATATAAAATTCGTCAAAAAAATAAAAAAAATAAAGTTTTATAATTATGTGTAATAATGTATAACACTTGTTTTGATTTTTCGGAAAAAACATTATTTACCAAAAACAGATGCATCCACATCTCCATACTTAAATTAAATAATTGATTTCCACAAGACTGTTTACTTTCAATATCGGTAATAGTCACATCTGTACAGAAAGATGAATGTTCTTAAGTAAACTGGTAATAATTGAAAAGTATTATCTATCCATAATTTCATAACGTTTAATATCTCAGTGACCAATAACCAATTTTTGTTGTTTGGATTCAGTTCTTACTTCGTAAAATTAAATTCTTAAAGAATATGGTGACTTGTATCAGTTAAATCACTAACTGAATTATTGTATGTAACTATGCATTATTTCTGTAATTATATACTATTATTTCTCGATTTGTCTACGTTTCTCTTGTTTAAATGTTGCTTTGGTTTGATCACATCACTGCCGTTTTATGTTTCTGCATGTATTGCGTATAGCAATAGTTTTTTACTGCCAATTTTGAGTACTGTAAATTGTCTATAGTTGGGTTTTGCGTGTTTACATGTTTACTGGAAAGTAAAAATAGAGCTTCTGTATTTATACCAACGTTAGAGCACAAATAAGTACTTATATAATTATTTTTTTGCTATTTTAAATGTAGTTTAATTGCAATAGTGTTTGAACCATCACCATACATTGACAAACTGACCATTGTTCTCAGATAAGTTCATAAAAGCATTTTGGAAACCTTATTTGTCATATAAAAACAGTTAAATAAAAATCAATTGTTTAAGCAAGTTACCTACGCCACTGACCATAGGAAGTTATTACACCTTATATATTTTTACCTGAAATCTATTGTATTTGTACTGCTAATAAATATTTTAATTGTTATACTTTTGTCTAGTCGACCGTATTTTTCCAATTAAACACAACTTCGTCAACTTTTCTAACGACCATGTTTTTACCAAACGATTTAAAGATGAAGAATTCGTTGCGTATAAAACATTATTGTCGATACTAAAATGCATCAATAAATTAAAATTAAAAATGAACACAGTTATTAAAAAAGTTGAATGCGCAATATCACTGTTCTGGTTTCAAAACATTTTTTAATATGCCATAAAATAAGGTTAAGACAAAGCATGGTAAACAAAGAATTAGTTCAGATATTGGTAGGTCAAGAACCGTTGAACAACTACTCGGTTGAGAAACCCAACCTTTTCCTCAAGGCGAACTGCAGAAACCAGCTTGTATTATACTATTTCTTCTTATTTGCGAATGAAAGGTCTATGCATCGTTTCTCCTTGTATAGTAGAAGGTACTTGACACTTCGCACAATGTTATAACGTACAATTAACAACCGGATCGTCACACTATAAGCAATGATAGAATGGATTGCATTCTTATACAATATATAAATACACTGCACATTATTTACGTGTATACAAAGAGAATATTTCAACAAATAAAATTTTATTAGATTAAAACAAACCTACACAGTAAAAGAACAAAAAGACCATTAATGTGAGCAATCCAAACGACTTTTAAAACATAAAAATCACACCATAAATGAATCACGTCGAATTCATAAAAAATACACAGGAGACATTTAAAAAGATGTGGGATTTGAAATACTGTTGAATGTCACATATTTACTTTCTAAACAAGTTAAGTCATAAATCTAAATTTCATAAATCGTTCCGATCCATCTGGAGTAATTTTTTTTAAATATTCATATAAACCACATATAAAACACATTTTTTCTGATTTCAGCATAAATTTATGTAAAAATAATTCTACCTTGAAAATAAAAGCCACATCCAAGTTTAAAATTAGTGTAAGCTTGAGGATACTAAGTCAAAGATCAAATTAGAAAAATAAAAATAAAATGTGACTTTTTGCTTATAAAGTAATTGCAATTTTAAAAAGAGATTGTTTACTTGTGTATGTAGGCACATGTTGAATTATTGAGTACACCTACGCAAACGGTGATAGTTTAGTTTAAATTAAACCATTTTAAATAAAATAGAAAATTATAAAAAGTTAAATGTAATAAATCGACGACATAAAGAAATATCTTTGAATTAGGTCTTCATGAAACCTACCTTTTACCTTTAACGATAATATACGGTTACCGCAGAAACTCGTCTAAATCGAAATCTTCCGTTTGAGATACTATAGCCAGAGAGATTACTGTTTTATAAATTGGAACTATTCAGAATGTCGCCGTATAACTAATGATAAACTTTATTTCGATCCAAACAGTAGCAAATGCGTTTTTTTTTGTTTACTATACATACAGTTAACAAAATTTACGTTAATAGGATGAGTAAGGATTTGCCGTGTATTTATAATAAGCCTTAATAGATTTACTTTATAAACATTAGGCGTTTATTTTAATAAGTACCCTAGAAGTTGCCGCACAAAAAAAATTGGTTTTTTATTATTCTAAATTAAGAGAAAAAATTCTTGTAATTATTTTATCAATTAAAACCAAGAATAAATTAACGCATACACATAACATAAGCGGATAGAAAAGTATCGTTGAACTGTATAGCGATATGGTTTAATTATGTTATAATGTGGTGTAATTTAATAGCACAGCAAACTAATTTCATAAGAATTGTTGCAACTAAATATTATTTATGGTGAATTGATCCTTTCAGTGAAGTCACGAAACATACTAAAATAAAAATATTCATTTTATTTACAAAACTATTATTTGTAGTGTAATGAAACCTGGTAATACTTTTTTAAAAAGTTTATTTTTGTAATTTTAAAATTTACAGGTTATTTATTATACACGTTAAGGTATACTACACGCAGTGAATCCGTGTTTGATTGAAGTTATTAAAAAATTGGAATAGGTTTAAATTTTGTTTCATAAATCAAAATGATATAACTAATTGAGTTATTATAGGTTAAAATGAACACACGTGTATTTTTAATACACCCTGTATAAAATTTTTGATGCAGGTAATATTAATTTTATTAACCGTAATCAAAGTAAAACCAAAGCAACAAGGGCAAAAGGGTAGATTAAACTCTTAACGAAAGTTGTCCAAAGTATTTTCAATAAAAGAAAAACATAATCTTTAAAAATCAAAGCGCTTTAGAAGCCATTTCAAAGTGTGTTTTGGTACCGAATATATGTATCCATACAGTAGATAGATAGTTCAAAGAAATATAATTTGTAAATATTGAGAAACACAATTTGATTTTGACATTCTAAAGCTGCCGATGTTTGATTCTTAATCTTTCTTTTTACTTTCCTATAAGGAAAGTATAGCGATCGCAATTTTTTTACAAAAAATTTTGTTTGCAGAATTTTACGTTTCAAGGTCTCCTGAATCAGAAAAACGTATTTTTGACAAAAAAAATTTTGGATGTCTGTGTGTGTAACGATGTACCCACGATAACTCTCAAACCAAAAGTCCTAGTAACTTGAAATTTGGTATGGAGCTGGCTTTTTATATTCTCTCAGTTTCATCAAAAAATGGGAGTGATAAAAAACCGGAAGTGATGTATTCGCCATTTTTAATAGTTTTTCTCATATAATTTTGTACGTATGTAAATTATTTGAATTATTACAGTTTGTTATAGCGATAATTCTTCCTAACAATTTCTACAAATAAAACAAATTCTAACATTAACAGGTAGATAGAGTGCGACAAAGTAAACAAAAACCCCAGAAAATATATGAATTAAAATCCAAGTTTTGGACCAGTAAAAAGTCCGACCAATCACCATTTAGAAATTCAAGGTGATACAAACCTTGACATAAGCATATGAATTGACTTTGTATCGACTTGTCAATTGTACTTTTGCAAATCGCTGTTATTTTTGATTATTTCCTTCAGTACTTTAAAAAAGTTTTTTTTTCAAGACTGCGTTTATCTTATTTGTGGAATTGGCAGGTATTACAAAATAATAAACATGAATTTACAGTAAACACACAGTAGTACATATAACCTTAAAAATTCGTTATGGATTGTAATCATTTGACTAATTATACGTATAAAGACAGTATAGCTATTTAATAACATGCTGTAGATTTAATTATTTACGTTTGCTTTTAGTTGTATTATGGCTGATAAATCAACGAAAACGGTTTATTCTGAAGCCCAGAACATAATTAAGAACGTTGTTAAGTTCTTTGATAGACAAGAGGCAGATGGTGTATGGTCATTTCCATTAGAGAAAGCAACAGAGTTTGCTGCGACTGGAAAATCGGGTTCTTTCATTAAAAAGATTAGGTAACTTTGAATGTATAAAGGGCTGAAACGATCTAAAAGTGGCATATTATAACCTCCCTCTAAAAAAAGAGAAGTGGTGGTTCTACAAAAATCTCTTTTGACAATATGGATTCTGGCATATTAAAACATGAAATCTACACGATAGATAACAAAGTTCATACGTTGAAAATATTGGTTAACAAGATGCAGGAGAAAACTGGTTATTCTGGGAGACGAAAAACACTACATCATCTACACCAAATCGGTTTTAAATTTAAAAAGTGTCACAATAACAAAAGATTATTAATGGAAACTAATGACATTGTTGTATGGCGTTCTCGTTATTTACGCAAATTACGACAGAACAATGACTTGGCTGCTAACAATAAAGCAGTAACATACATGGATGAAACTTACATTCATCCCTCATATGGAGTCGAAAGTTGCTGGCAATTTAAAGAGGAACCAGGGCCAAACTGACAGGGCAGGTTCACGGCATATTATAGTGCATGCAGGTGGTTTACATGGATTATCAACAATGGTCTTTTAAATAATTTAAAATCCGGAGATTATCACGACGATATGAACCCCACAAATTTTCTTAATTGGGTACAAAAACAATGAATTCCAAATTTACCTCTAAATAACATTGGCATCGTAGCGTTCAAATTAATAAGCCACCTAATCTACACGTAAACAAATTATTCGTGAATGGCTAGAAGAAAATGAAATACCAACAACAAGTGATATGTGTAAAGCTGAGTTAATAACATTGGTGAAGAAATTTAATTATAATAAAACGTATTATGTTGATGAGTTATTAAAACAATATGGCCATACTGTGTTATATTTGCCTCCATATCACTGCGAACTTAATCTTATTGAGCTTATATGGAGTTTGGCAAAGCGTAAAGTTACGATGAACAATGTAATAGTGAAATAAAAAATTTAGTGCGAAATGAATTTGCAGAGATAAATGTATCGGATTAGGAAAAATGTTGTGCACATATTGAACATGCAGCTAATAAAATATGAGAACGTGCTGGATTACTAGATGAGACGGTAGAAACTTTATCATTTCAAGTAAATACAAGTTCATCAGATGAAGAAGAAGAAAGTTCTAAAGAAGACGAATGTTTTATTTTAATATCAATTTATTTTTCTTATTCGCAATAATCCTTATAACTTATACGTGACTACTTTTATAGTCGAAAATGAAATACTTTGTTTTTCTTCATAGTTGTGATCATAATATATTAATGGTTCTTATTATATTTTTTAGAAAGTTCTTTTACTTCGGTATTAAAAGTTTTTGCAATAATTAAGGTTATTCTTGTTTTGTTAAAAATATTTATATTTATGCATTATTAAATTCTTATAAAACTTTAAATAAACTACAGAACCATAAAACGTGTTATTATTGTATTCAATAATTAGTGCCTACGTACAAATTTTTAATTTTTTTATTAATTAATTCTATTAAATGACTTATTAATAGGAATAAATTTGTCCACAAAATTTTATATTTCTATCCCGTTCATTCTGTTACAAGTTCCTGATGCCCATTAGTTACTAGCTAAAGTTATTACAATTTTCGAAATTTTTGTTCTCGATGTGGGTGCAGTTTTCACCCTTGAATGCTATATAGTAAATATGTAAATCTTCGACATCCTGGAGCTGAAAGTGTTTATTTCAAAATATTGCAATAAAAAATTTACATATTGCAGTAAAAATGTATTCATTGATCAAGAAATAATTGTAAAAAAAATGTTTCCTGTCAGTGAATGTACAAATGCTATGTCTTTTATTTCGGAAAAGTTAAGTTAAAGGTTTTCATCTTTTACTATTATTTTAGGTTAATTACTTGTATGTTTGGGCAAAATTTTAACATTTGCAATTGAGATTAGCCTAATGAAATTGGCGCAATAGCTGACGAAACGTAGCCAGAAAAATTCACTAGTTTTATTGTGAACTGGTGCCTACCCTCCACACCGAAGCTTCTATTTACTATAAAAATACACCATTTCATTACAAGTTTTTTTGAGGAAATCCTTACCTCATAGTAAGAAATTGAATGTAATAGATGTCGGCGACAAAGAATATTAGCTGACGTATGGCTATGCATTGATTGGAAATGGAAGCACGTCCGTTCATTCATTTTTTTGTGTCTTAAATGATTTTTGGAATGTTAAATTCTTCGAAGTTAGTAAATTAGAATCTACCAATAAAGGTTAAACATTTTGTAAGATTGCCTTATACGGGAATAAAAACATGTGTTAAATTAAATTCCATGGAAACGGAACACCAGCTAGAGCTGGTGTAATCATAACTTTTATCATATTTACAAACGCCTAAAGAATCCACATTTAATATTCGATGCATCTCAGCCATAAATTTGTACTGTACTTGAAATATATTCAGAAACAATAAAAAACTTGCTGGAATTATAATTTAAACATTAATGTGAAGTTAATTTTGATATGTATTTCTTTGCGGCCATTGTGTCAAACAAAATAAACAACAGCCTTAAAGTTTCGAAACTTTAATCTATTGAACTCAATTATAGATAAAATTAATTCATTTGAGAAACGAATGATCAAATTAATTATTGAAGTAGGAATTGAGTAGCTAAACTAAGACTCCTAAAGAACAATCGATTTTAGAAGTTTCAAACGTAAGTGAATAAAACAACAAACAAATAATAGAGAAGAAGACAACGCAAAAGACTCATTATCTTAGAAGAAAATAATTTTTCATCCATACATATTCTAGCATTAATTCTATTCACAATGGAAAACTTTACAAAACAATTTCAAAGTGCTCCCATCGCTAATGAAACGTGCTTAAAGTTTACCGCTAAGATAAACGCAGATTAAAAGCCCTTTTCTTATTTTTGCATGAAGTAATCGATAAAACCCATATTTTTCGAGTGATTGAAGTAATTTTTTAAATGAAAAACAAGGCATTTTTTAATATCACCGGAAAGTATTGTTCAAGTATCTAATCGAAAGTACAATATTACCCTTCTAACAGTAGTTCGTACAATGGCTTTGGTGATTCGGCAATTCTATTAGTAGTTGCATAGGGCGACAAAAAGAAGCGCCCCTTAATGAAGTGTCACCGAAACGAGAATTCAACTAAATTGCTCGGAATTAATCAAAACTTTCATTCGCACTTTACGGCAGACAATTCCTATGAAGTGATAATGAAATTTCCCCAAATGTAGCAATAAATTTTGTCTCAAATTTATCGAGCAGCAAACGTCAAAACAAGGCCACTACACATTTTATAGAACAAACTCCTCTTTCATGTAACTGTCTGCAGCAGAAAACAATGATGTATAATATCAAGAACTTTATATTTAAAAAAAAATACTACTACCCTCTTTACGAGAAAAGTTGCATTTGATTGAATTATATTATATTATCCTATGTACGATTATAAAAAAATCGTGCTTTAAAATATGCGTTAAAAATGACTGGCAATGCAGATAAATCAACCTCAAAACTTTTGTAGGGCAACATGATTTATGACGTAAGTTTACCAGGTGAAAATCAAACAAAATTTATAAGATACGTGCACGTGCTTAACTATGAACAAAAATAACATAATTATACATATAATATAACATAACACTATAAAAATATTAAAAGTTTGAACAATCTTTTTGCTAACTTACTAATAACAATTATTGTAAGAATCGATTTACCGTGCTAAAACTGAAGCGTGGAAAGAAATCAATAGTTTCAAGTAACATTTTCATATCCTACGAGAATGTTTTATCACCTTAAGGGGTTATACTACTCTGTAAAAATATTTTTTTCGAAAAATTTTTGTTTGGCTTAAATGATGTAGAAACTATACAAGAATAATAACCAAAAGCAATTTTGAATGAAAAGTGAATAAAAATAATTTGTTTAGCCCGTTTTCGTACGTGCCTTAAAGCGCACGAAAACGTTCGAAACGGCCGCGCGGCATTATAGGTCTGTTATCGTCGATATTGCAACGGACATCGCTATGATAACATATAATAATAGTTTTCAAGGACTATTAGATGTTATGAACATAATTCAATTGAAGATCAACACGCGATTAAATGAATATGTCATAGAAGTGGATGAACGTCGAGTTAAAACCGTCAACCGTTCAGCATCGAGCAGTCGTAAAAAAGCTCGAAAAGACATTGCATCCTTTAGAAAAGAGACTCAAGAGCAACATGAATCTAGAGAAGGACAGTTATATGGTGCTGGGATAGCCGAGTAAAGGTAAAAAAATTTTCAAGTCAATAGATTGAATATTTCATACATAAATGCGTCATAAAACTTTAAACGTGTTTTTCTCGAAACTGAGTTTTTCGAACTGGCGTTGCCTGGAACTCGGCCAATTTTCATCGAATTCACTTCAAATTTCAACTGTTGCTTCTCAAATAGGTAATTTTTGGAAGTACACGGGGTTTTTTCGATTGACAAAAAATTACGTTTGTTATGAACAATGAAAGGTCTATTAGTACCCCAAAAATCGATTAAAAAAATTAAAATTAATGCCAATTTGCGAATTTTCAAAAAAAACAAAATATCCCGTGTACTTCCAAAGAAGAAGTAATATATTTTAAGAAAAATATTTGGTTTTTGATCTAGATGCTATAGGAGTTCTGAAACCGACTACGCCGTTTGTCACTTCTGAAAAAACATAGTTTTAACTAATAAAATTCCACGGCGCCATTTTAAATAAAAAATTGACAAAATAATTTGTGCGTATGCCTAAATACATGTCAAATTATGTTTCAAAATTTCCTTTCAATCCATTCATTAGTAACCGAGAAAAAAATTCCCAAAGAAAGGTCCATTTTTCAGCGCGCCAGAGTAGTATAACCCCTTAACTGAATTCAGCAAAAATTCTAAAACTCGAAAAACACAGTCGCGTTTTATCGATACTTATTCTAATGCTATGCAGAAGCCAATTATCACTTATGTCAAAGTTACAACTTTTGATTTCAACAATTCTATGCCATTTAAAAACATTTTCTTTAATACTTGATGAAATGTAACAACAGCAAGATTACTGACTTTTATTGAACGAAGTAAAATATTATTATTTACTTTACTTCCTTATGTTGAACAACAACTGCGTATAGTCAAGTTGCAATTAAGATCTATATCGTCTTAATAGGATTTTAGCAACAAGTTAATACCAGTAGACGATAATTAAAAGCATTGATTACATGTTTGTGTATAGTAAATTTAAATTACAGATCAAGTTATAAAGTATTGTGTAATTGTAACATGTAAGGACAAAGATGTAAGTCGTTTGTAAACATATCAAAAACCGCCTGTTCTAAAAAAATTCTAGGTGCTAGCAAATTGAAAACACACCTGGCAGACGTCACTCACCAAAATATATCATTCCGACAAACCACACTATAGATTAAAATAAAATTAAAGATTAGTTGTAAGTACTTGTTTAACTTAAAGCGTTGTAATTAAAAAAGCGAGTATAACCAAAAATACTAGTTGATGATTACCGAAATATATTTTCTGTGCCTTCATTTACATATTTATCTAATAATAGAAGTTTCGTGTAGTTGATAAAATGTATGTTAAAAACGATATAAACAAAAAACATTGCAAATTGCGTTCGGTTCTGTAAGTACATTATAATTTCCATTCATTTCTATGTTGGTCTATTTTCATGATTTCCTAACCCAAGGTAATTGCGAATTATTAATCACAGAACCGATCAATACTTTTTAAAGAAACCTAATTATAGGTAAGAATCTACCTCGTACATCTATTAATTCCTAACAAAACTTCTTGTCTCTGTAATTCAATTCAAAGTCATAAGCTTAGCTCATAAATAATTTGATGTTTATGGAAAAAGGTTGCCATGTGCGTAACTTGAATAAAAAAAAGTATGTTCATTAAGTGTGACCCGAGTGATCATCGATTCTGACATTATTGTTCGTTAATGTTTCATTCTCTTTTGATCTACATCCTTTCTCAAGTGCTTTAGTTGTGGTTCGGAATATGTTACGTATCAATGTTATATACTGAGCCTCTTTTGTGTTAATCGAATTAAAATTATGAAACTGTATATACAGTGGTTTGGAGTATTTTTTAATTTTTTTTCAATTAAAAGATGTCCAAAGTTTCTCCCAAGTACATAGTGTCACTAGTAATCAAGCCTATTAACTTTATTTCAGATTAAAAAAGCGAAGCTGGACTTTTCGGCGCCACCAATTCAGCGCCGAGGTGTAGACATATTCAAAATAGTCTAATATTTTTCCGTTATTTATCGTAAATATGTTTTTTGTAAAAAATTTTAATTATTTTTGAATAAAAAGACAAACAATCGTAATTGGAATCTTAATGTACTTACAAATAAATTTCTGACAATTTTGTTAGTTAACAAGTAAAACTAGGTTACAGTCACACACAAAAAAAGTAAAATTAGCTGTAATATAGTTCACCATCAGTTTGCCTTTTACATTATATCACTTTCACTCTTAATCCATTGCAAAGTTGTGAAAAATCCCTCTTAAATATTCCATAACTGTTCTGTTTCCAAATTCTTGAACAAGATTTCAGATTCGTTCATCAGCGGCTTGGAAATTTTCTCGTTTTCTGGGATAACCACGTAAAAATTTCTCGTAAAACGCATCTTGTCCTTTGTGAATTTTT
Source organism: Aquatica leii (assembly GCA_035610365.1). NCBI lineage: Eukaryota > Metazoa > Arthropoda > Insecta > Coleoptera > Lampyridae > Aquatica > Aquatica leii. The sequence continues at coordinate 77,655,560 of CM069433.1, forward strand.
CGTAACCCATCTATGAATTTCCATATAGACGGATGATCGATGTCTAATTAGGACTGTAAGCTACGATGTGCAGCCTCTGCAAAGTTATTTGTGCAATTTTGTTTGTTTAGTACAAGTTCCAAATATTAGACGAAAAAAGAGGCCTTCGTCGTGTACCGTTCCTATTTCGCCTACCGACGTAATTGTCTTCAACCCAATTTAATTCAATTTAATTCAAACTGCGGCCACATTTCCTTGATAAGTGAAAATAGTCTATCATAAGTTAGTCGTGTTTTGTTAGGTAAAAAAGCGTATAAAACTGAAAAAACGAAGCCATTCCTACTGGTCAGTATAACATAAACTTGGTTAAAGAGTGGTCGTGATTGTCGGAATATTCCATTCATGAAAATTTGTTTCATATGTTGACTCCATCGTGTATTGTCTTTTCGAGAAAATATGAGTATTCTTTGTGGGCGGGATGCTATAATCCAGTATTCTTCATGAGGAATGCTTCAGTTTGTTCAGGCGCAAAACCATAAATTCTGTACTCTTCTGGAATAATTAAGGTCGCTAGATCCAATGGAGTTGGCGGCGCACCAGCAACAAGGTTTTGCGTTTACTGACACAGTTTTGCCATTTTACCTTGAACGGCTGCTCCAGTATCATTACCTTGGCTTGTGTTTTTATAGCAACTTTTATTTTAGCAACACATACTCCTACTGCATCACTATCATGGTTGTAGTTTCCAACATCACACAAATATTCATAGTTCGCAGTTGTATGTAGACGGCCACGGCATTTGTCTCCATCTTTGCTGGTTTTATCGAACACGTACAGAAAACTGTTAAAAATGACCTTCTTTTGGTTACGGTTAGTTTTTGTAATATCCATAACTGTTAACACCAACTAAACTAACTCGCAAATAAAATTTGAAAGCAACTGAATAAATATTGGTCGGGAATCAATTTAAATACATTCAGTGACACCAAACTAATTACCTATAATTATCAAGTTGTTTGCAAAGATATTTGTAAACTTAAATACATTGTACTAATTGAGGTACATCAGAAAGATTGAAAAAAAGTATAATTAACATTAGGTAAATAAGCAGAGATTAGTTTACCTGCTTAATGACGCTAATTTACTGCATAATGTTCTAATAATTGTTATCTATTAACTTCATATAGTAAATGATTTATAAAACATAATTATAAACTTTCGGCGGACAACAGTCCGCGCCCAAACGACCAGCGGTAAAAAATCTGGCACCCAAACTGCTGCGCTCAAACGAAAGCGCCTAAATGTCACGTACCGTTAAAAATGTTCCTTCTTATTTGTACTTGCAGGACCTTTATTTCACGAAAAACTGAATTAGTCGTCCTTTAACTTTTTCCTATTTTGAGTCAAAAGTTAGTTGCTTGTATGACTTATTTTACATAACAGTTAAAACTTTTAACACAATCTACTTTAGCGCCGCCATTGTTTGTGAAGTCAATAAACTCCATTTATTGCACTGTAAAAGTGTAGTAAACAAATTTATTCTGATCCGTTACTTCACCGCAACAAACAACAAAATCTCTTGGTGACATTGGTAACGTATCCACAACCCAAGCTACTAGCACTTGACCTATTACGTACTACTAAAAATTAATACAAATTATATTGACCAGTTCTTTATACTACGAATTTGTCGGCACAATAGTTTTTGCTTTACTGAGATACTTTACGTCATATAATTCAGAATTCAGACATGATTTGTTTCAAGATTTACAAAACTGGCTAATCGTAAAAATTACCATATTTGAACCATCGCCGAAACCACAAATTGCCAGTGTGATAAATGAAATCTAGGATAAAATTTGCGTATAATTGAATAAATTCACGGTATGTTGTACATATATTACTTTCCTCCGTAATTGGACTTGACACGATTTCTTTACGGTTCTTCTATGAAGAGATGCATCAAAACACTTTACGTGTCTATATAAGACGACGTTTCGTGTAGCTACGACGTTTCGTGTAGCTAAGTGCGCACTTATTCAGGCCTATTTACAGACTAGAAAAACACACACCATTTTTCGAGTCTGTGGAAGTGCGCACTTAGCTGCACGAAACGTCGTCTTATATAGACACGTAAAGTGTCATGAATAAATTCAGTTCGTTATAGGTAATCTCGATTAAGATCGGGTCGTGAACAGAAAGCTGGTTAGTGACATATCGTCATGTTTTGTATTCGTCGAAGTGGAGTGTTGATGTTTATAAGTATCGAATTAGAGATGTTTTTATTGATTAATTTCTACTAGCTATTTTTAAACACTTCTTAGCTTCGTTTTTAACTCTTTCCTCTCTTTCATTTTTAATTGTTTGTTGTTTTTAACTCTTTCCTTTTCCTGTCGCTACAATTGAAACAATCTTCTTCACTAAAGTGAATGTTATAAAAGACCCAATAAAACCCAATTGCAATTAATTAGGTACGCAAAAATAACTATTTGATTTAGACATAATTAGTAATATATTAAATCGAGTTATGTTCGTATGTCACTAATATAGTTTATAATAAATGCCACGTAACGCAATGTTTAAAAACGGTTAAATTAAAAAAAAATGCTAACAAAGTAAGGTAATGTAAGTTATAATATATACATAGATTGCAGAGAAGTATTCTTCAACGGGTATAAAATTAATTAAAAGTATCCGTCACTTGAAATAAAGTAGTTACCCTTTCAAATATAACTGCAAATATATTCAGGTTAGTGAATTTTGCACTAAACGTAGTTGGAGACAATTTTTCTTAAAGAAACTGTGTAGTTAGCTACGTCATTTCTCATAATTATTATTAAAACCGTTAACAGCAAAACATCAATATAAACAATATCAACTACAAATAAACTATGTAATAAATAATCAATTGAAAGTAATTCATTTGATTACTCCATTCTCTTAAAATATGCGTCAATATAAAAGTGTTTTTTGAATTAATCGTTTTATAAAGTAGATTTAATTTTTATTTCTTGTCAAATTTTACAACACCAGTATGTTTCTCTTCTAGGGATAAATTTAAATATATGGTATGTTGTCGATTAATAACATTATTTGAGAGCAAGGTGTTCAATTTTGCATTATAAATGCTCCTACGTGAGTATTTACAAAAGAAGGTAATAACGCTCCAGAGCAAGATCAATTTAACATGTACAAAGTATAAATCTTTAGATTACAATAAGTATATCTGACGTGTTTCGCTTTATATAACATTACAAATCTAATAATTCGAACTCATAAAAGAAAGTTATTTTCCAAGATTCAACTAACTAAATATCGGATTAAAATGAATTCTCTTGCTATTATTAAATAATGATTTTCTCGGAGAAAACAATTTTCCGCAATAATAACTTTTTATAACTGATATCATATATTCATATCAAACATAATTTTTTTTAAAAAGGTGAAAGAATTTACGATGCACATTATGGTACTGTAGGAATAATAGCTCTATTCCCTCCACAAAAAGATATTAGGTTTGTTTTGACATTAATAAAGGTTCCCCTTTTGCAATTGTAACAAATAATATTGTTTTAGGCGTATTCAATTATGGCTTAATATTTTGTTATAGTGATATCAGTAGTAACTAGTTCGTTCAGTTTAAATTTAAACTAACTCGTCCATTTTCTCCAACCACTATTCATAAAAATATATTTTACGGTATCTTTTCTAAAATAATTTTCAGACTTCTAAAATAACTAGTACAAATACTATATCAAGTTCAGAAACAAAAAAGTATCGAAAAAAAATGAATTTATGGGTTCAGCAATTGACAACGTATTGAAAAGTTTGTGAAAATAAAATAACCTACGTCTTTCAAATAACTATGTTAGTATCGGTACGTCAAAGGACGAAAAAGAAAAGTATCAAATTGTGTTAAGTATCACGTTTTTAGAATCTTCGGATTATATAAAAAGGATAATCGGATATTTGTAGTAAAGATAAGGGTTCTTCATCAGCGCTAATCCCAACATGTAAGGTTTCAAATATTATTACCAGCTCTACTTCATAAAAGTGCTGTAAAAATTTACAGCAAACAATAAAGCTCAACATACAAGAGCTACTCATTCACATTAAATTACAAACTAACGATAAAAATGTGATCAAAAAATTTATTATGCAAATGTATTATCATAACGTTCGATTGCTTATTGAGATTGATACTGTAATGATTATAGACGCTGTTAAGATTGTACATTATTATTTTTACATTGTTTTACAATAACTGTGCTAAAAAAATTTGATGAAAACTTTTCTATTCACATGCATAGAACGTTAAGAACAAATAAACCATATAAACTAAAAAATATTTTTTTATATATGTTTTATTTCCCGCTTTACTTATTGTGTGATAACAAAGGTTCTGTTAATTTACTGTTGACCGGTCAGCAGTAAATTTATATCTCGTAGAGAAATGTTTTGGACTAATAAGTTACCCGTGTTTGCACATGCATAATCTTAAGCAATTGTTAATTCAAGCACAATATAATGAAGTTTTTTATTACAGTATTGCTGAACGTGCATATTTTTTACATTTGTTTTTTTAGTAGCAGTTTTTTAACAAATAAGGAATTTTCAGTGCGTTATATGACACTGCGTCCACGTTCTTTTATAAAACTGTAGTATCCTGTTGAGCTATGGGCCACATACTTTTTTACCTTCAATTTATAGTAAGACGGATTTTCCAACAAATTGTTTTAACCAGCTGCTCTTCTGTATCGATAATATTTAAAATTGTATTTTATTCAATCTTTTATTCATGATTATAAAATAAGAAACATGGTTTTAACAGTAGTAGTGGTAGGTACTGAATTATATACCTATACATAAACTAAATTTGGGAATTATATATGTACAAAAGTAGAGTTTACATGTTAAATCTATTTATTTTTGCAACATTCGAACTGTATCGACTGTCGATTTTCTCATGAACATGACGTCACTGTTTCGTGCATATAACATTATAATATAAGTGGATTCTAAAAACATCCGTACAACTGATTAAAGTAACTATTAATTGTACGTACTTACTTGAAAAAGAATTTAAATCTTTTAATAATTTAAAGCACAAATAAACCAAAACTGAATCGTAGTGTTTTTTTAAAATAATATTTATAGAAACGCAACTCATTATATTCCAAGATTATTTAACCTTGCACTTGCTTCAAAACAAATGTACATGTGTCCATGCGTCTGTCCAAAAATGGTTACAACTTGTTTTGGATTGTTTTGAAGCTGTATTACGTATTCTATCTAGCTTTTATTTTGTGTGTTCTAAGTGATTACCATTTTTTAAATTGTTCTTCTGTATATTTTGCCATATTGAATATGTCTGACAACGAAACTGCACACATCAACCTCTGTAGAACAACTGTTGCCGAATGCAACTAAACTACGATATATTCCACCAAATACATAAAATTGAAACTATTTCAACCTTATGAATTACGTATCTGATATGTAATTGTTATGCTCATGCTCATTGTGAATGAGAACTTACTGCAAATGTTAGTCATTAGTTGATGCACCATATCTTTTGAAATTTTTTTAGTCGCTTCAGTCTACATTTTCTTAAAGTCTTCGAGAATTCTAGCTTCGCTATTTTAAGTGTGGTTTTGCAAAAGACCAATATTTTTCAAGCAGCCGCAGATTAAAAGAATTAGATGTGCTGTGTTTTTTTTCCAAATTTATCAATTTATCTCGCTTGTATTGTGTCACCAACAGGTTCTCTTTTAACTGAATTATAACATTAACGACCAAGGAGTGTACGATTGACTATCAATTTTCACATAAGTTTCGTCATCCATCACGGTGCAATGATTTTTATTGCTTTGCGCGAAACTGTTGTTCTAAACTTCTTTTTTTAATTGCTTAAATAGTATAGACATTTTTTCCGCTTTTTTAGCATTATCACGCACCGAAATTGACAAATTTGGTTTCAAAAGCATAAGAACCTTTTTTTCTATATTACAATTAGCTGGACTACGTATGCTCTCTAAACTATTGTATAATTTTAAATATGACTGATTTTGATTAATTTGTAACTGCGGTAAGTTTTTGAATTGATAATTTTTCAAAACAGCAATTTTCTCGTTTCCATACTAATTTGCGCCATGAAGCGTCTAATAGCAGTATCATCGTCCAATCCTCAATTACCAATTTTTTTTCACGATCTACTCAATTTATATGCAATTTTAAAATCTATTATGTGATGATATTTTTTGCAAAGTAAAGCTAAGTCTTTTAAGTAATGAACAATTCCAGTATAAGTAGTGATGTAGATTACCCGGATATTTATTTTTAAGGGTAAATACCATAGGTAAATACCCGGGTAAACACCCAAAACGGGTATTTACCTAGGTATTTACTTTTAACTACTCAAAACAGATGAATTGATGTAAGGTATGGTAACGAAAATTAGAATTTATAAACGTTTAACAACTTTTTAATTTTATAAAACTAAAGTAATAAGAAACAAACATAATAATTAAAAATGCATCATGGATTTTACATAAAATAATTTTTTTTCTAGTTACAATGCGTAAAAGAGTAATAATGTATTACGTGATTTAAATAAATATTGTTTATAATTCTAATTTTAATATTAATCTGAATCAGATTCAGATGTTTCATAATGGGCTCAGAGTTTGAATTATCAGACAAACTGCACAAATTATTTGTTTCTGTGTAATTTTCTTCAGTTGTCAATAATTGTACATTTTCTTTTTCTTGTGTTGGATTTTTTTCGTTAGTTAAATCTTTTTTTGTTTCTTTGCCATTGTCTCCTGGTTACATGCATAATCTTCCAATTATATGATACATATGTGAGTTTAGCTGCTCTTTCAGATGTTAAACGGTTTCTTTTTTTACTGTGAATCCAACTAAAAATGCTGAAAGTTCTTTCATATAAGTTTCTCCGTTTTGTTTACATTGGCATGTTTGTACTCAGCATTAAACACTTTTATCTTTTTTAACAATAAGAAAGTTCCAAGCAGGTCTTTTTTTTCCCCATTGGTTTTTTTTCACTTTTCACTCATTCACATTTACTATTCAATAAATCAAAACAAGATGAACTAAATGAAAATGAAACATGGCATTGCGAGAAGATTTTTAAGGAAGTATATACTAGTTGTTTTTGTAAATTCAGCTTTTTTTGAACACTTCAGTAAAACTAATCCGTAATTTTCGATTTATTTTGATCTTTTAATGTTTTAATAAAATTTGATGTTTAATATTGTTTGTTCGTGTAAATGCTATAATTTCACCTTTGAAATAAACAACCAGTTAATTAAATACAACCTACGCATATGGACATATATAAAATTAATATATACTTCAGCTTAATATAAAAATTGATCAACGATAAGTTTTCTTAAATACCCAGTTTTTAGGTATTTACCCAGACCACGGGTAAATACCAGGGTAAATACCCATAAAATATTTACCTACCCACTGGATATTTACCCAATCCACATCACTAAGTATAAGATACCGCGTTTTTTTACAGACAGAAAGCTTAAGTATAGTTTATTTAGCAATTTAAAAATATGAATTCTATCTTGAACGATTGAGTTTTGCCTATTTTGTAATATCGACCATTAATTTAGAATTAATCTCAAACTTTCCTTCAACAGTTTACTTGGAGGACCTTATTTAAATTTTTATACAGATTAGGTCGTTGATTTTATTGAATCATTTTAGTGCAATTACTTTTTCGCTAAAGATTCTGAACAAAGTTTTAACATTTTCCTGTTTGAATCCCACTTTTTTCTTGATTGAACAAATCCAACAAATCGTTATAAAAATGTTATTGTATCGTTGGCAGATTGTCGAAAAGACAATTTTGGAAAAAAGGAAATCAAGAATATTCCTATAAACACAAACAAAATAAAAAAAAACAATCATTTCAAATCGTTAAAATTAGTTTAGGCCAAGATTTAGTTTTTAGAGTCACCATAGCCAGAGACGTAGGAAAGTGAGTTCGGTCCGTACCGAGTACCAATTCTGAAGAACTAACAAAAAATTACCGTTTTCTATTAATGCGTCTTTTTTTTACATTAAATCAAATGTTAAATAATTTACATTAGACTTGCAATTTCTAATTGTAGCAAATGGGAGGCATACCATCTTAATTTCGTATTATTGTGAAGGGCAAGAAACTGTTCTGTGCGATAAGATGATGCGTTTAACCCAAACGTCATAATAACGTAGAATTTCTTATTCCCTTTCACCTTAGCATTAAGATTTTTTATAACTTTACAGAACGAAAACTTACAAAAAGGAGATTCTAAGTATCATATTAAAGTACAGTTTGTTGAATTGGAACCTGAAAAACGTAACTTGCAAAAAATTGATTTTTCGTTAAATTGTATTATAATAATAATAGTTATGAACTGGTAGTATCACTATGAAAAAAATTCTTACATAATACATTAAAAGGGCTTATTAATAAAAAAGCTATTTTACTTGAATAGTAATCGAATTTGTATTTATAGAGCTTTGTTTACAAAATAGTATATTATACACCAAGGTTGAAAAGTGTATTATTATAGGCCAAACGACAGATTAATCGCGCAGGTTATAATCGTCTTCTCAAGCGTGATCTATATACTTTCTTTTCCACTACTAAAATTAATAAAACCTTCTTAATTTTGATTCAAAATTTATAATATTAATTCCAAATTAAAAATCAAGTGAGTGATTGTGACAATTGTCATTAGTTTAATAGAATTAATTATTACGTAATCCGTAATTGTGATTTATAACACAGATACAAATAGATAACGTACGTTTTTTTGCTAAACTTGCTAAGATTGTTTAAAAACATTATTACTTTAAGCATTGATTATCTAAAATATATTGAATTCAGTTAAAGTTCACATTTAGTTATGCGCGAACTTCAAATAACTTACATTTTTAAAATCAAATAAATTTGTTCAATAAACTATTTAAATTCTTCAAATACCATTAAATAAAATCTCTTGCCTTTGGTAAACAAGTTTCTTAAACTTTTCTTTAAAACTGTTATAGAATTATCAGAAAATGCAAATATCTTCATTATTAACCAATGGTTAGTAATGAAATATTATTTACCTGCGCTTAAGAAAGTGCAACTTCACAAGCTACTATTATATGTAATAATGAAAGCCTATACAACTAGTAGTAGAAAAACAACATTATGTCGTCATTACTTGAGCTATTGAATAAAAAATTGCTTTCCTAATAGACTTCATTTTATATTTTTGTTGCATCGAGTGACAAATGAAGACTCCGCACCGCGTACTACCAGACCTTGCTACGACTGTGGTCACAACATGTACAACTTTTGAACTATTTTCAAAAACATATCGTTATTTGGTAGTTGTTAGAATTCATTTACAATCAATGTTAATTATAAAATTAAAACTAATTTGTAGAATTAGAATTTTTTTTGTAAGAAGACATCTATATTAAGTGAAAGGAAAACGTTCTAACAATTATAAAACTAAATTTGAAACATGTAAAACTTAATGATAATGACATATTAGTATTTACGGCTTAGTATATCTAAAGAATTAGTATTTCATATAACTATAATCGTCAGATATAACATTCACGTCTCACATTAAACCAATATTACGTTTTATTAATGATATCATCTTAATAGCAAACATAAAATTGCCATTTCCAATTAAGCACGACCAATCAAAGTATGTAATTATAAAATCAACCGTACGCACCAATTAGTTTTCTTTGAAATATGACCTATTAAATGTTTTACAGACATTACATTTCCGTAAGTAAACTAAAATATACAGTATTTTTTTTAAATTGTTTCGACATAAAAACGTTAATGTTAAAAAATATCAGTAAGTATCTATACATAAAAGCTGACATCATTTTGTCATAAAAATTATATACGATTTTAAAAGAGTATTTAATACAAATAATTTAAAAATGGTTTTGGATTTGTATCGTCTTAACTTTATTGACCCTCGTTAAAAAGTTTGTTATCCTTTGACGTCTCCAGGCAGTTTGTCTGAAACTTGTTTTATTCAATTTTGAAAACGAATTTAATTTCATAATGGGTATAGAATAGAAAGTTTCTTTTAACGTTATTGTGAAATTTCTTTCTAGTAAGAATAAAGTAAGGCAAATAAAATTATCTGGTATTATTTATTTGTATTCTGTATATAACAAAATTACGTAAGATTAAGTTTAGTCACGAAAAAGAAATTTGCGAACTAAACAATAAATTTCTTTCGCAGTTTCTGCAACAGATAGGATTTTGTAAACATTTCATATTGTAATGTAACTTTTAAGAATATCAGATTTCTACGATGATTCAATTTTAAGTGTCACATCAATCTATATATTTTTAAAAAATTTGTTAATTATTTTTATCGGCTTTTCTATATGTAGGTATTCAAGTTAAAGTACCGATCGAGGAAAAAAAAACAAAAAAACACATTATTCTTCAAAACTTTTTTACTTTCACATGTTTAATAATGTATTCTATATTCTGTAGTTACTGAGTAAAAAATCATAATACGTATACTAAACGTTTTGTTTTTGTACATAATACATTTTTTAAGGTTTGACTTTCCATTCATTGCTTAAAATTAATAAATTAAATTAACGTGAGGTATAACGTATTGAAACGTTCTCAAATTCAAGAGCCTTTTCGAAGTTGTTATCCATTTTCTAGAACGTATACCGAAAGATATGGAACACTCGAGAAGGATTTCCAAAATGTGTATAAATACGGAACAAACAAATCGTGCCAGTTATTTCCGTAATGCGAAAACAGCAGTGTTCAGAAGATTATTCAAGTCTAAATAAATAAGTCGTTAACGCGTGTGAGATAAACCTACGGTGAATAATCTGGTACGTGACTTTAACGTAAACAAGTGTGTGACTTTATCTTATCTTCGTGCCATTGATAGCGCTATACATAAATTATACTGTAAGTGTTTTAATTAAATATTATTAGATTTAATTAGTTCGGTTTATTTAAAAGTGTACATATTTTTGTATAAGTAAAAAATATTTTAATAAATTAGCTTTAATAATAAAAATTCGTTACATTTGGTGTCACGGTGCGCGGTCGCAATTTATAGTAGTATTTAATACCGCTCCCGTAATAAATAGTAACTCGTAAGTTAAATTCGTATCGTTTTAAAAATTTTTTCATTCTTATCAGACGTGGAACGATATTACAGTTGATAATTCGATTTAGTGTTTATTACACTTTTTCTTTTAAAAAAGTGCATGATCGCGATACTAATTCGTTCCTGTAAGTGGTTTAATATTAACAAGTCGATCGTTATTAAAATCTGGTGTTATACAAAAACTGCATTTTAAAAAGTAGTGTATTTAAACTTTTTATTCGTATTATATTTAAATTTATGCCGGTGACGCGTTCGCAAGCAGTTAAAATGGATGCAAAGCTGTTTGAATTTCTTAAATCAATAAAAAATGGTCAAGAATCAATGAATAAAAATATGGAAGAGAATTCTAGAAAAATTGAAGAAAAGTTTTACAAAAATTTTTAAGAAAATTGAAGAAGATAGAAGAAAAATTGATGGAAAATTCTAGACGTTTAAAAGAAGAAATACGCATAGCATAGAAAAGCAAATTTAAATTGTTCAAGAAGAAACCCAAGCAAATATGTTAAATTTAAAAGAAGAAATTTACGAATCTATGAATGAGAAAATAGAAGCAATAGAGGACAAATTAGAAGACAGAATGAAACTGCTTAAAGAAAGAATGAACCAAATGAATTGTCACGGCGAAGGAAGCGTCACAAGCGAAGATTTAATAATAGACCATCGGGAAGAAACCACTCACAAGTTTAACGTTGTACCTCCAAATTTTGATGGTAAAGTTCCATGGTCCACCTACTACAAGCAGTTTGAAGCCGCAGCTACAGCTAATGGTTGGAGCAAGAAGCAGAAAGCGACGTCTTTGATAGTGTCCTTACGTGGAGAAGCGCTTGGAATTTTACAAACTGTTGCTGACCACCTACAAGAAAATTACGAACTTTTAATTTCATGTTTAGAAATGAGATATGGAGATGCTCATCTTCAACAAGTGTACCAAGCTCAAATTAAAAGTCGAGTTCAAAAAGCTGCCGAAAGTCTTCAAGAGTTTGAGGCTGACATCGCCAGATTAACACGGCTTGCGTATCCTACAGCGCCAGATACCTTCTTGGAGCAGTTGGCTATTCAAACCTTTGTAGACGGCCTCCGAGACAACCAAAAGTGCGACGGGTATTTCGGGAACGAGAAAGTGTGGTGATGGCACGCCTGAATGGACATCTCCGGGAAGGCTACATACGCGCGATTGAACCGATGGAGGGCGGTTTAGTTGAAAAGGGACTACTTGTTGGCAGAACTATAGTACGAGTAAAAAACCCGATGCCAGTAAGGATCTAAACATCAACTCAGATCCTGTAACATTGGAAAAGAAGACCGTGGTAGGCCAATGCACACCAGTATCACAAATTGTGAGATGAGTGAAGTCGAACGAAGGTACGTCGCCAAAAAAGTGTCGACAACATCTATTGAACATTCTTAACACCAAATGCCAAAACCTCAACCAAGACCAGGTAGCTAAAGTTAAAGTGTTGATTGAAAAGTATCAAGATGTGTTCGCGCTGAAGAGTGGATCCAAAGAAAGAACTAACGTGGTGAAACATAAAATTAATACCGGAGACGCTCGACCAATACAACATCCACGCAGACTTCCTTTGGCAAAAAGAGATGAAGCCGAACAAATAATTACGAATATGGAGAGAGAAGGCGTGATTGAACCTTCAAGTAGCCCATGGGCATCCCCAGTGGTACTCGTAAAGAAGGATGGATCAACGAGGTTTTGCGTAGACTACAGACAGCTAAACGACGTGACCAAAAAGGACAGTTACCCTTTACCTAGAATTGACGATACGTTAGACACCCTGTCAGGATCCCAGTGGTTTTCTACGTTAGATTTAAAGAGTGGATACTGGCAGGTAGAATTAGAACCCAAAGATCGTGAAAAAACAGCTTTTACGATTGAAACTGGGTTGTGGCAGTTTACTGTGATGCCCTTCGGCCTGTGTAACGCTCCTGCAACTTTCGAGCGTTTGATAGACCCCATCTTGCGCGGATTGTCTTGGAAGACGTGCTTGGTTTACCTGGACGACGTGATCGTGGTTGGAAGGTCGTTTGAAGAACACTTGAACAACTTGGAAGAAGTGTTTCAGCGACTACGTGGGGCTAATCTCAAACTGAGCCCAAAGAACTGCCACGTAATTATGAAGGAAGTGCAATATCTTGGCCACGTCGTATCTAGAGATGGAGTAAAAGCTGACCCAGACAAAATTCGAGCAGTGCAAGCATGGCCAAGACCAATCGACAAACATCAGGTCCGAAGTTTCCTTGGGTTGTGCACCTATTATAGGCGATTTGTACCCGGATTTGCCAATATTGCCAAAGCATTGACAAAATTGAGGGAAGAAAAAGCAGAATTTAGATGGAATAAAGACTGCGAATATTCTTTTAATCAACTAAAACAGGCCCTAGTCACTTCACCAATTTTAAGTTATCCAAGAGAAGATGGAAAATTTCTTCTGGATAAGGTTTTGTCCAGGCCAGAAAGGAATTATTACGTGACTAGGAGGGAGCTGTTAGCAGTCGTTAAGTCCATCGAACATTTCTACAAGTATTTGTATGGACGAAAATTTTTACTGAGAACAGACCACGCCGCTTTAAAATGGCTACTGCAGTTCCGTAACCCGGAAGGACAAGTGGAAAGATCGATCGAGAGACTGCAAGAGTATGAATATGACACAGAACACCGTGCCGGAAACAGTCATCGGAACGCTGATGCCTTGTCCAGAAGGCCATGTCCGGCGGACTGCAGCCATTGTTCGCGACTGGAAGAAAAAGTTGAATGCCTCCGGAGAACTGCTATGGTTGATGATGAGTGAGAACCTGAGCAGTTACGTCGCGAACAAGAAAACAATCCTGAAATAAGACTACTCCTGAACTGGAAAGAAAGCGGCCGACGACCAACCTGGGAAGTGAGTGCTTTGGGCAGAAACGTCAAAGCGTACTGGGCGCAGTGGGTCTCTTTGATAGTAGAAGACGGTCTTTTTAAGCGATCCCTAGAAAGTGTCGAGGACACGCGAAACAGCCTACAGTTGGTAGTGCCGAAGAGCAGGGTGTCAGAAGTGTTGAAGCATCTCCACGATGGGACATCAAGAAGACACTTTGGCATTAAGAAGACATTGGGTGCGAGAACGATTCTACTGGATGAACTGCAAAGAGGACGTCATGAAATAATGTCGTAATTGCACGGTCTGCGCATCGGGAAATGGTCCAGCGAGAAAGCGCAAAGCACCCATGAAGCAATACAACGTAGGAAGCCATTTGGAAAGAGTAGCGATTGACATCGCAGAGCCGTTCCCAAAAACAGATTCGGAAAATAAATACATGTTGGTGACGATGAATTATTTCACAAAATGGACCGAGGCTTACGCCGTTAGAATTACACTCCGATCAAGGCCGCAACTTTGAGTCTGGGCTGTTTGAAGAAGTTTGCCGACTGTTGGGAATTAAGAAAACTAGGACGACGCCTCTCCATCCTCAATCTGATGGCATGGTTGAGCGTATGAATCGAACAATGGGCAAGTACTTAGTTAAGGTAGTGTCCGAACACCAAAGAGACTTGCACCTTTTCCTAATGGAATATCGATCATCCGTTCACAAAAGCACAGGCCTAACACCATCCTATGTGATGCTCGGTCGCGAAATACGATTGCTATGCGACCTCCAATTTAGGCGAAGACCGGAAGAAGAAGTTGCTGGAGAAGATTACGTCGGCAAGCTGGCCAAGAGGCTAGACGAAGTACATGAAGAGGTCCGTAAAAACACACAAATTGCCAGCGACAAGATGAAAACTAGATATGACGTCAAGGCGCAAAATGGTGGGTTTCAACCTGGCGATATGGTCTGGTTGTATAATCCTCAAAAAAGACGTGGTTTGTCGCCGAAGTTGCAAAGGCAATGAGCGGGCCCCTATGAAGTAATGCAGCGTATTCATGGCGTCATATATCGTATCCGAAAACCGCCCAGAAGCAAGCCAAAAGCCCCGTTTGCTGGCGATAACCACAATACACAAGTTCAGGTCCAAACGAGAGTAATAA
Organism: Aquatica leii; assembly: GCA_035610365.1. Classification (NCBI taxonomy): domain Eukaryota; kingdom Metazoa; phylum Arthropoda; class Insecta; order Coleoptera; family Lampyridae; genus Aquatica; species Aquatica leii. The sequence continues at coordinate 77,670,747 of CM069433.1, forward strand.
GCAGCAGAACCAGGAATCAAATCGAAGAAATGGAGTTCGAGAAGTTTATGAACTTATACGGAAGTTCTGGTAAAGCCAGGTTCGGAGTTACCACCGAGCAACAACAAGACCTGTTCCAGACACAAAAAGATTACGCCATCGCATATTGCGTGAGCGAGGATCTTGACATGTCCAGAGGGGTTGCAGTCGTATTTAAAAAGAAGTTTGGGCAGCTAGATAAATTACGAAGACGGCAACTGGCAATCGGAAAAGTTTTAGGGCTACGTGGTGACAAACGCTTCGTTTTCTACCTGGCCACCAAGATATACTCACGTGTCAAGCCGTTATACAAAGATCTGTGGCGAACATTATGGAGTCTCAAGAGAGAAATGGAGTTCCATCATGTTAAGAAATTGGCAGTACCCAAGCTTGGTTGTGGTTTAGATCAACTGAATTGGAGAACAGTTCGAAACATGAGGTCGTCTTCCTGAGAACAGGCGTGCAAGTGTTGGTCTGTAGTTACCAACCAAGAAGAATATCGGGTCAGGAAAAGTCCATTGACTGTTACTTTTATGGTCAAGAAAGTTGCCGAAATAGAGAAAGCTACCGCTATCGCCACGATTCTTTCTACCGGTGTCGCATCCAGTCTTCTGTTCTGAGACAGAGGGGGCAGTGAAACGTTCTCAAATTCAACAGCCTTCTCGAAGTTGTTATCCATCTTCTAGTATACCGAAAGATGTGGAACACTCGATTTCCAAAATGTGTATAAATACGAAACAAACAAATCGTAGGTCAGTTATTTCCGTAATGCGAAGACAGCAGTGTTAAGAAGATTATTCAAGTCTAAATAAATAAGTCGTTAACGCGTGTGAGATAAACGTACGGTGAATAATCTGGTACGTGACTTTAACGTAAACAAATGGTAAACAAGTGTGTGACTTTACCTTATCTTCGTGTCAGTGATAGCTATATATATATAAACTATACTGTAAGTGTTTTTATTAAATATTATTAGATTTAATTAGTTCGGTTAATTTAAAAGTGTACATATTTTTAGTATAAGTAAAAAATATTTAAATAAATTAGTTTTAATAATAAAAATTCGTTACAGTATCATCGCTCAGTCATGACCAATAAGAAAGAGTTTTCGCAGAAAAAGTATGTAAACAGAAACAGAACATTAAAAATGGTTATAATATTAGGAATAAAATTAAAAATTCAAGTAAATTACAAGACTTATTCTTTTTAAATACAAAATATAACAATAAAAATGCTAATATTTAATAATAGATATAGAAAAGAAAATTAAGATTATCAAATTTTTCAATTAACGTTATTATTTTTTTATAAAATCGTCCTTAATTACAAGTTAATTTTTTTTGCAATCCTAGTTAATAGTGTAATTATCTGTTTAGTAAGTCTCAGAAATTACTTCTATTGTTAAGAAGCTTCTGGAAAAAAATTGATTAATTGATGACTAACGTTCTTTTTGTACGGTAATTCACCTAACTTACCACTAAGTATAAAATATGATGATGCCAATAGTCAGAATCGTTTTGTTGCAAAATCATAATTATTAGTCATATTTTATCTCAACTTTGGTTATGACTAAAGTTGTATATTAATTTATTTTCCCGAATATGTTTATTTATAGAAAGCATTGTGTGTGTGTGTTAGTGGTCTAAGTTATTAAACAAAAACTTTAAACATTAAAAGTAAAGTTAATATAATGTGAACGAATCGTTAATTCTATACTAAAAAATTAATTTTTACTCGTAAAACTCAAAACTTTATAATAAAATACCAAGATCATTACAAAAACATGTACATAAAAGAATAAATACAGCTAGCGTAATTATTGATTACAAAAGGTTCTTTGTTATTGCAAAAATTAAATTTTACCTTGAATATCATGAAAGTATTTTTTTCCAAATAAAAGTTGTAGTACTTATTGTATTCGCGTTGAAATGTTTCAACAATTTTATAGTGGGTGTTGTCATACGCAAACGTTTCATCAGTCGGAATATGATTTTTAAATGTAATATACATAATTAAAAATTTGAATTTAAAGCTATTACAAACGTAATTGTAATAATTAACAATTGCTAAAGTGATATTTTTGTAACTACAAAAAGAATGAACCGTAACAAAATTTTTAATTTATAAAATGACCGAAAACGAGCATTAAGAGCAAACCTCGCCGAATGGACGATAATAAAAAGATTAACAAAACAAATAGTTTACTATAGCCACAAAGCACGAAATGTACAGTAATCAAACATAAAATACACGGTGGCCAAACCAGATATTCAATTGTAGTTGGTGCTGATAATAATAAAATAATTTTGCTAATTCTACTTCACATTAAAAATAAAATATAAAAACAAATTGTAATTACTCTTTTATTATCTATATTTTGTACGATTTGGTTTTTTAATCGATAAAACTACTCTTTTGTTATAAAATTATTTAAAATAACGATCGTCAGAAACAATAGTTATTTAACCAACAAAGCTGTTAATGATTGCGATGAGTAATCGAGACGTTTATCGAGATTAATAATCGCCGATTAACAAACGAGTTAGTTTTTAAGTTTTTCCATTCATCGTATATTATAAATGCTGAAAATTTCTTATAATTTAACAATTTGACCTACCTAACAACTGTTTTATTTTTGTATAAACAGTAATATGATTTTTAAGTAATAAAACATTCCAGAATGCTGTCAAATTGTACTACAGATGTCACTTTCTTTTTTCTAAATAAAAAAACATTAATAAGTTAATCTAGCTCACTGTCAGTTATGTCAGAAAGGTACTGTCAAATCCAATTGACAGAAAGTTTATAAAACACTGGTTTACCTTATTATTAAAATTTAATTTTAGAAAAAATTGAATGGCTTCTGTAAGACACTTTGACAGTGAACTGACAGCATTGTAGTTAGGGCTATGGAAATGCTACATAACCTCAATCTCAGTAGGTATTGTTGTGGTTTTTATATTTACTTTCTTTAATATCTTAACGTCAGTTCAATTCCAATTTGATTATTATTGAAAATATCAATAATTTCAGCATTTTTAATTCTATCTAATTAACAGTATGGCTAGAAAACCAAAGAAAATCACATCTCAAAACGTTATAAAAGTTTTTTTTTTTTATTAACAGGCACTGATACAAAATTTTCTTAGGGGGGTGGAAGCAGTTTTTGCGTGATTTTACCTATATTGCTTGGGGGAGCGAGAGCAATTGTTGTGTAATTTTATCTATAGAGAAAGATAATGTGGTTGTTTCCTTAAGACACAGAAGTATTTGATGCGAGTGGGAAATCGGAATGGTTTACAAATTAAATAAGATAAGTGTTTAAAACGTTTAAAAATATTTTGTAGAAGCGTATATTGTTATCAAGAATAAAACTGTAAGCTGGTCAAACCAGAAAACATTGAAAATCTACGGTAAAAACAGTGGTAATTCAAATACACTTATCTGTTATCATCAAGTTTCAACAAAAAACATTTTAGTTCCGAAAATGTAGGTAAAACATAATTACAACGATGAACTAGATGTCATAAACAACACTAGCATATACGGTTCCGTAATTTAGCTACTTTTATATTAAACATAGTGTGTTACTTTTTTACATCGCAATAGTATCTAACTAATGGCAATTTAAAAAGAATATGAGAGCTGACGAAAGATTCATAATCGTTTGTCGATAAAATAGGTTTGTGATAATATCACCATAACATAAAGCGCCATATTGTAGTTGAATGAACAACATAAAAAAACTAAATTTATAGGTTTAGTAACACAACTGAATAGTGACAGCTGGTGGTCAATACTGCAAGAAAGTCACTTCAATATTATCACTTTAAAAACGCTTCTTATTAATGATAATGATACCAAAACTTATTTTGTTCATGATTTATTAAAATAATGAACCTGTTGACCAACTTATCATTACAACTTAAATCCGATATAGTTGATACGGAGTTGCAATGTATAGTGTAGCGTCGAATAACGCTGCGTAGGCTTTCACGACCGGGGTCACTATTACTAATAACTTCTTCCGAGTGTAAAAACTTGTGTTCGACGTATCGCTGTTTCTATTGCCACCACAATGCACCTAGTCTTTGTGTCTCCAAAAGTTTTATTGTGACACTTGTTTTTTAACATACTATTTTCACCCAACTGATCATGTCTAGTTGGCGGCACCCACTTGTCTCGTTCCATTGTTAGTTGATCAGCTATTATGAATGATTCGGTAACTCTTCTCTATTTTTTATTTCTTTGTACACTCCTAGACTTATTGCATCGCTCCCATGAAATCATTTTGTGTTATATTTTCTTTTTTTTTCGGCTTGCAAGCATCATCAAAGATTTCAATCTTCAGTTAACTGCCTCTACCAGTACGCGCATATCCTAACTTAACCCTTAAATGCATCGTGTTACCGTTTGGCAACATATTCACTTCTAAGCAATAAATCTATACAACATCCTATTAATGGAATTAAACTTAACCTAGACATTCGACAACACTCTACTCGCATTGTTTACATGTGCTACGCGGCACTAATACGTCGTTGATTTTCGATTTTCAGTTAGAAACATCTGATGCTCGAACCGTCAGCAGTGAGTTATTGTGTACCATTTGAAGCCATTGTTTGTTGAAAGTTTTCTATACAGAAATACTACGGACATTACATAAAGTAAGAATTACTATTACCGATCTTTGTAGACTTTTGGCTACATTGCGAATATACGTTGAAATTCTACTGCTTGTTTGCCTATATCTTTCGCTACTTTGTTCCGTTGTTTTATACAATTTCCTGATATTTCCATTTTTTTAATTTTAAGGATGGATAAATACAATCTGAGACCCGTGACCGAAAAGAAATTGGAGAGTTTTTGTGAAAATCTTACTTGTTTAGCAAGTGAAGATAAGGTTGACGATTTATTTGATGATAACACTTTGGATGACTTCTCATATCAACCTGATGAAAATGAAGAAGTTATAACAGAAAATGATGTGACAGACGACGAAATTAATTCACAAAATGTCTTTGAGATACCTACTCCTATTGTACAAAATATATGACAATGTGAAAAGAGATTTAAAGCTAAAATGAAAAATATAATATGGATAAAGAAGCATATGCATGTGAATGAAGATTAGATATTTTTCTGTGGTAATTCAGAAACACATAGAGACCTTTTGTCTTTTAAAACTCCATATTAGCATTTTAATTATTTTTTTAACAGATCAAATGAATCTGTATTGCGTACAAAGTCAAACGAAATAGCGATGTCCTTGGCAAAATTTGAGAAAGTGATACAATTAATTCACTTCAACGATAATTCTAAGTTCATAGCAAGGAACGAAACAGGCCACGATAAACTATTCAAAATTAGACCACTTATAGGACAACTCAAAAGCAAATTTAACAATATACCGTTTGAGCAACATTTTTCCATTGATGATCAGATGTGCTCAACTAAGGTTCGACATTACACAAAACAGTATATGCCGATGAAACCTTATAAATCGGGCTTCAAACGTTTTGTCCTGTCGTGAATATCTGGTTTTGCCGATAATTTAAAAATCTACAGTGGGCAGGAACATATGACAGTCGTCCTCTCTCAGAGCCAGACCGGTACGCTACTTCACATGTTGTTCTACGGTTGTCACGTGTCATACCAAGGAATAAAAAGTATTGACTATACAACGATAACCATTATAGCTCAGTGTCATTCATGGTTTATTTAGGTAAAGAAAGCATTCATACATTGAGTACAGTCGGCGGAATAAATTACCCAATTGTAAAATTCCAACAGAAACATTAATGAAATAAATAGTTTGTGGCAAAAATAGACGGAATTGATATATCGTCGTTAATATGGAAAGATAATAAGTATGTAACTCTTTTATCGTCATTTGCGGGAACATATCCCCAAACATTAGTAAAGCGATTCGATCAAAAACAAAAAAAAGTGTCGATGTCAATTGTCTTTATATAATCCAAGAATATAACCGACACACGGGAGGTGTCTTAGATAGTTTGATGGGTGGTTATAAAATCAAGGTAAAAAGTAGGAAGTGATATATAAGGCTGTGCTACCACTTAGTAGATTTAACAATGAGGAATGCATGGTTGGCATACAAACAGGTACATCAACAAAATGGAGCACCAATTCCGAAGATTCTGAAGTAGGCTAAATTCAGAGCCAAAGTTGCTCATTCTTTAATAAAAACGAATACATCCGCAACAGGAACGTTGTAAATAGGTAAACCTTCTTTGAATGTAGTTGAGCAAGAGATACATGTAAAAAAAGGACCAGCGTATGTACCACCTCAAGATGTATGCCAAGATCAATTTGGACATTGGCCTATTCCTGTGGATAGGAAAGTGCTATGTAAATATCCTAACTGTAAAGGCTTTCCTCGTACAAAATGCAAAAAAAGTAGAGTTCGCCTTTGTTTGAATAAAAATAACAATTTTTTCGAAAAATTTAATTTGAAGTAATTTTGTAATAGTTAAGGCTTCCACGGCCGGAATCTATACTTACATTAGAATGTCTTCCGGGTTTAGACCGTGTCTTATTTGCAACCGAAGCTGCCAACGTTTCGCCCACTTTCGTAAGGGGCTTCATCAGGGCGTGAGATAAATCGCAAAACTCAAACAAGCAATCGAAATCTAACTAGGAACTTCTCAAGTAATTTTATTTGTACTACACTATAGCGGAATGTATATTAAAGCTATTTGGCAACATATAATTATTTTGTAATAAATACACGTTTTTTTCAAGTTTTGAATTTTTTCATTACTTTTCTGTTAATATTTGCCTTTGTTAAGGTAATATTAGATAATAAAAAACATATTAAATAAAAAATTGTGCATTTAAGGGTTAAATAATCTTGAATATAATCAGTTTGATAAAAGCCAGTTTCGAAAGTATTTAGTCTAGATCTACAGATTATTTTCGTATACATAACTTAAAAATATGTAAACCTAACAAATAAGAGTTCTCCAGCGAACAAAAATCATAAATAATAATAGAAAGAATGTCATAATTTTACCCTTGTTTATATACATTATAGTTAGACAATGACTGCGCTAAAATTGGAAACATTAATTTGGATTCAAAAAGGAGTAGTTTTGGATGCAAACGCAAAATTGACATATTTAGCGCTGCTTTTGTTAATATTACAGATTCCTAAGTTACACATCAGTATATTCTCTTACAGTGATCTATAAAGATACAGTTTTAGAGATTTGAAAAAGACATACGTTCTTTTTTTATTACATGTAAAATAACCTTGAAAGATAATTATATCTATGCACGATAACACTTATGTTATGAAATTCGGTCTACGTAAACAACTGGTATTCTGAGAAACATAATTATTCCCCTAATAGAAGACAATTTTATAATTGAATGTACAGTTTCTAATTTGTATATATTTGTATATAGTATACGACCGTTCAAAACAATAAAATAAACTACCAAATTTACAAAATTTCTACTCAAATTTGATATAAATTAGGTTAAAGTTAACTAGTTAATGAATACACATGCTGATAAAAAATAATAAAAGATAATTTGGGTGGGCAGGCATGTTTAGCTAAGGATGGTTCTTTTATGTCAATAAACAGAAATATTCTACATGTTTCTGTTTATTGACATAATACAGTATATTGTAGGTAATGCTGGTATTATTTCTGGCCGAATGCGTGCGTTTTTAACTATGCAGTGCACGCTGCTTAATAGAATCACGTTGGGACTTGAGGTTTCTGATAACAATATCCGAATGATAATGCTTATTTGTTAGAAAGCAGTAAATACATACAGCGTGTATGTGATTAACAGGCTGTTAATTTAGAAGGTGAAATCAAATCGTATATACAAGCAAAAAAAATTTATAAAACGTCTAAAAAAGCTGACACCGTTAATAAAACGAAATCAAAAACAACAACGTTATGATGATTCATTCACTGTTCTAAGGACTACACAATTCTTCTCAGAAATTTGCTGACACTAAAAATAAATACAAAACAACGTTATCACATAAGACGTATTTAATTTAATTTGTTATTCTAAGAAGGCACGTGCTTTCCAAGTTAATTCACAAAGATAACGTATTTACAGATGTTAAAATAATGTAGTTTCGTAAATTAGTCAAGTTATTTTAATAAATAAATAACACTGCAAAAGTAAGATAAATATGCAAAACAACTATGTTTAGAGTACAATGATAACATTTTTCACTCTAAACGCTCTAAACAACCGTATTGTGAAATTCAGCTCAGAAATGCATATAAAATAAGTTATTGATCATGTATAGAAACAAACCTGAGAATAAATTGATAACATAAACCTAAATTATGATTACTATAAGCGGCATTTTTTCTATGTAGTAGCATGAGTCCAGATTGTTACTTTAGTAAAGTGATATTACCCGATTAAAAACATTATCCGTGATTCCGATAAGCGGCGAGCGCTGTAAGTAATTCATACGAAAATTTAAATCAATAATTTGGTTCTGAAGTCCGAATCTTTGAAGCATCGCCCTGAATTTATTACTAAAGATACATCTAAAGTGCTAATAAGCTTGTATATTTATATTTTATGTGCCTTTTGAGTAGTATAAAAATTAAAAAAAAATTAAATTAGCACATCTTCGTTGGCTTCCGGCTTGAAAAGAAAATTAAACATAGTAAATGAAACAAACCACTCAACCGATTATAATTTTATCGAAACGTTTGCAGGATTTTATTAACTCTATATTTTGTTTATAAACAGAAATTCAAGTGTACGAATTATTTTTGCAAACTCAGAGTTTTAAGAATCAAAGCAAGTTAACTGGTAAAACATTGCACGTATGTCGAAACTAATAGCGTGTGTAAGTAGCTTGCTTGTGCCGCCATCGTTTGCAATCTTTTAATAACCAAAAACGGTTTGAGGCTTTGCATTTAATTAATACCTTGTTTTCGCTATCGCCATCTAACATGACTAAAAAATCTGTTTCCATATAAAGCTATCTCATTGTCTAACTATAATGTATATAAACAAGGATTTTACTTTTGATTTTAAACGCTAATACAATTAAGACATAATTTAAAAAAATAAAAATAGTATAATTATAATTTATCTAAACAAACAATAATATTGAAAAAATATATTTTCTTTTTATACAAATATAATCAACAACATCGTAGTAGGTATAGAAAGATATAAATATTTCCAAGAAGTATGTACTGGTACTATCTCACAAAAATTATAGAGATTTTGTCTTAATAATTATAATGCTACAAAACTTGCGCTACAGTTTTCTGTTTAATTACATTTTGAACGTAGACTGTAGTATTTTTAGTTGCCGAGTACATCTAAAGCAGGTGTACAGATATCTAACCTCTACAGCTATTATTTACTTATGTTATATATAAACGTTTACAGGAAATTGTATGTAAGTTGACTGGTTTACTCCAAGTCATTTATTTATAAACATGAATAGTTTCTTCTTCTGCTAAATGTGCTGCAGTATCTCATAAGTGTGCATTTTTTGAACTTGAATTTCTGCCAAAAGCTTTACCAACAAAAATAATTTATTTTTTGTAGGTCAAGATTCTCTACTGTACGCCAAAAGTCATTTCATTAAGAAACTAAAATTATAAAAAACGCATTTTTTACTGTCAGATGTTAATTTTAGATCAAACATTGCAAAACAATAAGTTATTTCCTTAATTGTTATTTCTTGTATAATAATCATTAATTTACCGATGAAAAGTATAATAAAAACCTTTGTGCATTAAAATTATGCAAGTGCCAAATAACTAAATTCGTATGCGCTCTGTTAAATTTAGTACGTGTTTATTTTAATTATGAATGATCTTGTGGTTTACCTTTTCGTAGATATACGTCCTCGTGAGCCCATTTGAGTTAAAAATTTAGAATTTTTCGATTACACGCACTCCGATCAATATTTATATTCCAACCTTTTCGTTCAGAAAATATTTGTTAAAATGTGGTATTTAGTAGAATTAATGTTTACATTAACATACTAACCAAAAGCAATAGCATTAGCAATTTGTAGAATTTAAATCCACAGGAAACATCAGCAATTTTTTTGTGACGCACTTTGAATTAATCATGTACCATATGTGATCTAAAAACATTTCGAGAATTTCTGTAATGACATAGTCCATACATGCTACTTAAATAAGTATTTAAACGCGTATTCCATTTAGAAAATTTGACCTAACGTCAGTTTTATAAGTTTACTTTATCAAAAATATATCGCCTTAGAATTATTAATAGTTTGCAAACGTATTCTTTCTTCTTAGGAAAAATAGCAAGCGAGGATGCGCCAACTGTGGTTTAATGTACATTACTTCGCGGTTTTGTATTAGGCGGTGCTGTGAAAATTTTTATTACAACAATAAATTCTTTTACAACTAAATTTGAATAAATACAATTTTTAAGATTATATTGAAATTTTCTTTCATTTGCTATAATTGCAACGCTGGCATAAAAAGAACTATTTAGTTTAAACTTTGTATGAAGTACAAACGCAATTAGTGTTCTTTATAATTTTAATGAGTACTTCCTAGAGTTTTATTACCAATGCGGCGGAAACATAAACTCGATTGTAGTTAACGAGATATTAACTAACAAAAACCCATTACTAGTAATTAAATTCTGAATTAATCAACATATAAATAGAAGCATCAATTGTATTTGGGAAACTACAAGATCGTCGATGTTTAAAAACTGCTTTCAATTGAATGGCGTTTATAAACTGTTCTTAAGAAGTAGAGTAAAATACACTAAGTAAGCGAAAGTCGCTTTTTACTTCAAAAGAGAGATTCAGAAAATAAACAAAAAGTCAGTAATCTATATAATCGTAGAAAATGCTTTATGTTAAGTTTCCACCATTAACTATATTATTTACATCGAGTAATATGAATTAGATAGCAGCAACACAATTATCATACATATATGTATACAAAAATCTAAATCGTTTTGAGATGTTTACGATTTATTCTAACTTAGCTCAAGCCAATTGGTAAAACCAATTTCAGCAATTGTTACATTTTTAGTACTTGGTTAAAATTAGTCTGACATCATTGAATTTTTTATCCTACGCTAAATCAAATTTGGCTTTGTATAAACATGTCTTAATGTAATTTGTGTAGACTATTAAATAGAAAATCCAAAAAAGTATGTTAAATCTAACCAAAACTAACATTTCGTATTTAAATTATTATTGTCTAAATAAAAACTAAGATTTTGTTATATTCTTTTAACAACAGTGAACTACTTCTTAAAAATAAAGTTGTTACAAAAAGTTAGATTAACAACCTTATTTTAAAATGTTTCACGTATAACATTACAAGTAAATCGGAAATCTGATATTTTGATATTAATATAGATTACAATGAAACACTATTTTATCAGCAATATTGTAATACCTTTGTGTGTGTATGTACACATATGGCGTGGTTTCATAATTGTGTAAATGATACGGATGTATTATTTTGTTATGTTTATAGTCAATTAATGACGAAATCGATTTATGAAAGATATATTCGCTTACTTTGAATTTACTATAAATAAATAATTTGAATTCTACATAAAATGTGCAGTAGCTTTGTAAAAACAGCACGAACGATTTAGACACAAGATGGTTAAACCTTCTAACAGTTGTTATAAGACTAACGGCATTTTATAATGATGATAAACTATTCCGATGTTACTGATATGTTTGTAAAAAAATTTCTACGCAATTGCTGTTATACCCAAATACCTGTAGGTATGTATATTCCGAATAACTATTTCTGGACAAAAAAACAATTTTGCTCAGATTGTGTAATTTCTTATAGAATACCTCGAAAAAGTAATGTAATGATCATAAATACCACCACACCAATATAATATCTAAAATTTAAACGATAATTTAAAATTTATTTGGATGCAAAATCGCTTTCAGCAATATAACGCTCCACGCTCGTCTCCATGTCATATATCAATTGCCTCTCACCGTTTGAAGGATACCATATTAACATTTTCGAGTGGTTAAAATAATCTCCACGCCCCTATTTTATCAAACACGTGTGGCAAAAAAAATATTGCTTTCGATCGAAAAGAAAAATGAAATAAAATATCTTCGAAAGCTACAAAATATTAACCGTTTGCACCGTTTTCGAAAGGTAACCACTGCTCACCAATTACTTTATTGCGGTAAGTCGAAGAGTGACAAAAAAGATATTGAATTGTTGCATCTTTATATAATGTTATTGGAAACAATTCCTGATGCTTAGGAACATCCCATATTCACAAACAAATTATTACACAAATTGAATCTTGGTGGAAGAATTACTGAAAAAAATGTCATTTGACCGATAAAAAAAAATGGAATAGGTAATGCAGGATAGACTTCTGCAAAAAAAAATTACGAGCTGCTGTTAAAGTTAATGTAAAAAAAACCAATGTTATAATAAACTACATAACATAGTAAATGCGGTGCGTTGTTGTAAACATTATGCCTCAATAACAGAAAAAATTGTAGAATCTGTTCTCGATGAAGTTGCACAGATTATAATAATTTTCTCAACCGGGGTTTATACATAATTTTTTTACTATTAAAATATTATTAAAATTTCAATTTAAAAATTAATGTGTTTTGTGGCAGTTATTAGTTTAACAAAAATTAATTTTGACTTGATTGTGATTTACAACACAAAAATAAATAAATAACGATTTTTCTGTTTTTTTTAATTATTAATTACTCAAGTTGTTTAAAAACATTATTACTTTAAGCATTGATTATATTTAAAATGTATTAAATACTTATATTTTAAAAACAAACTAACAATTAAAATTTTTTAAAGTAGTATTAAATAAAATCTCTTGTCTTTGGTAGATAATCTTGTAATTTTTTTTATTTAAAACTCTTAGAATTATTAGAATGTAAAAATACGTTCGTTACCAACTAGTAGTTAATAATAATTTACCTGCGGTTAAAAAAGTGCTACTTCACATTCTACCATTACGTAATAATGAAAGCGTATACAACTAGTAGAGAAAAAATATCATACTAAATAACATTTTCTTCTTTTTGAACATGTAAAAATAGAAAAAAATATCAAAACATAAAAATATTATAAATTCATTTGCAAGTGCAATCATTTAAAACTATATGTAACCAATTCACCAAACATGACACGTAACGCGCATCCAGTTACTGTTTCGTCCTAGTAAAAATTAGCTCGAGTACAAAAACTTAAACTACACTGAAGGAATCCGTGTATATTTACATTCAAATTACATGTCTGTAACAGCAAAAATTACATGATTATAGCAATAATATTTTATCCGTGTTTTTGTAGTAATATTTAGTCAAAAATGTAAAATTACCTAAGTAAACATGTAAAACTTACATGTGTAATGCTGCTTTACAAATATTTTTATAACAATTTTTTTGTTTCGATGCATAATTACAAACAGCTCAAAGTACATATATTTTGTTTAAACTGGTCTATTTATTAATCAGGATAACTTTTAGGCCCGGTTCTGCAATCTAGTATAAACGTCAGTTTAGTTACACATACGTAGTTGGTATAATTTTAAAATCCTGTCGTATTATTAATTAGCACAAATCTAACAACCAATAATAGGGCAGTATTACAAAATTAACTTCTAAATTAACTTTTACACAAAATTGTACAGCCGGCCCGTACGTAGAGTGTCTCAAACGTATGGCAAAGACTGATAAGAGTCGAAACTTAGACGAAGCAACGGGCGGTGAAACTTTATTTCTTTAGATTTAAATGGGTATACGCCGACAAGGACAAAGCGCGGCGCAGTAAAGCTACGTTAACCTATACCAAAGACAAACGTTTGTAAGTTTCCATTATTTCAAATGAGTGTACGCATGCACAAAACGCGCTTTGGCGAACCTCGCTGACCCATGCAGAATTCCTTACTAAATATATTTACCTCTTTAGATTTCACGCTACTATTGTCAATAAGTTTTTATTTTTTATTACTAAACTAATATTTTAATTTTTATACTTGAAAGATCACTAGTTTATCTTTTGAATAAAATGTTTTTAGTTTTTTTGCTAATCTAAAATTAAATTCACATTAATATAAAACATTAATCAATACTTGATTCACAGAATAGAGACAATGTTATTGAGATTTTTAAAATATTTGAATCAAATGTTGTTTATCTTCAGATTCTTGGAGTTGGAAATTTATTTTTCCGTGAATCGTTTGTTAACACTTTATATATTTTTTCTAACCAATGAAATCGTCTAAGAGTATTAAAATTTTTATAAGGTAATATAGATTGTATTAGTTGACGTTTTTAAATAAAAAGTCAATTAAAAAATTATTTAAAAAATTCAAACATTAATATTAACGGAAAAACTTAGAAACCAACTCGTTTAGTAATCGGCGATTAATAATCTCGATGATTTTAACGATCTCGCTCACGCGTTAAAAAGTACCGAATATTAATCACCATCCTTACCAACCTTGTTGGTTAAATAACTATTAATCACTTTTGCAGTACTCGTTTATGAATTATTTAGGTTTAAAACTAGATGATTCTAAGATTATGCCGCGCCCGGGCAAAAAATATTTAGTTATAAACTGAAGCGGTTAAACTTAAACAATGTAATACAATATCTTATCTATTAGAAGTTTCTTTTTTCAAATAAAATTACTCCCAAAGATAAATAAATGTGTATCAATGATTTAAATTATTACATCATTAAAGTATTCTAAATAATTACTAATCAAAACACATATTACATCTTAAAACAGTATTGCATTTCTAGTATTCTTGCGAATTGAATACGTTCTATAAAAATATTTATTAATAGTCCTGGCGTCGCTGACAAAGAATTTTAAAATACATTTTCACTTGAAGTTGGACGATTGTGATCAATAACAGAAATCAATTGTTCTCTGTGTTGAATCTGTCGGTCGATTACGCTAACTAAGTAACAAAAGGTTTATATATACAATGATGTTTATATACAACTTGGGCGAAAGTTTTATCTTTATATTAATTCTTATGGAGAAATACCCACACTTTTTGGAACTTCAGCGAAAGATAGCCACCCTTCGCCAAACGTCGCTTCGTCCAAATTGGCAATAGGCTTAGAACAATTAAATAAAATATATTTAACAAATCACAACTATTTAGAAAATAAATAATCCAAGCTAGAAAGACTTAGTGAATGATACACGTTACACCACAGAATTGTAAAACAACAATGAAATGAAGTTCACTACAAAAATTTACAAAATATATAAAAGACCAATACATCATTCTAATTGAAATTAAGCATAATTGATAGTTAAAATTATATATTACTTCGGTGACTACTGTAAACTTGTAGATAGTCATTAATAAACTTCATAACAAAACCCTGTATTACATATTTGTATCTTAAAAAACTATTAAAGCAGTTAATTTTTGTCTAATGCAATTAATTTTAAAAAAAAACGTAATGTAACGTTACTTAAAGTTTTTTTTTATTCATTAAATTAGAAGTAGTAGTCTGTAGACTAAACAACATTTCCCAAGTACGTTCAGAATTTTTTTTATGATGACGCCAAAAACATTAGCATAGAGTTAACAAAATAGATACTATGAAATCGAATGACTATCTCATAAAAAAATGACGGAAAACATTTTATTAAATAAGGTTCAACTACTTAGATACAATTATAAAAATTACTAATAAAAGTGTCACAAGAAGTTCGTAGATGTCGAGTGGATGCTATATTTGCGAGTTACAATTGTATGTATTTATGTTATACAGTAAAATAAGTTTTTCAAAAAGGAAAAATTCACTGACTCGGGTTTTCTGTTACTTGAAGTCGAAAAGATACAATATCGAAATTCCTGTACACGAAGTTCTAATAAAAACCAAGAAAAGTTCTTATTAAACGACTTGTACATTTTTATTTTGATCACGTTGCTTGAATTAACTTGTAGAAGCGTCTTACAAATGAGAGCAAACTGACGTTTCATTTTCAATAACACAATCGATTGTTGTGAACGAATAGAAAGAAATAAAGACACGAACAAATAAATGCGAAAACCGATTTTTTCGTAAACTAAAATGTTTTTATTTAAATAAACAGCACATTAAATAAAATATTAATCTAAACTAAAAGGTGTAAGTATGGATCCAATCTGTTACGAAACTTTCATTGTCTGTAGCACCTGTGAGTTTACCCATGAGTTTTATAAAACAAAAGAAACGCAAGCTTTTCGTACAGATCTAAAGATTTAGTTTTAGTTACTTGTTACTAGCATACAGTTGTAAGAAACCAAAACCGAATTGTAAAGACACAATAAAATTTTTAAAATTACTTTACTAAAAATGCCGCGTATTACATAATTAAATCATCTAATAAGCGTAAAATGGCAAAACAAGTATAAAATTGAAACATCGCAGTACAAAAAGGATTTTGTTAAAAGACATTCGTTATAAAATCTGGCGCGGCTGTTACATTTTCTGAAGACTTTGATGACAACGCAAAGCATCGGTTCATTCCCTAAGGAAAAATAGAACGCGGAAAGCAATACTGCAAGATAAAAGTCGTTTCCATTTTATGCGACCCCGGTTTTAATTTTGTATTCGAGCAACAAATATTCTTCATGTTTGTGGCATCACTTAATTACTTTCTTCAAGATACGCCAAAATTATTTTAATGATGAATAAAATAAAACACTCAGTGAACTCACGTGGAAAATTGCTCCACATAAATTATTCTTATTTTTCAATTAACGAAGTTATTCAAAATGTATGATAGTCGTTAGGTTTTTTTTATTAATAATTTGTAGGTTATATAATGCGAGTGACAATTGCAATAACAATAATTGATGTAATTTAACTGGGATTATCTATGTAATCGGTAATTGCTAAATAACGTCATAGCGAGTGTTGCCAATTCAATGTGCTGGTATCGATTTTGACCGCAATTTTATGTACTTTTTTTGCAGTATTAGCATGCATAATCCAATTATACATACTTCAGGAAATATGTACCTCCGAGTGTTCGTCTTTGTCATTTTCCAATTCTTTTGTGTTGCTTTTTGGCGGAAGCGTTATTAGAGCGTGACTGCAGAAGAAATGTAGTGTTTTTTAATCACATTTGCGCAGAGTTTGCGTATGTATATCCAAAGATGATATGTTTCCAAGGTAATAATTTAGTGCGAACAGCTGCATGTTCAGAAATACATATGTTTAAAACTAATATTCTAATACTTTCAATTTGAAACGAGTTGTTAATTAAATGACGTTGCGAAAACGTGAGCAGTCGATAAAATACACCTACATAGATCAAAGTTGATCTAATTTTGATTTGTTTCGTTTGAGTAATTCTTATGCAGAATGTTCTGAAGACCCAGAGATCGATTAAGCTGCTTTTGCTTGGTTCCGTACAAGCATAAACGGACCTACTGTTGGACCGGCATGTACCGGTATAACCTTTTATGGTTCGTTCTACTGTATACGCGGTGATTAATACAAAATAAATACTTGTCATAAATGGATAAAAAGTTAGCACTCACCTATAAAAGAACGTGTTAAGATTCGTAAACCTACAAGTAGAGTGATTTTATCAAATTGGAAGTTATTAATACTGAAGTGTCGTTACAGCAAAATATGAAACGGCAGTCGTTTTTTTTTTAATTTATATTGAAATTTTTATCTAATTATCATTAACACCGGTGCAGGAATTCACATTTGACATATTTTCCATTGCACTAATAAAAATTGCGAAAGTTTTATATACGTTGCCACGTGAAACACGAAACGCTTAAAAACAATTCCACAGAACCACCACAATGCTTTAAGAGACTTCGAATGATCTCGTTCAGTGTTAGAGTCGGTGCAACCGTTTGCCGGGGAAAGCGCGCGCAAGTCGTGGCTGCGGATCTCATTATAATATTTGCTTCCAATATGTGGGAATTACTCTTGGTTCAATGTAGGCATTTGAACCACAGATGTTTCTACTTGTTTAACCATTTTCAAATCTTACCCTGGTCCCCATCAAATTATCCACTTTCTTATTTTTCTTTTTACATTTGCGTCGATCTAACCGACGTTATACGGAAATCCAACTACCTTCACAATCAATACATAACTGATACGGCAAATGGCATTTAATATTTTATACGAGTCTTTGTGTTTCATAACATTAACACCGGTTTCTTATTTCAATCGACCCTACTGTATTTCACGGTGATAATTAAAACTCGGTAATACGATAAAGTGAAAAAGCAAAAACAATTAAATTTTAATAACACAAATGTAATTGTACTTGGACCATATTTAAATTTGATACTCCAAGGTTATTGTATAATGTAAATGTTATTTTATTGTACACGTTCTAAAGCGACTAAACTCCCACAAGCTCACAAAATTACAGCGCGTAAAATGCTGTTTTAAAAAAATGCACACAAAATAAACGGAAACGTAACAGTATCGGCTGATTGCAAAAAATGAATTTAGTAGGTGTATAATTGACATTATGTTATTCTTACAGATCGCACTGTTTGTAAACAAAACCTAATTTTGTCATCGCTATTAGTTGAGATACGTAGCCAGACTGACGCCTTTTTGTCGGTGATATTACTTCGTCTAGTAGTTTTTAACTGTAAACGTACACATTAAAAATTAATTAAAAAATCAATTTCTGATTTTTCACTTAAAAACAATATATGTAACAATGTCAAAAATGATAAAGTACCTGAAACCTTTATACCTATATTTTGCATAAACTTCTTTAAAAAGCTAAAGCGTATCTGTAATAATTTTTTTTACATAATTTCAATGTTGATTACAGTTTTTAAAGAATACAAAATTTACGTGTGTACCTACCTATTTCTATCTCAACACATTACAACAGTGGTTAAAATACAACACATCTATAAATAGAATTAGTAAATACCAAAGTTTACAAATATGTATGTGTAATAATAAACTACACAACTCAGTCAAAAATAATATCAAATAAAAGAATTCATCTTTCAGTTTAACGTTAGTCTTTTGCCTCACGGCACCGACAATAATAAAAAATAACCATCGTCTTAAAACCAATTTAGTTTTTTATCTATTTTAGTTATTTACTTTATTTGTTTACAGAAAGAGACTTAGGACCGGTTACATAAAAGCTAATTAAATGGCAATCAACGACTATTTGCAAATTGTAGAATTTAAAACAAAAGCGGGTTGCAGAAACGTTGATTTAGATGAAATAATGTTACGAATTTTACTATTAAAACTAATTTATTTAAACGACTAAGAATATGTTTTACTTATACTAGAAATATGTACACTTGTAAATTAACCGAACTAATTAAATCTAATAATATTTAATAAAAACACTTACACTAATTAAGATAAGATAAAGTCCGCGGATAGCTTCACACATTTGTTTACACTAAAATCACGTACAAGATTACTCTCGGTATATTTATGTACACGCACGCGCTGACGACTTATTTATTTCAACTTGAATAATCTTCTTAACACTGCTGTATTCGCATTACGGCAATAACTGACCTACGATTTGTTTCTTCGGTATATATACACATTTTGAAAATCATTCTCGAGTGTTCCATATCTTTCGACATATCTTCTAGAAGATGGATAACAATCTCGAAAAGGATCTCGAATTTGCGAATAACTTCTCGAACGTTTCAATAATTATGATTAAAATTATTAGTAACTATTTACATTATAGACGTATACAATCTATAAACATATAAATAATTGCAGGATGCACTTTATTATCAAGTTATATTTCGAACTTCTGCGCTATTTCTTCTTTGTCATCAGTGTCGTAGCTGAGGCCATGAGCGCCTACGACAAGATTTTAATTTTGTGAACTATAAAACTTATTTATTAGAAATATAAACAATACTTGAAAGTTATAATTTTAAGTCTGCTCTGTGAGCCGCGTTTTCAAGCAGCCCTTAGCTACGATGCTGTTTGTCATATTGTAAAAATTGCATTTACCGTTAAAGTGCATATCCAGCAAGCGCGCAAAACATTTGCAATCGTTTGTCAATGTAAAATATTTGTTTAGTCAAAAAGCAAATCACACGCATTTTGCAAACGTTTTTAACGATTTGCTAGTGTTCCTATAGAGACCTACCATGTATTATAGAGGGCAAAATAAGTCGATTGGACCCTATTTATATCAATAACAAAATGTACCGTTTGCCCGTGAGAAGAGTTTAATGTCTACTTAAAAAATTACATTTTTCTACGCTGCTGTTCAGAAATGCGTGAAACAAATTTAATAAAATCTGGCAAATATCTCTTTAGAAGATTACGCTACTTTCAGTAATAAAAAAAAAACAAAACAATTGTAGAAGGGTTAAAATCGCCCTCACCCCTTGTATTTTTTAAATACTTTTCTTAGGGGTGATAATTCGGCACTAAGACTTTTTAACGAGAAAGTTTGCTCATTTGTCATTTTTTGACTCGTGTAAAAACTGCTAGTTTCGAAAAAAAATGGTTTCTCAAACACTGATAACCGACATTCTTAGTAAAAGATTAATTATAAAACTTAGTTGATCGTGGACACAACAACAAAATAAAAGTAACGATTTTAACAGGAAGCAAATTCATAATCATCCTAGTTTATTGTTCATAGTTAATTTTTCAATACTTTGTACACTTTTAGTTACTTTTGTATTGTTTTTTTTTATCGGAATAACCCTTGTTGCTTTAATTGCTATTGTTGTTAATTTGGCAGCTTTCTTATTATAGATTTCTCTTTTAATAAACAGGTCAACATACTATTAGTTTTTGGATTCCGTCAAGGCAACTGCCTCGAAAGTGTCCGCGTGTATCAAAACAAAAAATTCCAAATTACAAAACTTTTGCCCTAATTAAAAGACGTCCTCGGGAAACAAGCAGTTTGAAACCAATCAGAAATGACACTGGAACACTTCGAACACTTGACCCCGAACATCAATTCCGCAAAATGCTGTTCTTTAAAGAATTGATAACAATCCTAAGACCAGTACTAGAACATTGCAACCAGTGATTAGAATTCCAAAAAGCACTGTAAGTCGAATCTTTCGAGATCAATGACTCTGTCCATTCCACGTCTAGCCAGTGCAAGAATTATTGTAAATATCACGTTTAAATTATTCACAAATTGTTGGAGAGTGTAGAGTACTCGACGGATTCCACAGTAACATTTTTTTTGCTGATGAGTCTAGTTTTACACGTCGTGGCTTGACGAAACTACACAATAAACATATTTATGTAGATGAAAACCCACATGTTATTAAGATAGAAATTATCAACGAGAATGTAAAATTAATGTCTGGGTAGGAGTTATTGGCAATTTTATAACTGCGCCGTTTCGATTGCCAGATCGTCTAGATAGTTACCTTTGTCTTTTTCAAGAAAGTTTGCCAGAATTAGTAGAAAACTGGTCCCTTAATTTTTGTCGAAACATGTTGTTCATGCACGACGGTGCACCACCTCATTTTGCACGTACCGTAAGAGAATTACTTAATGAATTACTTTGCTGGTAGATAAATTGCTAAGAGACAAGCGCCCATTCAATGGCCTCCGAGGTCTCAATTTAAATTTAAATCTTTGCGACTATTTTATCTGAAGAATGTTAAAAACACAAGTGTACAAGGTTCAAAATAATAATACCGAACAACTGTGGAACAGAATTCAAAATGCTGTGAACGCACTACGAGAAAACGACGAAGTTTTAGAAAAGGTGCATTTCAATTAAAGAGAGACTATAGAGAAGCTATTGAAATTATCAAACATCCTAACAATTTCAATACAGACAGTGGTTACGAACTTTCTGACACATGGTTACCTGTTGTTTCTTAATCTTTATTTGTCCACCATTGACACTTAAGCGTCTAGAGTTTTTATGGTGGTTTTCCTTTAGACCTTCGAGCAAGTGCTGTAGCTGAATAACTTGCGCTTATTATCGAGTTATTGTTTTTAGTTACCTTAGTTTTTTACAATTGTCAAATTAATTTAATTTTGCCTGACGAAGAAGTTAGACCAAGTTCGAAAGCTCGCATTTATATTATTCTAAATAAATAAATAATATACCATTTGCCCTAAAAATATTTTAAAATAATATTATTTAAATATGTGTACAGAGCTGGGCAAGTTACTTTGTAAAAGTAGTTAACTACTAACTAAAGTTACTACTTTTTAAAAGTAGTGTAAGTTACTAACTACTAACTACCGTAAATCGAAAAGTAGTTAGGTTACTAACTACTCAACAGTTGTATTCTAAAATATAAGTTTTTTTTTCAACTACTTGTAGAAAAAGGAGTTTTGAGACGATTTATGTTATACCACTTTCAGTCATATAAACATAAGTACCTATAGACACTGAATTATTATTACATTAAAGAAGACAAAGTAAATCAATCATACTCACACAAAAACAGTAAAACAATTTTAACGTAAGTACTATATTATTCTACTATCATGTATATCTATTATATTACAAATTCTCAAAAAAAAAAAATTAATAAAATAAACCTTTAAAAAAACAGAACTTAAAGTAATAAACTTATTGTAGTATTCAATATTTATTTGGTTTTCATAAAAGAAACTATTCAAAAAAAGCATCAGCATTTCTTTTGAGCGAATTTATGAATGAAAAACGAAAATAATCGCTCGACAGCAGCTGATGAAGGTAAAATTGTACATAGATATATGAATTCTGTTATCTTCCAAGCGTTTTAACAATTCCAGTTCTATTCATCTGGTTTTGTGAGCATATTCATTCTCAGTATCAGAAGAAATGTGTAACTTTTTAGACAAACCAGGTTCAGCAAAATCAAAAAAACTTTCATTTTGTTGAAGTAATACTTTGTTTACGTTTAGATCAGTGGCATTTAACATTTTGAAACAAATTAGGTTTGCTGCATTTATAAAAATTTTTTGAAAGTCTACATCCATGTTTACTTCTGCTTTACCTACCGTTCATCACTTGAAGGACACGTTTTAATCTGCGAAACTGCAATGGAAGCTGAATAATTGTAGCCATATTGCATGTAATTGAAGCCGCTAATAAAGTAGTTTAATTACTAGTAAAGTAGTTAAGCTATTAACAAAGTAGTTTAACTATTTTTGTAGTTAAAATAAGGTAGCTAACTACTTTTTAAATACGATTACACGAAAAAAGTAATTTATTCCAACTACAGTTACATTATTGAATTAAAGTAACTTGAATATATAGAATACAACTATCGTCAACAAAAAAGTAGTTAGATTAGTAGCTTAACTACTTTGTAGTTAACTACTGCCCAGCTCTGTATGTGTAGACGTTCAAAAATACTAATATCATCTAGTATGATTTAACGGATATGTTACGATTAACTTCATTTTATTGTTTCCCTTGTGATAAAACTGTGATGCGATATTTTTATAGCTTTCCGAAAGATTTTATTTCAACCTTCGGCAGCCTTACAAATTTATTTTAAAAAAATTGTACAGTTTTTTTGTATTTTTCGAAAATTACGTACAACAAATATACTGTTTCACTAAGAACATGTGGGCCCGCGGCAGGCTACAAACGCGCGAGCCATTTTGCACGTTAAAACTGCATTTAAAATTTCGTAGTCGAGGTCGCGACGTCACTTTAGAATGCTTTACTACATATACACCCATGGGCTCCAATAATTGCAGCCCGATCATAAAGAAATAGCAATATACGTTGGTTTGTATGACGACCATATTAAATTAATGTTTAGAGTAATAAAATATTTAAATATTTTAATTCATAATAATGTGTACCGTTTTAATGAACATCTAGAGGACTCGCGCCCTAAACTCCGTATGAACCAGCCGCCACTGACTACTAGCAGAATAATAATATTAATAACTTCTAAATTTACTGATGTCAATATATTTTATACAATTGCGAGTTACTTTAAAAACTTCAATAAAAAAAAAGTTTTAAAATTAAATATAAAATACATATTCAAATTTAAATAATTTAAAATTCCATCACAAAGTTATATGTTATTTTTGGTAATCTTAAGTTATCTTTAATTTATTTTTGCAAGTTGTAAAAAATATGGAAGTCAGCATAAAAGTATTAACATAAATGTTGAAATTCAACATATTGACAATTCAATTAATTTTCATTCATTAATGAAGTTAAGCTAATCCTAACATTTATTACCTACGGCAATTATAGAATTTAAAATTCTCAAAGAAATTTGCTTAGACGTAGAGCATTGATAGCGGTGCGCAACGCCATTTTATAACTAATCATTTATTAAATCCATTAGATTAGAGTAAATTATTTACCCAATTTAAATTTACGCACTTGGATACTGCAGTACGAGCTACTTTGATCGCGTAACAATTCATATGTTGATGAAATCTTTTCATTCGCAATAATGTAACTAAGGTTTCGATTTTATAATTTAACAAATCTAAATTTGAAATTCCAAGCATAATGCTGTTACCGAATCTTTATTTCAACGAAAGCGCGGATGTCGATGTTTTATTAAGTGTTCAAGTATTTTCAAAAATTTTTAAAAACGGACAATTAGAATTAGGTAAAGATAAACCTACTTTATTTACGACAAAGTTAGGACGAATAGCTAGTGATAATTTAAGAAAGGGTTTAATAAATTGTACTATTTTTTCTAACAATACAGTTTCATTAAATTTTGATCTATTGAAAAATACACAAACAATTAAAAGTTGTGTTCGATTATTGCAAATCTCATTTGATTAACGATAATAAACGAACTTCAGATGATCGGTTTATTGTTAAAATTCCATTTGGTGAGAACATGTTTTCAATAGGCGCTACAAAAGATTTAGCATTTAGGAGATTTCAAAACCTTGAACAAAAATTAAAGGAAAACATACAAGAATATATTTAATTTATGAGATAATATACTGTATTCGGTCAGATCTCAGAAACTTACGTACTAAATATGAATGAACTTGTTATTTACCTCATCACGAAATTTTAAAAAATTTAAGTTTAATTATAAAAACTAGAATAGGTAGTTGGTTTTGACGGACCAATAAAATCGAATAACGGTATATCTTTAAATGTCATTATTATCGATTCTTTTACGATTCAAAATTCGCATATTTGTAATCACAGCAAACAGCTAAAATCCATAGCTAATTATTACGTAACAAAAACGATAAGTTATTAGAAAAAATAGTTTAGCGTGAAAATCCAGACCTTGATTTAAAGGTATGAAATGGCATTGGCAAGTTTTGAAGCTATTAGACCAATTAGCTGATACAAATCAAACCCAATATCCACATAGTATTTTAAAACTTTTATGTAGAAGATACATATATTAACAGGAGCCGGTTCAATAAAACAATTAGTAAAAACTCAACGGGACATTTTTAAAATTTGGATCTATAACTAGTTAATTTCAATTTAGTTCTTATTTAAACCGTGATATAATTCAAGATATTTCAATCAAGGAAAGTCGAACTTTAGGTATTCTAATCTATAGAATTCAGTACAGGACTCAATACAATATTCTATACTCGAGATTAACAAATATATAAACACAAAACGCAGTATCTTAGCAACAATTTTTAAACTTTTTGACCGTTTAAAGTTGCTAGCGCCCTGTTATAATTCGTACTGAAATTATGGTCTAATATTTATGGCATGCCAACATTGTGATTGAGATAAAGAAATGCTATTCGATGCTGTAAATAAGTCAGATTTTAAATTTAATTTTATTGAATTCAATTCTATGGCATGTTTTAAGTGAAACTTATATTTCCATTAAAGTTAACAGTTTTTGTGGTTTTTCTAGAAAGGCATACGCATCTATTATTTATACAAGATGTGAAATTAATTACAATAAAACAAATACGTAAATAATAAGTGCCAATTAATCAAGCAACACTTCCGAGATTGGAACTACGCAGTGCAATGTTACTCGCCAATTTAAGTAAAAGAAAATTAACAATCAATGCATTTTTAAAGTATAAAATTTGTGACTACTGTACCGAGTCTACAATATTGCTAAAGAGCGTCTAAAATACAAGAACTAACGGACATTAGTAATTGGAAACATCAGTGGCGGGCAATGAGGTATAATATACTCATTGGTGGCGGCTGGTGGTCAATCATACAAGAAAGTCATTAAAAAAACGCAATTATCGCAAAAAGTCTAAAAAAACATTCTTACAGTAACGCGACTTATATTTAAGATATTCGTCTATCTTTGCAATTACCAAAATGATCAATAACCAGCTCATTAAAATTTACAATGTTTTTAGTGTAAAATTGAGAAACATCGCCTTCTTTCCACTGTAGTCATAGGTAAAGCCAATCAATTATCTGATTTAATATATGTATCTATTTTTACAAACGTTCTCATTGTGGTCGTTAATTGACATTCAGCAAGCGCTGTCCAATTGTAAGCGAATATTAACGCTAACCAAGAGTAGCATATAGTTCATACAATTTTTTATGTGATTCGCCGTTAACGAGTGCTTTTTACTTTTTCTTTTAAATGTTATAAATCCGTAACATTATTCTTACACCATAACGATTAATTAATCATGTGAAAACAATAAACATATAAAACAGTAAAATCTATTATTTATATCAAATCCACAAATCTAATCTAACGAATCATACACAGATTCTTTAAAATTGCTGTGGACGTCTTTATTTTTACTACCGCCATAATGAAACAAAAGCGATAATATGTACTTCATGTACTGAAATTCAAACGCTGATAGTTAGATTTAAACGCGAATTTTCTGTAATTTTAAAGTAAATAAAATACTTTTCTTATTCAATTTATTTTTGGAGAGTAATTGTTCGAATAACCTAATAGAGAAATCGCTACTGGGAAACATGTCGAATCGTCAGATTACTTTACACTAGATAAAGCGTAATTTATTAAATATTTGGCTTTGGTGGTACAGTCCATCTTTGCTTTCTTTAAAAGTATCTGAATGGCCATTGATCCCATGAAATCATAATGTAGTAGGTTTGCTAGAGCATCGAACAATTGTAATTTTAGCTATTTCTATAAATCTAAATAGTGTATTTGATAGATTTTCTAGTTTAAAAAAATTGCAACTTGTGTTTTCTCACATTTTAAAATTGCTTGATAATTCTAAGAAAAACCAGTTGTTTGAAAACACAAAATTGAAGCTGCTGTGAAATATTTAGCAATTATCAGTCAAAGATCTAATTTTTTTGAAGTAACTAATCAAAAACAAACCAATATGTAAGATCAGATCAATGTTATCATTAAGCCTGTTTATGGACAATAATAAGATTAATAAAGTAGGAAGGAAATTAAGAAACTCTACTTATCCGTTTAGTTAAAAACCTGTAATTTTAATTTCTTACAAAGATCTCAACAATTATTAGCATTTGTAAGAGAATCGTTTGGATCAACATCAGGTTGTAGTATATGTAGAAAAATTGTACGCAGTTGCGTTTAGGGTTAGAATAACCGAATTATTTCAATAACCGAATACTCAGTACAACATAATACAAATAATATGCTTAACTCGATACTCGATACTGATTACTGTCGGTTTTTATAATTTATTTGAAGTACCTAACTCATATGCATATTTCAAAGTTGCGAACTCAGGCGTATAATTTTCCATTATTTTTTATTTGAATACTCTAATCTTATAACCGAATTACTAGTTGTGTTATTTGATTTCGATGTAATCCAAAATCAAACAATTATTTAATGGGCTATTTGACTAACGTTAGAACAACTCAGTATTTGTTATTTTTTAAGGCAGGATTAAATTATGCTGGCATGTTTTTATTGCAAAATAGAACACTGCGTAATTACAAATTAGAGTTTACGTAATTTGTGATAAACCTGTCACGTGATATGCGCACTACACAAAATTGACACGACGAGCTCCATTCTGACGAAATGAGAGGGGTTCTGATCTAATAGTCGATTTACAGTTGTTATTACTTTTGTTGTAGAGTTTGTATTGTTTGGTTAAGTTTTGAAATTTTGATTATTGTTAAAGTGTTTATTGAATCCACAAATTAAAGTTTATGCAAGAAAACAGAGACCATTTCATTTATGAAAACAGAACTAACGAACACTATATTAAATAACAAAAAATGTAAAACTAAATATTGATTAGAAGTTATGTACAATTTATATGAAATGATTTTGAACTAAATTGAACACTTTAATGGTACGCCATTGTTTTGTCGTAATAATTGGCGTGTTATTCTCAAATATTATATTATTAATAAAACTAATATATAAAAGCATAACGGGGAGAGGAAGGACACGGGTCCTTCATGCCCACCCCAAAAGTCATATTCACACAGGTCAAATCGATTACCGTACAGGATAATAAATTATAAAAGCATAATTTAAAAGACGTGAACATATATTCGATGCACCAAAATTATATAATTTAAAAACAAAATAATTTAAGACTGTGTAGATGCAATTGCATTAGTTCCAACGGTACGTATAGAGTAAAAAAGTTTGGTCTGCGAATTAAATATTTTAGGTTATGTTTGTAAACGTTGTTATTTAGTCGCAACTATTTTCGCAATCTCACTACTTCTTTGCTTGCAAATGTTTCTTTTGATGAAACGTCAACAGTAATTATCGGACTTTTGCAGTGTTATAAAAAAGTTGTAAAGACCATGTGTTTTGAAACTAGTTACTGAAATTTGCTCAAATTAACTTAAAGAAATCAATATTTATTAACATCGATCAGTTTAATGAAGTGCATGACAGTTTAGAAGAGTCTACTTATCTTTTGGCATTTATCGATAGTACGAAGATACCAAGATGTTTCTTTCGCACATAGCTGATATCTGTACGTTATAATTTATTTTTATGTTAATTCTGTTTTGATAAGTATTTATATACTTTTACTCCGTATTAATTATATTATAAAACACACAGTTTTGCTACCTTGTTACAAATGTAATCGTAAACACTTTGTACTTACGTTATAATAGATAACACAAAATAAATTTTACAAGAACAATCAATTGTTACAAGAGTAGTGCAAATAGTTGGTTTACACATTGAAGAAACTACATTATTCAAAGTAATTATAAGCAAAAACACCTAATCACTGTTATTGTCACTTTTGTAATTGACTTCTTGTTTTTTTCTACAGTATCATTTTAATCAATTTTTTTAACGCAATATTTTTTGTGTCTAATTTTTATTATTCACAGTAGATTGTTGTAGCATATTTCATCCATTGGGTTAATTAGCTTTATCTTGCATTTTCTAAATGTTCGTTATAAAAAGATTAAAATAGTTTTTACTTCAAAACAGTGCTATACGAATTGAGCTCTAAAACTATGGACAAGTATATGTACGTCTATTACCAGGAAAAAAATGCAACTATTTTCGAACAAAACCGTCCACTTTCTTTTTCCATCTTGAAAATAACACTAACAAAAAAAAAGTCTGTGATCACAAACAATTTTATTAGAACGACTAAAATGACAATTTTTAGAACTAAATATTCGTATCATCAACGTTACTTTAAATATTTCATAGTTTTACGAAAAAAGTCAGTAGTCATAGTACTTAAAACATTGCAAATGTTAGTTATATAAGCAAAGACACGTCTAATTTAAGATTATACGAAATTTAAAACAATATGGTTTATTCTATTGATTAGAAATTTTTAACTTTGTTTAAACTTGTGAAATTGCTAAAACTTACGATTGAATATAAAATTTGTGAATTATAAGATGTTTGTAATACCGTTTTTAAAAGATAGAAATGATAGAATGGTATACATAATTTTACATTTTTGTTCTTTTGTGTTTTTATCTTTGCACATAATGTTAACTTACATCCATCTATGCGGTTTTTTGTTCTTTCTTTAAACTTCAGTTAGTTGTTAATGTAATCTTATTCTCAATAAGTTTGTTAACGTATTTTAGTAGCGGAAAATTTCGAAAATAATTTCTTATAGAACTTGTATTAACAACCTTGTTTTAGAGTTTAGACCATTAAAATATTTGCTACTGTATATACTGTTTTTGTGGTAAAACATTACAACATGTATACCTTATTCGTTTAAATCAATGTTGTGTTATTATGTATTTGCTACTATCATGCTTGAATATAAATAACAAACCATATTTCTTGTACGATTCTAGTGCGATTCGCGTATACGTATTTTTAACTTACCTTATGTTACGTTACACGCTGCTAAAAAAAATCTTCGTATAAAAATGTTTTATTAATTATTGCTATGAAACAAAATATTAATAAATCCTATGTGCTAAAATTAGCTGGTCTATTTTCTTATTGGCATAGATCAGGTTTAAACGTTTTTGGCATTGCATTAACTCAGCTGTTTAGTATTTTTGGTCAATCTAAACGAACATTATTTAAAAAAATAGATTTTTACAGCTATTGCACGTGAACAAACGAAAATAACAAATTTTTATTAAAATTAAATAAAAGCTAGTCATTTTCAAAACTTATCGAAGTCTATATTATCAAACCCTTAGCTTAATGTACTTTTCCACATAAATTGTATATTGTGTTGTAAATGCAAAATATAAACAGTATTTTATTGCTTATGCGACATCATTTTTGTTTTAGTTTGAGTTCAATCAAGAGTTGTTTCTATGCCTAACTTAGGTAGCAATAGTAGTTACTTCCTCTTGTAATTAATGGTAGACGAGAACTTATACTCTGGCAACTTTTTATCTTATTAGTTTAAATGTCAATTAACTTGTAGCTTTTAACTATTGTAATTTTTAATTACAATCAGAATTAAATATTACTATTATATTTATATATCGTGTTAACGTGATTTTTTATATTTTCTACCTACCACTGCATTGTTTATTGCAATATTAATGTATTCGTATTGTTTAAAACTGTTGAAGCATAAATATAGGAACATAATTGTTTTGTTTTTTTATAACCATTTGATAAAGTTTCCGTTAATTATTTTAACAGTGTATAAAAGTACACACATAGAAATGATTTCTTAATTGAAGAAACGAAATATGCTTGAAAATATTGTTTTCCTTTAAGCGTCTGGTTATTTGTTTGAAAATTTTATTTTTATTTTAAAACATTCACTTCATTTCCGAAAAGAATAATATTTTCTTGATGTATTTATTTAATTTAAAAAAATATTATTCAATCAATTCTGTTATGTTTTTGTATAAAATGAATTAATATTTTAAATGTAATAATTAGTATATTTAAATTAATATCATGCCTATCTTTAAAAGAAATCGGCATTATTTAAGCGAAGAAATAGTTTCTTGACTTAATTCAGTATGTTTTATTTGATGTAATCTAATGCATTTATTTTGAAGAAAAAGATATTTTTTTCTATTAAAATTTCGATATTTAATGCAAATAATACATTTATTTGATTAAGTACATTGTAAAGTGCATGCGCGGTCCGGCTTCTTTGCTTGAGTAACAACTGCAAGCATTATCTTTGCTTTAAGTCCAACAAACTTCTGTTCAAACATAATTAAAATCTTCTGTTTACATATGTATATGGTTTTTGTGTTTTTGTGGCACCTACTGCTTCTGATTTCTTTACATTTTATTGAAAAAGATGGATCAACTGTGGACTGGTTGGGGGTGCGTGTCTTTAAAAAACGTGTGAAAGTAGGATTATTATGAATGGATGGTATTATGAACTCAAGATTATGTTATATCTCAACAAAGAAAACATTATTTAGAAAGAACAGTACAATTTATTTGAAATTAAACAAATAATATTCTTAGGTGAAGAAGAAGTAGTTCTTAGACTAAGCCTGTATATTCTTACTTTGAAAGAATGGCACAATTAATATTACGTTATTAGTTGTTGAAACAAGATTTTAATAGTTTTGAAATAAACTTAGAGAAGGCTTTGGTATTAATATAATTATCATTTGAAACAAATACATTTTATTTCAGTTAAAGAAATAATACCAAAAAAAAACTAGTTTTCATTTAAGAAAATATATTCTTGCTTATATAGGAAACAATAATTGTTTTAAGTCAAATATTATCAGTTTAAATTAAAACATTCTTTTTATGTGTGTATAAATACAAATAGTATTTTTTCTACAAACTTGAAATAATTGAGTAGTGATGTTCACACAAAGTTTGGCAATTTCCTGTGCGTATATTAAAAAGTCTTGTAGCGTAACAAGGTAATTTGTTAGCTTATAGTAGTTCATATAAACAACTCTTTTGTAGCACTTTCAACTGGTAATATAATTTGATCAAACGTTAAAAAATATGTAATGTGTTGTACCATATAAATTTTATTTGATTGGAAACATTTATGATATTATTAAATTATTTATAATATAAAATTAAATTATTATAATATTATGTATTATAAAAGTGTTAGTTTTAAAAGTTATGATGTATTTTTTATGGTGTTCGGAATAAAAAGTCGTGGAAAAAAAGTTGGGGTATAAAAAGCCAATACAAAAAACCCCGGAAAAAAAATCCGGAGGAAAAAAAAGCCGACGGAAAAATAGTCCGGTGGAGTAAAAGTCAACAAAAACTGTACACATCTATGCCCATAAAAATGTATATGATCGTATTTAAAAAAGCACTTTATACTTTTAGTTAAACTTTGTAAATAATTTTGTTTTTAGAAAGTGCATTTTTAAATCT
Source organism: Aquatica leii (assembly GCA_035610365.1). Classification (NCBI taxonomy): domain Eukaryota; kingdom Metazoa; phylum Arthropoda; class Insecta; order Coleoptera; family Lampyridae; genus Aquatica; species Aquatica leii. The sequence continues at coordinate 77,703,412 of CM069433.1, forward strand.
AAAATTAAAATACTTGTAACATTCTTATTAGACTAATAGTATTAAGAATGCTAATCCTTATTCATTCAAAACTAAATTTGAAATGCGTTAAACAATTGTCTGGGTCGTCCCTAATTACTATTGTTTGTAAGATTCTCATGAAGCTAATGGGGTAGAGAAATATAAATAAAGTACTTGTAAATAAATTCATTTCTTAAGTTTTCTTATCATGGAAATTATACAGTCAAATAAAGGCGGTAATAAACTTTGCTATAGCGGTTATATGTACGTGTTACATAGAGAGTGCAAAAATTTTTTACGTTGGAGATGTTCCAAAGCTAGTTCATTCAAGGTAAGAATTTATTATCATTCAACGTCAATTATCATTGTTACACCGTACATTTTAAAAACATGTTGATATACCTTTTCAGTGTAACGCTTCTCTAACAACAACGTTAAACAAGGAAGAACCTAGCATTACACGAGATCATAACCATCCTGCGGACGAAGAATCGATAAAAGTGGCAAAAGCAATAGGCGGCATGAAAATCAGGGCAAAAGACACACTAAGTAAACCCGCACAAGTGTTTGCTGAAGCTGTGCTGCAGTTAGAAAACACGACTAGGGCGCGTCTGCCTTTAGAAGATTCAGTAAAACGAACTCTCAGAAAGCAAAAATCAAAAAATTTACCCCAAGTTCCGGCAACGCTACAGGATCTTCTCATAGACGGTATGCAAATTGTGTTTTTAATCACAATAAGGAATTTCAGGTTTTAACGAAACTTTTCCATCCATCAGTAAATAATTGACATATACATTGACAACTTTTTTAATATAATATATGTTTATTACAAAAATTAAATTACTATACTTGTTGTATGCACATTTTTTGCGAAATAAATACCAAAACTTTAAAAATTTGTAGGTAATGCCGGTTTAGATTTAGAAATTACTTCATTGTTAAATATTTTCACAAAATCGATATATTTAGGTTTAGATTTTCTTTATGTTTAGGTGACTAGGCTATCACTGGCGGTATTGCTCCCGAGAGATTTCTTCTCAATGATAATGGACCTAATGCAGCACAACGTGTTATTATTTTTTCAACTGATGCTGCTTTGAATTTACTTGCTACTACGGAAGAATGGTATCTAGATGGAAACTTTTTTTTAGCACCGCCACTATTTTCTCAGTTGTACGTAATTAGACTACGTTCTAACAATTTGTTCACTACTGCGGTTTTTTGTTTATTGCAAAACAAAACCCAGCAAACGTATGAATATCTGCTTAGGACAGTACTTCAGAAATGCGAGGAAAGGGGGTTATACTGCGATCCCCAAGTTGTACATCTAGATTTTGAAGGACCGGCCATACAAGCTGTAAAAAATGTGTTAGAAGATATATCAGTCTGAGGATGCTTCTACCATCTTACCCAAAGTACCTTCCGTAAAATTCAAGAATTAGGTCTTGTCAATCTTTATAAAGAAAACGAAGCATTCAATAATTTCTGTGGAATGATAGACGGATTAGCGTTTCTGCCACCAAGAGATGTTCGAAGAGGAATGTTACATTTAAGAGAGGTGGCACCTGCAGAAGCAGAAGATCTCCTAAACTATTTCGACGCTACATATGTGTCCGGCACTTTTAGAAGAGTTGGAAATAATAATGATGGTGCTCTGAGAATGAGAAACATTTCACCAATGTTTTCAGTTGACTTATGGAATGTCCACCAAGCTACTCTACAAGGACAAGATCGCACCAATAACCAGACGGAAGGTTGGAATAATAGGTTTTCCAATTTGGTTGGTGAAAACCATCCCACTGTTTGGAAATTAATATCAAAAATGAGTCGCTGCAGACTTAACCAAAATAGAACAGAATAACTTAGGTGTCATAGCAAAGAAAAAAAAAGAATGTATGTGAAGATATGCAGAGGAGGTTAAATAATTTGTGCAGGCAATATGAAGGTGACGTCGGGCGTTTTCTCTTGGCAGTAGGACACACTATTAGATTTCGTACCAATAATTAGATCAGATTAAGTAATAATTGTCTTTATAATTACTCGTAGTATTCGTAATAAAAAGTAGTAAAATGTTTAGTAATTACGATCTGATTTTCCACTGTTAGGAGAAAATCGCTATACTATTATTTTAATTGTAATCTGGAGAAATATGTATAATATTTTATTGGTCTTCTGACATACAATAAAGTTATTTTAGTATTTAAAAAAAATAAATTGGTTATTTTTTCAGTACTTCTATACTTTTGTAGTAGTAAATCAAATCAATGTCGTCTTCGTTTAAAGTATTTATGTATTAAATATGTTAAATATGTATACTATTGGCTTTTTTTCCGCCGGCTTTCTTTTCCGCCGGATTTTTTTTCCGTGGCTTTTTCGTCTCAGCTTTTTATACTCCAGCTTTTTTTTCCATACATCACCGAAATTTGTACCAATGACGACACTTAACGACATGACAACGGAGTTAATTGCATCGTCAAAATTATCAATGCTTTATGCAACTGTGGCTTTTTAATGCAATTTCATAAATTGAATTAACTATCCAAGTTGTCAGAATTATTGATACTATAATATAAATGTTCTACAAACATTTTAAGTATATGACAAGTAACGTGACAACGCTTGCAAAGTCAACTAGTTTGAAGAAAAAATTCTTAGGTTACTTAAAAATAAATAAAAACGATATTTCGACGTTTATTAAGATAATATGTAATGAGTTTAAAATTTGCATCGTGCAAAAAATAACATAAGTAGAATCTACCCAGTAAACACAAAATTGATAATGTTTAGTAACAGTTTCAAAACAAAAATTTATGATTCACTCTTGTTTCAAACATAAAAGAAACCTAACTGCAATAAAATAGCTATAAGTCCATCGCTGTTTCACTTATTTGAATCAGTATAGTTTCGGTATTTTAAATTCAAATCTGTTGCAAACTAAATGTTGCATTCGGTTTACGTTTTAAAAGCTTCGTTCTTGAACTGATACTAAATAATCGATACATGTATGATTTTTTTTGTTTCAATAATCAACTAAAACAATTCTTTCAAAAATATAATAATACATTTTCGAATGCACGTTTCAAATTTTATTGCACAATAAATATTTTTAAATACATTATCACATTGAGTTTTTTACATATTGCAAATTTCTTTGATGTGGTCTTTTCACGGAAGCCTCGAAAACTGCATCAGTTACTGTTGGGTAGCAACTTTTAACCGCATCTGTAACATAGAAATAAATATTTCATTTATATACATACATAATCATAGAGTTACACAAAACTAATTACATTTTTTTAATCAAAAACAACACAAACTTAATATAAATATCACTTTAGCAATTATAAGAAAGTTACAAAAACACTGTGAATACCTTTAGCTGTACATAATCGTATAGAAAACTTGAAGAATTGAACTGTAATTATAAATCCTAAAGTATCATCAGATTTACGTAATAATCTACCTTAACGCAACCATGTGTGTTAATTTACATTTTTTTAATACAAATTAAAACATGATACATAAAGAACAGAAATGATAATAATATCGATTACATTTATGGATTATAATAAAATGTTTCAACTTACCGTTTATTGTTCCATTTCGTAATTGTACACACAGCATCACTTATCAAACTGCAACCGAACAAGTGAAAAGATATCAATTTGCAGCGCAAGCGTTGACGACAGTAATCAAAAGTATAGCAACGACTAATGCTGACTAATTACAAAGTATTCGTTTTTCCTAGAACGATTCTACTGTTTTGAAAATAATTCAATCTTATTTAATCGATCTTCAAGCAACTCTAGTTATTCAAAAAATATTCGGATTTAACAAATCAGTTTTTAACCGGTTGCTGATTATGGGAAAAAAATTGCAAGTACTGAAACGGTTCAAAACTGATTGTGAAAAATCGGAACTCTTTCAATTTATTCACTGTCAGTTACATGTAAATGATATAAAAATGGAACTAACACGAAACAACGTATTGAAACAATTGTTTTAATTTTGTGACTGTAACAGTTTCAATCCGTGTTTACTGGGTACAACCAATAAATATTTATTAGCAAAGTTTGATGGTACAGCCATCTCATAGTATAAGTTACTATGTCTTTATAACTATTTACAATAAATATTTATTTAGTTACTTACTTACTTCTTTATAATATTTATAGTAATAATTGTTTTTTGTTGAGTATAACTTGTAAAATGCTTCATTAATGTATAATTTATTTATAAATTGATTGTTTAACAAAATTATCAAAATTAATAAAATTTAAACTTCAATATCAAAGTTAACAAAAATAATAATCAATAAATTTTTGGTAATAATAAAGACTATATATGCATTAAAATATTAATTTTATATATACGAGCCCTAATAGGTGTATAATCAGACACTAAATTATTTTTTGTTTATATTATAATTTTGAATTAGAATTCTTCAGGATTTAGGCCAAATTGTTTTGGTTCTTAATTACGTTTTCAAATTTTGATTTATTTTATAAAAGGCAACTGTTCGATTTTTATTAAAATCATAATCATGCCTACAATACATATTTCAATTAAATTATACATATAAAAAAATTGTTTTACAATTAACTGTTACTTATATTGTTAAGTTTTAACATTATTGTGTAGTTAATATATAAAGCACTTACCACTTAAATTAATTTTTTTCTGGCGTTTAAAGTACTTTCAGTTAATTATATATATAACATTTCCTTTATCATCCTTTTTTTATAGTTATTCTCTTTACATAATATAATTATATGTTCTATATTCATTTCATGGTTTTTTTGAATTATATGTTCTGTTAATTTTGTAATGTTGCAGTTATGTTTTTTATTTTTTGCAGTATTTACGTTACTTTTATGGTTTTTAATCCGAGTATTTATAAATGTTTTTGTAGTCCCTATAGACGATTTTTCACAGTCATTACATTTTATTTTATATACTACTTCTTTGATATGTTCTTTTTTATCTTTGTCTTTAATTTTTGGGTATAATTGTTTTAAACATTTATTTAATTTAAAACTAGTTTTGTTTTTATCATCTCTTAGTACACTTTTTAGTTTGTAAGATAAATCGTTTAAATAAGTGAGTGTATAATATTTAACATTATCATCCATGTTATTGGTATTTTTTGTTATATCATTTATATAACAGTTATAGTTGTTAATGATCTGATTTACCAGTTTAATAGGATAATTATTAAGTTTTAACATGTTGCGTATTTTATTTTTATTGTCAAACCAAAAACATTTATCACTAAGTGTTAGTATACTCTATTTACAAGTTCATTAATTATGTTGATTTTATAATGTATTGGGGATTCTTTTTTTATTGCCTTAACGTCTAAGTAATTAATAGAGTTATTACATTCTTTTTCACAAGTAAATTGTATTCTGTTATGAAAACTATTGCACTTGGAGAGTAAGTCATCAGTAATCATATTGTCGATTATTAAGAATAAATCATCAACATATTTTTTTGTAAAAATAGGTGGTTTTATAGTGGTGGTATGACTTGTTTAAACTTTAGTTTCCGATGGCAGTATCACTTCAAAATTACTGTGTGCAAAATCTCGGGTGGCACCATTAAAAAAGACATGCTTACCACGATCAGCGTTATGCGCAGCTCTCTTATTATCTAAGTTAGTTAATGTAGTAATAGACGCTATAGAAATCAAATTTCAAAAAATATTTTTATGGACAGATTCGAGCGTGTCATTAGCATTGATTAAATGAGCTCCTAACCGTTTTTTTACGAAACGAACATCATCGACTCGTGCATTGTGGTGTTTAAAACTTGCTTTATTCAACAAGAGAAAGATATTTGGACTATATCTGACCAAAATGCATGCAAAAAGGTTAAAAGACAATGTGTTACATGTTTTAAATCTAGACCAAAAACAGTACAGTATTTATTGAGAATTCTACCCGATATTAGAGTTAATGACTATTCTCAATTTCAAAACGTTAGGGTTGACTAAGCAGGCCCTTTTTAATCAAGGATAGAAAAACTAGAAACTCTAACAGTTATAGCGTACATTTGCTTATTGATATGTTTAAGTACTAAAGCTGTTCATTTAGATTTGACTACAGAATTAACAACAAAGGCGTTTATTGATACAGTAAAGCGATTTATTAGCAGGCGAGGTAGGCCCTCAAATATATATTCAGACAATGCAACCAATTTTGTGGGAACTAATAAAGAAATTAAATAATTATATGAATTTTTAAAATCTGAATCAAACATTATTGGTAACGATTTGAGTAAAAAAAGAGTGACTTCGCATTTCACACCAGCACACTCTATTAATTCTGAAGGCATCTGGGAAGCAGGCATTAAAAGTACCAGAACACATCTTAGACGTGTTATTGATATGCAATTATTAACGTATGATAAATTTTATACAATACTTGTTCAAATTGAAGGTATAATACATATGTCAAATTGAAAGGTACCCTTTCAAGACGGGAGAGATGTTTAAGCGAAAACGGTTATTTTGTTAAGGTTACTCTAAAAATAGAAAAAAAGAATGAAATAGAAACTAGTTATTAGTCATAGTGGTAGTTTTAAGTTAGTTGCATTGAACATTTCAGCGAGAAAACAGCAACTCGAATTACTGGTATAAAAAAGTAAAATAAAAACAACATAAAAAATCTTAAATACAATCCAGTTTTATTTACAAAACTAACAGCTATACAGATGGAAACGTTGGAAGCGGATTTTATCCTTCTTTACTTTATAATTCAAATAACTATTCAATAAGCCGCGGCCTAACGTATAAACAAGGTATAAACATTGTAAGGTAAACAATGTCAATGTTTATACGTTGTGGTTTTACCCCACGGCTTACTCAAAACCTTTTTTTCTCTAACCGCTGTCTTAACGGTACTTATTACAGCACTTGTTATACTTTAAACTTTTATGTTGTTTCATAATGGCCACTTTTAAAATAACGTTTGTGATACATAATAGGCCCGAATAATATCAAGGATGTTTATTCCTACTACTTTATAAACGGGATCGCTAACTAAAATATCACCTGCCTATAAAAAATGAAACCAAAATCGGTCATTTGTAAGATAAGCAACATGTCATTATTGATCAGTTTGAACGTGATTCTGTTAACAACATATAATAATAACTACCGTCCTGTAGCTATCTTAGTAAGTAGTATTAAGAAAACATACTCATTATATACATACACATAGTTTTCTTTGATAGTAGTTTATGAGATACCTACAAGATGGCAACTATTAATGTTTGTCGTTGTAATGTGGTTAACAAATCACATAACAATATTTTGCTTACCTTGCAAATGGCTTATTTTGACTTCACTTTCAATTTATTAGTTAGCGATGCAGTATATTATAGGAAATGTAGGGGTAAACATTTTAGATTATTAATCATTCTGAGATTACCTAACCTATAATTACTAGAGAAAGTAATGGCTACACAGGTATCTGAATTATATCATTTTCGTTATTCCAAAACAATATATTGCATTTATAAAAGAATTACTACAAAAACTTAACTTTAAAGTTAATACCACGTATTTAAATCTAGAGAAACATAAATTGTGTGACTAATATTAATATGTATTTTTAACCGCGCACTTATTTAATTATAAATTTGGCCAAACCTGAAACTTTTTCAATGACTATTAAAGTTAATCCGTTTAAGATTTATTGTCTGCTTTATTAACTCTCATTGAAACAGTAACAGCAGAACTATGCAAAACAGAAACATTTAATTTAGACATATTGAGAAATTTGAACTATGTTGTATTTGTGAAATGTGTATGTATATACGTAGCTCTTAAATTTATTCTTTTTAATGTGATTAAATTTTGTGAACATTGTGATACGTGTGAATTTCAAAAGAAAAACTTAATTTTTAATTCTGTTTTCTTTTGTAATAAAAGTTTTTCATCAAATAAAGCAAAAAAATGTAATTCCGATTAATTTTATAGTTCAATAAATTTTTATTCTAGTCACGTTGCCAACCGTTTGGTTAAATGTCTCAATTTATAACGTTTCAAATATTTTATATTTATGACTACGTTACAGGAGGTATTTGACAAATTCGAATTTTAAAAAAAAGTTAATAAATACAGAGACCAGCTTTTTGACTGACTTGTTTTTTGGTACCGCCTGAGAAATTCATTAATCAATAAAAAGGTAAAAAACGAATTGTAATTTTCTAAAATATTTAATAAAATTAGAAAAAAACTTAAACGTGATTCTAATAAAGCAAATAAAATACTGATTAAAATAAAATTACAAAGGATTTATTCTGGCCTTCTTGTAGACGAACTCATGGTATGCCTCAATTTTCATCTTGCTCCAAATTGAAAACAACAACCATATTTTTGTTTGACAAACAAATGTTTAACAGTGCAATTGGATTTCATTTTTCGATGCATACCTAAACGATTAAGTTGCTACAAGCAGTGGCGCCTTAAAAGCTAGGCGGGGTAGGCGGCCGCCTAGGGCCTCGAGCTTGCGTGGGGGCCCCAAAGATACCAAAAGCACAGAAATTTTACTTGATAATATTATTATTATAAAGCGTTCCAAAAATAGTTTTTTGGTTTGGTTTGACTATCTAGGGGCCCCAAAGTGGCTCTGCCGCCTAGGGCCCCGACGATCCTTAATCCGCCACTGGCTACAAGCCTAAAAAAATTAATAGGTAAATATATTTTTAAAAGCAGAGCAGCGAGTTTTATTTAAATATGCACAAATTAAAAATTGTGACTAGAATGTTGTGTGTTCCAACTCGTTTTAAAAAATGCAATATAGCTTCATATTCTTACATGTAATAAAATAAAGACAAAATTTAAAATTTTCTAGTGCAGAGAATCTTTGTAAACAAAGGATATAATATTGGTTGTTATTTTCTTAATATTAACTAGTGAGTCACTAAATTGTTAACGTCAATTTAAGAAAAAAAAAGTAAAAAGGGGACCAATGATTTAGAAACATCAAATTTTTTTAACAGTGAACTGACGACTGTTTTTTGCTCTGGATGTTGAAATTCCTTAAAAAGAGTTGTGTTTTTTTGTTTTCCAATTTTACATTTGTAAGTAAATAGCAAAAAATTATATTCCAAAATATTATCACACAATTTTCTCTAATTAAGACCTCTAAGGTTTAAAAAGTTGATGACTTTTATTACCACTGGCATTACGTTGAAACATGTTTTTAAACTTTAAAAACATGAAGACTGAAGTATTTCTCTTTCTGAAAGAAATTTTCCAAGACAAGCAATGCAATCAGCTAGTTGAAAACTGGCAGATGTATAGTTATTTTTTGGAACCAAAAAAGTTTTTAACATGATGCTTTAGAAACTATTTTGTTTCTGTTTTTGTAAAAAATCTCTTTTTTTTGGTTTGTACAGAAGTTGAGATTTAAGTGCTACTTTTCAGAATGCTTTTTTTATGTCGTATGTACGTGAAGTGACATTTTCGTTACAAATTACACATACTATAGTAGTTGTTTTGTTTTTCTCAACTACATCATATTTATCAATGGAACTTTGTTTTAAATTTTATAACCGTTGGCAGTAAAGTTATTGTAATTGCACCTACTACATCCTGTCATCTGTTACCTATATTTTTTTGTAATTGTTATTTATTCCGTTTCAGACATTTTTCATCTTTCAGTTACGTAACTATCATATACGAGAAATTTAGAAGAAAGTAATTTTTTTAATATGTAGACCCGAGTTTGAACGCTTATACCTCGGTAATCTATTACCCGATTTTACTGATAATGACATCAACATGTATTTCTATACGCGTAAAATGCGTCTAACGAAGTTTTTTCGGCGTTTTTTAAAGATCAACTTTTGAGTCGTAAACGAAAAAAGAAAGTATTTTTTGTGCTTCGAAATGCGATAGTCCACTTCGAAGTCGTATAATTCTGCTCTTGTGCAACCTTTTGACTTTATATTAAAAACGACTTTTCTACGTTGTCAGTTAAAATTTTAAAGCTGTAAGTATTTTTGTTATTAATTTTTCTTCGAACTTCCCGTAACTTTTTTATTAAAACACCTACGAAGGTCATGCTTACTTCATTATCTTTGCATTAACATTTCAAATTTGGCGCTGTTATTACTGTTAATGTACATTTTAAAAATTTTAACTGAAAAGAGATGTCAGATACTAGTGCTCACCAAATTTCAAATTTAAAATCAAATATATCGCAATACACAAAAATTTTTAAAATGTACCAGTGATAACAATTTCAAAGGTAATGAAGTCAACATGAGATTTGTAGCTGTTATAATAAAAAGTAACAAGAAGTTTGAAAAAAAAATAACAAAAAAACAATAAGATTTAAATCTTTAAAATTTTAACCGTAGAAAGTTTGGTTTTAACATATACTAAAAACTAAAGCATGAAGTCAAAAAGTTGCACGAAAGCGTAAGTATACGACCTCAAAAGAGACTACCGCATTTCGGAGTTTACTTCCCAAAAATTGGCCTTAAAAAAATCGGAAAAATTCTCTACACATCTTGAAATAAGTTACACGTTGATGTTATTATCAATAAAATCAAGTAAGGGATTACCGAGATATAAGCGTTCAAACTTGGGTCAATATATAACTAAACTAAAATAGACAGTAACAGTTTTATTGATGATATTTATACAATTTTTGAAATAAATATTTCATGAAACGCGTGCTGGCTACATCTCGTTTTTTTTCAAAAACACGTTAAAGTACTTTTAGTTGATACATTTTTTATTTAAATAAATGCGCTTACAAGTATAAAGAAGAAATATCTTTTTCGCTTGACAAACTGGAAAACTTTGTAGCCAAGATAAAATAAGTAGAAGTAAATTAATGGCCGAAAACTTGTACAATAAGTTTATGCGATGTCTCTTATTTATTTCTGAGTGACAAACAGAAAGAAGCATCAGTAATAAATAACACAAAACATAAAGTTTTTGAAAACAAAATTAAGCAGATTTAATTAAAAATTTAATTTGAAGATGAAAATTCTTTGCTGTTTGTCAACGAATACGTACAAAATAGATAGAAAAAACGAGAGGAATACGTTCATTAACAAATGCGTTATTCGTAACAGGTGTATTAAAATTTCTAAAAATTTAATGAGGGCTGAAGTTCGAAAGCAGGTATTAAAGTCGTTTTAAATTGTTGTTAACTTTTTAAAAGTTTATTGTAAAAATATCTTTATAAATTTTCTGCTATATAATTACGTCTTTAAAAATATTACTCAATGATAATAGGTACCGTGTAAATCGTGATACTATTTTAATAAATGTAGCATTCTTATTGTGAGTCAAGATTATACAATAATTTAGTCAAGTATACATATTTAACAGTATTTTCGTATATACTTAACCTTACTTACTTAAAGCATGTATATGTTATTAAAAACCATTTATACCGTTAGTATTGTGTTTAAAAACGTAGGTTCTGTTCTGTGAATTTGTTCATCTTTAAAGATTCTAACGATTAACGATTGTGCGAAAAAAAATCAATAGTATCACTTAAAGACAAAAGTAAACAGTCAATTAATGCTTGAATTTTTATTGTACTTGTACCTTGTACTATATTGTTTTTTAATTACGAGGAATAAATTAAATTTTGCTAATGAAAGTTCGAATATATCATTAGTTAATGAGTAGAGATAGATAAAGGGACAAATCTAAAAAAAACAATGTATTTCATAATATAGTTCTACTTCTTGTTTGCGTTCTCCAGGAGAGACTAGGGCCAAGCCTAAGTCTGGGTGTTTAACTACGATGCGGTCTAAGCCGAAAGTCGCTTATAATCTTAATGCATATGTTTATCAAACTTTTTTTGAATATTTAGGTATATATTGATGCCAACAGATAAAATTTTGTATGTAGTTTGCATCATAAATGGTCATTGGTACCTTGCTTGATAACATGGAATAGAGTTTGTAGTCTTACTACACCGCACGAATATAGACGTTTATGTCTATAAAAAACATGCTTATTCTGATTTCGCATTGGCAGATTTGAAGCTTTAGCGTTTGCTTATGTGGACTCAAAAGTTCTTCTATTTGCCTAAACACTATTCCATTTCTATCGCTGGCAATAAAAACATTAACACTGAAACGTTTCCAAAGCATTTAGAACAATCGAAGCGATTACCGAAACAAATAGAATATTTTAGTATCAGATAAAGTTAAATATAAAAAGTGAACGAAAAAAATCACACATAGTCTAAAGTTTAGAGTCCTAAAAAAATGCACGCGCGGGTGTAAATAAACAAGTACAAAGTCAGTGTAACGCGTGTGTAGTACAGATAGATAAATGTAAGTGATCAATTATCTTATCCGCAGATAGTGCTTATCAATCTGCAGTTACGGATAGTACTTATAAATCTCCAGTCATTTATAAATTACTTCTAAATGTTTATTGTTTTTTTTGTTAAATATAGTTAGCTATAAATGTTATTAGTGTTTGTTCTATTGTGTTTATTAAAATTAGTTACGTGTATAATAATCGATAATAACGTAAATTGTTAAAATAAATTAAATTCGTTATGATTAGAGTCAGGTGTGCGGTACTTTGATATTGTTGCTTTGCTTATGGTGTTCGCGTGTGTAGCCATAACAATTAGGTGTTTTAGTTGGTTAAACTCGTTCGAAAGTAAATTATACTGATATGAAAAAATTAATAAATGAACGAACAATAGCGACAAAGAAAGCGGAATTAAAACAAGAACTAGAACGTGATCTAAAAATAAGTAGTACTAAAATGGTTTTTCAAAAATTTTGAACGGAATAGACGTTGATTCGTATTTGTTTCTAGTTCTTGAAGCAATGGATTTGGTATGCTTATTAGAAAAATACATGACAATGTTTAGAAAATGGAAGAAAAACTATCTGAAATCACTTTATAAACTTTAAAGAAGAAATAGGAACTGGCATTAAAAATCAAATGAAAACTATTGAAGAACAATTACTGTTTACGACAGATAACTTTTTGTAACAATTGGTTTTACAAGATTTTGTAGACGGACCCCAAGACAGCAAAACGCAGTTGACTGTACAATTAGCTCGACCTTTAAAGCATGCCATGGAGTTTAAAGCAGCAAAACAGGAATTGCATCGAGGTAATCATAAACTCCGCTGTACTCCAGAAACACTTGTGCACATTTAAAAAAGTATAGAAGAAATAGCTCACGTAAGAAGACTAATTAACATTCTCACCTCGAGCTGTATCACCGTGCTCTCTGAGCGTAATCTTATTAATAACGCTTTTCTTGCATAAATAGCTAATAAGATAGTTTGTTGGCTACATAAGGTTATTTTTTTTGTGTTTACAAAACAATTACTCAATTTGAAGAAAAACTTGTTTGCATATAATTATAATATGTATGTACGAGTATATGCTTACCATATTATGGATTTATTGCAAATGTAGAGTGTATTAAAAGCGGACAAAAAGAAAACCTATTTATAGATATTTAGATTACTCATTTTTAATTAATTTATCTGGGCAACTGTGTGTGCTTACAATGCCTCATACAACCATTGATATACGTGGAGTAGGATTTTTGGAACGTGGGTTAAGCGTTAAGAAAATTGCATTTCAATTACAAATTTCAAAATCGGCCATGTGTAGTTTCAAGTTCAGCAAAATAAATTAACTGTAAAGAGGAATAAGGAAAGTGGTAAAAAAAATGTGAGTCCACGGTTTAACAAGGCAGGGTACTTCTTCTCTTATTATGGAACAAAATTCATTTTCTACTATATAAAATGTCGCTTTGGAAATCGGATTTTCAAGTTGCCGATACACAGCAATGAATTCATTACTTTAAAATGCTATCATGGAGTACCCAGCTGCGCAAAATTCAGTTCTTACAAATAATAATTAGAGACGAAGGTTAGAATTTACTCGACTCTATATTAAAAAGGCATCAAAATTGTGGCATAACGTTATATTTTTAGACGCGAAGGTAAATACTTATTATCAATAAAAAATTTCTCAAATAATTAAATTAACTTAGTAGATCTCCAAAATTATCAGAATAGCCCTTCAAGATCTGGAATTTAAAAAAAAATCGTCCTAGGCAGGATTAGAACCTATAGGATTATATATGGAATTCGCTTTAAATTATAAATCAAATATCTAATAAACTGTTGTTAGAAAAAAAAATTTTTGAATAAATTGTTACGAAGAATTAACTCTATAGGAAACTGTAAAAATAATTCGAATAATTTACATATGTACGTACAAAATTATAGAAAAAAAAAATTGTTAGAAATGGCGGATACAACCCATTCCGGTATCTTTATCAGACCGATCTTTTGATAAAACCGAGAGAATATAAAAAGCCAGCTTTATACTACATTACAAGTTACTAGGACTTTCGGTTCGAGAGTTATCGTGGGTACATCGTTACACACAGACACCCAAAATTTTTTTGTCAAAAACACATTTTTCTGATTCAGGAGACCTTGCAAGGTATATCTTTTTTTTAAATTCAAATTCTTTTAAAATTACTTTAAACTGTAAATTTAATTAGAAAAAATTGTTTGAAACTTGTAATACTTTATAATGTATTATTAAGTTGCCTAATTTCATAGGATCCGTATCAGCTTAGATAAATAATTCCATTGCAAAATTGCAGATATTGGTGGTAGGAATAAGTTGTAACCGTTTTTAACATGTAGCGATGCATCTTTTCTTTAAGTATCGATAGTAAGAACTATCGTTCACTATCAATAGTTCTTAAGTTTACTATCGATGGTGGGCGATAGTGGTAAAAATAATGAAAAACCAACAATGCGTTAAAAGCATGCGCAAATTAGTTATTACAAAAAAAAATGGTTTTTTGCTACCTTTGGCGCACTACAAAAATGTGCTAAAAAGTTTCTATTTTTGACGATGACATGTTATTTCTCAATCAAAATAAATGGACCCTGTAAGACCTGTAAGTTAGCTTGAAATTTAAATTATGTTCAATTTTTTAACAAAATTATAAAAATTATTTTAAATAAAAAACGTGCACAATTTCTTCAAAACGTTAAATTTCAACTTAAATTTTTGATACTACCAAAAACTATCGATAGTTAGAAAGCAACTATAGACGGTGTCGACTATCGATATTTCTTCTTCTTCTAACGTGTAGTTGGTGTTATAATAATACCTATTTATAGTACAAAATAACTTTTTGTGTGCGTTTTTATGACTTTTTTTGAGATTATCTTGCTTTCGGTGACAACTGATACTGCTATAACCCGTATACGATTTTTAGTTCGTAACTTTAAACTTTGCATCCTGCTATATTCGTCTGACTACATCTTAGCGGCATCTTAATTTTCAACATCAATTAATGTTTTGTTGCATTCCATTTATAGTTTTTCTTTTGTGTTTTGAAAAAGAATAAATATATAATTACATACTTTGACTTTAGTACTTATAAAATACAGAATAATTTACTTATGAAATTGCATCAATTTGACCACATCTTGATGTGTTTGTGTAAAAAGATAAGTGAAAGTTTTTTCTTATATCGTTAATAATCTAATAATTGTTTATTTATAAATTTCATTATAACTGCTAACAACATGACATTAACACCAAAATGAATCAATTTATTTTTGTAGTTTTAATCAATTCACTATTCTCATCTCAGTAAAATAAATACGACAATTAATTACAATTATGCAAAAAGATAAATTATAATTTGTCACGTTTACAAATAAAAAATAGTTAACGGTTATAGAAAAATGACAATTTAGTTATTTGTACTGTCATCTCGCGTAAATTCTTTGTTAATAAGCATACTTTACTATGATTACAATGCTTATTATGGTTAGGCAGTTTCTAAACCGCGGTATATAATATTCTGTTGGGTTCATTGTAGACTACTCTCTTATTGAATAAAATTACATTAAACTTAAATTTTACTTTATATTAACTTTTTTGATTAGTAAACAGTTCAGGTAAAACTTGAAACTAGATCTCTTTAGATACCAATTACTACTACGTCTAAAAAATAAGCAAAAAAACACGAGTTCAAACAAACTTAAATTACATAAACTTGCGAAGTTTTAGTCAGTTACTGTCTCAATTCTTGTCATAAATAAGTACAAGTTTTGATAGAGATAACTTTAGTATTTTGAAATAAACTAAACTAATCATATGTAATAAAATTCAAAATTTGAAAAATATATATTTATAAGATTATATTAATTATTTAAACAAATGTGGATGTATTAAACTCATAATTAATAAACGTTACATGATAAAATAAATCAACTGTACCTATTTATTTAAAAACTTGATTTGATTTTGAAATTCATTATACTATTGCTATTATTGTAATTAAGGTTTTTAACTCTTTTTTTCATTAAAAACGTGATATAAATATGAGTACTTAATACAGAAATCATCATCAAATTTTAAACAAATTTGAACGTATAAAGTCCACTTGTCCTGCTTGAAAAACCGAGTTTCTCAAATTTTTATATTTTTCTGGGTAACCCTAAAACTGTAACAAATAAAAAATCTAACATAAGTGAAATACAGTGGCATCTCATACTATAAATTTACTATGTATGACTAATAGTATGTAAATGGCTATAGAAATGGAAACGTTGAAAGTAGATTTTATACCCGCGTAATTCAAATAACTTTTGAATAAACCGCGGGCTAAAACCACATCGTATAACATTGCAAGGTAACAATTTTAATGCAAATTTAAAAATGCCACCAGAGTAAATCACTAGATAATAAAAATCTAATTAAACAACGTTGTTTAGAAAAACAATCATTAATTAATAATAATTAGTATAAAATCAATCCTACAAAGATATATTATATTTTTTTAAACTATTTTATTGGCTTTATGATTGCTATTATATATGTAGAACGTCATTTAATTTAATTTAACCGAAAAACGTTTAGCTTTGTTCATTCACTACATTCTTATCGTTTCGGTGTAGCATTGCAGCCAATAATAAATTGATATTTAAGATCTATTTCGTTTTACGCGTCCTACCGCAGCTTATATATGTATATAAATTTTAAGACACATTTTTAAACTGAATATTAAAATACTATTTATATTTTATTTTGGTATTTTAACAACTACTTTATAGCATCAGTTTGGGGTATGTAAAATTGCACTTTAAAGCGCCCATATTTTATTTACTTTTATCAAGAAATATAACGTAACCTTTCTAATTTAAATTTAAAAATAAAAATGTTTAACTTTTTTATTGTAAAAATATACAAGTTTTTACAAGATATTTTAGCGCACTGAACTATTGAGCATGAAATACAAACGTTTCCATTTCTTCGCTTTGTTCAAAATTTGTTTATGTTTATCAAGCAATAATTTGATAAATAAAACATATCATGGAAGATATAACTTTTGAATGATCACACTTTCGTTGTAGATTTAATGAATAAATTCAATTGTAACACGAGTGGTATGAGCATTGTTTTGCTGAAAGTAACCAAATTGAAGTTCGTTGTCATTTAGGTGCTTAAAAAATTACCTCATAATATTAAGACGTTCTGCGTTTACAGTATTGTAAGAAGATATCCCAGTTAACATTTAGTGACAAAAATGTCATGCTAACAACAATTTTAAACGTTGAATAAGCATTACAAAATGTTTACGAAATCTTCGAAAATATGTAACTTGTATCTGTTAAAAGTCCTGAAAATCCTGAAAAAATAACGAATAATTAGTGAAGAAATCGTGACAAAGTGTGCAAATGAACCTTAAAGATATACATATATTAGAAAACGTGTCGATATCGTGTTAAAAAACGTGATGATATCGTGCTAAACTACGTGAAGATATCGTATTAAAAAACGGTTGAACAAAACCTTTGCCTTGAACACTTGTGCACTCACACAACTTAATTCTTTTTTAGTTTGAACCTTTTTTATAATTTCTTGCTTCCAACTTACTAGTTTTTCACAAATAATCTCAAGGGTTCGATTATTTTCAGCTAATGAATCTAATCCATCAATCAGATGACGGCAACTTGCCGGTAATGCCATTATTAAACAACTTAATTTACATTTTCGCGATGTGTCACCGTCGACTAATCTCAGTTCATTAATTTTTCGGTTAAAATCCGTAAAGAACTTTACCACTCCAATATCTTCGGTAAAAAACGCATTGAATTTAACTGTTTTTTGATTAACAATTGTTTTGTTTAATTTTTCTTTAGAAAAATTGCGTTTTTCGACGCCTAATGGTAACGAAAGCTAACACATTACTTTATTTTCCATTTCTTCTTCTTTTATTTTTTCAGGGCGTGTATCTTCTTCTACCAGATTTTTTATAACGTAGTAAAAACATAAATTTACACTTCCAATTTTCATACTTAATAGTTTCATTGAACAACACTTTGTTCATTACTCATCTTTCTAATTTTTATTTTTTTCGTAATTTGAACTTTTACCAAACTAATTACTAAAAAAAATCTTGCACCGTTAAACATGAAACTAACTAAAGCGCGCTCCGTTACCATAAAACGTTTTATTAATACTCGCACAAATGTATTCACATACTTAGTTATCGTCTTGTATTGTCGCGACTTGACGTATATTTTATTAGATAAAATCCTTGCAATAGTAACTCACAAATCAACTGACTGACAAATTTCGACTCTCCACTAATTTTAACTGACACTGGAGTATTCTTCCTTTTTAATATAGTCTAGCAGGGGTGGTTTGTTCAAGTTTTTCTAAGCCGGATTTTTCTCAAAGAGCAACCATTAAGTCGGATTTCTAACTTTTAGAAATCGTGATAAATTTTTTTATCAATTAAAATTTTAAAAGAATTAATAACATTTATACTGTCTACTATTTCCATCCAGTTTTAAAATATAGCAACTTTAGGATATAGAGTAGCAAACCATTATTGCTGTCGTTTATACAAAAATCAAACATTGAAAGCCTACAAATTTGTTTAGAAAAAGTTTAATTCACCTGACAAATTAATCTGGATTAGCATCCTCAGATTTAAAAAATTACATAGTGTGAGTAGATCAATAATTTGTTTTAGTTTAAAAAAAAGTGTATTACTCCAAACCATTTAAACTATTTAGAAAACATATTATATTAAACATCACAAGTAAAACACTCATTAAGTTGCTCAACTTGTATTTGCAGTTGCCTAAATATTAAAAAATGCTCAAAAATTTAAATTTTTATTGAATCATAGCGTTTTATGAATGAATCCAGAAAACAGCTCCAAATTAAAATATAAATTATTATTTTTGTATATTCAAACTAATTTTATATATACTAATATTTTGACATTTCGTTTTTATCATTTATCATAAAAAAATTATTGAAAAACCTAAATATGATTTACTATATTGAGATTAAATGTTTTTTGTTTGCATCGTCAGTAAAACAGTAAAAATACTTGAATAGAATTAAAACGTTAGAATATTAAAATTAGTGTTAAAAAATGTTATGTAGGAAATGGAAAATACAATAACAGAAAGTAGACGAATAAAAAAACTGAGTGATAAATAAAAGCTCAAAATGCGTATTCAAATATAAAATTTTAAATTGTTTTAATAATAAGTCACTATTTCGTAAATTTTTAAATTGTAATTGTTTTTATATTTAAAATCATTTGAAAAATTGTTTAGAACCCAAATATTCTCATATAGAGAAAAAATCAGAGATATACGTATTATGTAAAGTTAACCGTAATTTAGTGCAGGAAGTGGCCCAAAACACACAGAGAAGGTGTAATAGTTCTAAGATAATTCAAACAGCGCCAAAAACGGTAGAAATGTTAATTACAGATCCTGTTGACATCTGTCAAACACCGAAGGTAAACAAATTGCAAAACACAATTGTCTGTATCTAAGTCGTTCGTATTTACGGTTAACACCAACACAAATTAATAGATAATAAAAACGTTTGTCCAGGCATGCTATTAACTAATTAAATAGCATACTAGAATCGTCTTCTAAAATTGCTAAAAGTATAACGAAAAAAAATTATTAGATAAATAATATCACAAGTAAATTGCTCGTAAATTAGTTAATGAATCTTATAAACCGAATTCATTAAGCTTTCACATGACTTTCACTGTTTATATCGTAGGTGTGTCTTCAAGTTTAACCGTCCATCACACAAGCCCTTCAAGAAGTTGATCCCAAATTACTTCTTAAAATTGGTGTTAGTAACCAATGTCCATATGTGTACGTGCTCTAAATTATCGACTCAAAAGAGATGTAGTTAATATTACAATTCCAAAGATGAGATGCAAACACGTGGTGGTAGCCCAAGCCGCTATGATAATACAAAAAAATATTAAATCGTGTCGTAAAGATAGAAGTTAATTCTTACCCCAGTAAACCTCTCACAAGCAACACATACAAAACAAAATCAAAGCACCCATTTATTAAGTGGATGACATGCAAATATTTAAAAATTGAGCGCAACAGTTTGATTGTACTGTCCTTGTTAAATCGAAAACGGAAATACCGTTTTTATTATGTATCCATATGTCAAATAACAGTTAATGTTCTATATGTTAAATGTACGTAACGGGACAAAATTCATACAGTACGCAACATAAAAACCTGAGAAGTAGACACAAGGTAAAATGAAAAAAAAAAATTTAGTATACGCCAAGGACAGAACCCTAAAATCTAAAACCAACCCCAATACAATAACACCCAACCCAAGAAGAAACATAAACAAAAAAAGCTTTTCCAGTTTGCTAAGCATTATCAATCGGATGTGCGCAAACGTTGCATGAAACGGAGTGATACTTCCAACAACCACAGAAAAATTTCAACCAACAAAAAATAATGTATTAAAAGAAAAGTACTCGCTGTAAAGTCAAAATGCTAACAAAGAAAGAACGAGAAAATCAACGCAGTTCCATAAACTTTACCAAACAACAATCTAGAGCAAACCAAAAGAAAAAAAATAGGTATAGAAAAGAAGTTTAGACCACAAGCAAAAACAACGCCCTTACATCATTTGAAACCCCAGCCCACAGATAGAAATCTAACCCTAAATATAATCTCCAAAACTAATAAAACTCAAAAAGTAAAAAGAAACCAAATATAATTATATCATAAATTTTGAATGGTGATATGCGGATTTAGAAAAAAACTGTCAAAAAGTAAAACTAAGAAAGATATGACAAAAAGTGGTCAACAGACGCTATAAGCAGATCCTAACGATCTAAAAAAAGAAAAACCATCGAAGAAATTTCAAGCAAAAAGATTCTGATTAAAAAGTCGGTACAAGTCTACCTAAAAAAGAGAGAAACAAATTAGCAATCTAAGTCACAACTACAAAGTTCCAAACAGCTACTTAACTACTTAAGTGTACCAATCAAAGTAAAGTCCTAATCGCATAACACAATACCAAAACCGAAAGAAAGAAAAAGCAATAAGAATAAGTAAGAAAGAATAAGAAACTTTTCTTCCGAATCTAACATTGCTAGTTTTTGTTCGTCCTGATAGAATGTCAACTAGAATTTAAAAACCAAAGAATGGATTACGATATTTCAAGAGCAAAAAAAATTTAAAGAAAAAAGAAATACCCTAACAGCAACTGACATCAAAAATACCGACCAAGTAGAAGTACGTAGAATAGAAGAAATAAATATTTTAAAAAAAGAAAAAATCAAAACCAATAATTGCCCTAAAAGGGAACCTTATAGAGCAAAAGAGAAAGAAACAACAAAGAGTAAAAAATACAAAAAAGAAAGATGAGATACAGACGACAACCAACCGCTCAAAAGGCATACCATTAGTAGGAACAAGAAGAGAGAAAGAGATTTGGCATGCAGGTGATCAACAAATCAAGAAGAAGAAGAAGAAGAAAAAATTAAAATTAGGAAAAGACATAAAAGACTAGATGTACGTGTTTGATTCGTTCTTTTTTCTGTAGGAAACAAAAGGGGTGACTAACCCTTCGATGCTAACCAATCGCCCAAACTGTATAAAAAAAGAAAGAGAAGAGAAAATATATTACATGAGTACCAATTGCTGTCCCAAATAGGATAGTTTACTACATAAATACTGACAAGCGGAATTTCAAAGAAATTTAAGAAAAAGAAAAAACCAAAACCAAAAGCAGAAAGAGAATCCTATACATGACGTACCAATTCAAAAAAGTCGACTAAGCAGATATATCTATACACAGACGGAAAGTCTGTCCTGAAGTGAGATAGAAAAGATAGCTTCCGAACCACAACGAACAAGATATCGACGGCCGACGTATTCAAAGACTCGAACCACCAAAACCAAGAGGCAAAATATAGAAAGATAGCAGAAGTCAGAGTTCAAAAGTCTAAAAGTGAACTAACACTAAGAGTAAATACAAATCAGATCCTTTTTCCATAAAATGTACGTTTTCACTTCATGCAATTTCTAATGATCATTTATTTAAATCAGCTTCTTTAATCCACCCTGTATCGAACCAAGATTATAGACTCAACATTTTAGAATATATTTACATTGAATCCTTACCTAAAGTTGATCTGATTAATGATCAAATTAATTTCTTTCACTTGAAATTGAACTATTCTTGACCATATTGATGTTTACCTGCTCCATCTAGTATTAATAATTTGACATATTTTGTTAGTTTTTAGATTTACAGTTTACTATAACCCCCACCATGTTTATTAATAGTTACAAATATTTTATAAACTTTTCCATTGCATTCAACATGTCCACTTCGGACACATGTTTTTTAAAAATTTGATAAAAATTTCAATTTTAATAATTTAACTTTTCAATTATGTTACTATTTAAGTAATTTGCATATTTAAATAATTTATAATAATTTCATCTAGTATGAATTAACTTTAATTGGTAAGTTTATCTAAAAAATTTTTATTTCTTATATTCATGTTATCGGTCTATCTATTGTTAAAAATAATTTTGAATTTGTCAATTTTATACCTATCTAACACTGATTTTAATTATTATTTTTAGTGTAATTTATTG
This sequence comes from Aquatica leii, assembly GCA_035610365.1. NCBI lineage: Eukaryota > Metazoa > Arthropoda > Insecta > Coleoptera > Lampyridae > Aquatica > Aquatica leii. The sequence continues at coordinate 77,726,395 of CM069433.1, forward strand.
CCTGAAGATGGCCTCAATTTTGATTGTTTCGGCTGAAACATGTCGCTCACTTTAATATTAAACGTTAATTAGAAGTTTTAATTATTGGTTATTTGACCTTTACTTCACTTCATATTTGAATTAAACACTACGATGTTAGCGAGGCAGATGAAGAAGAAGAGAACCATTAGAAGTAGCCTAATAGAAGTGTTTCGTTGTGTTGCAATCTTGGGTCCCACATGAGGCCAGTAGAAATGAGACCGAAGAAGTAAAATATTAATTTCAGATTAGAAATTAAGAGACAGTGTTTTGTTTGGTGGATGTAACGGTTTAATATTAATTAATTTTCACGTAATTGTGATTTAAAGTCTAAAAATATATTTTTTATCTAAGTTTTCTACATAAGGTTTTTAAAAATGTGCTATATTACTACCGGTAAATCAACGCAAATGTAGAAAGGTTTACTAACGTTTTCTGAACAATTCCAAATAAGGGTTAATTATGATTTAGCGTTCTAGCTAAAACAATTAATTTTTCCACGTTACGAATCGCAAAAATAAATTTCAAGCAAATAACATTAATTTTAGATAAAAACTATAAACTATTAATATTGACTAAGAATGATCTTAAATACTTCGTAAATATTAAAATGATTTTGAACCTAAACATTTAAATACTTATATCCAAATATAAATAATTATTAACAAATAATTTAAGACTTTTGAAACACGTTTACAAATAATAGCGATAAAACCTTAAATGTAAAAAAAGCCAAGCGTATATTTGAGTGCAAAGTTGTAATTTAAACTTTTTAATTTGTAATTATAACTAAATAACACATAAAAGAGCTGAAGCAGCTTGTTGTAAGTTAGTTGAGCGTTCTCGAATAATTTAATTACAGTAGTCTACGAAGACCCAAATACACTTACAAAGGTTGCATTCGCAAACCATATATCCGATCTGTTTTCCAGCGCTATTCAGTAAATCCTATTGAGAACGAAATACTATTTATCACATTATGTTTGTGCGGCATTTACAGTTTGTTAGTTAACATTTACTTATTAAATATTATAACATTTTATGTACACTTTAAATGTGTAAGTAATAATTTATATTCTTTAATATTAATAGAACAGTGGTAGTTGTTACTTTTCTAAAACATATAAGTAAATAGTAATTAGTAGATATTTTAATTATATTTAATTTTCGTATTCATTACATCAACTCCTAAAAATATTTCTTCTTCAAGAAGCTAGTTATTTGCAGAGGTTACCCACGAGTGACGGTTACTCAGTAGACAACATATTTTTTACATTTGTACGATTCGATAACTGTATTCACAGCTCAAAATCCGTTCCAGTATCCGTTTGTTTTGAGTACTCATACTACTATATGACCCGTTTTATGAATTGCAATTGGGACAAGAGTCATTTGTTTTAAAACTTAAAAAACGCATTCTTGCTTAATACAAAATTTTAGGTTAATTTATCTATTTTTGAAATAAGAAAAATTATTATTATTATCGTTTACATTTTTTTAAATATAAAGTAACATACGCTTAGTATTTTTTGAATGGTCATTGGCCAAATAACCTAACGGAGACGCCGCTACTGGTCATTTGAGACATTTCGTACCATACAGAACGCATAAATAATGCAGAACTTTAATTGCTTTTTTTTATACATGACAACCGGGGCGTTATGAATTTATAACCCCTTCTCATTACGTTTTCTAAAATGGTAATCTTTTAATTCACATTTTTTTAGTTTTAGATGGTTAAATATTTTCTATTTCTTTTTGTAAATTTTGTTCAATGTATGGGTAGAATTTGATACTTTTTTTACATTTAATACTATTGTGAAATGAGTTCCGATAAAATGATAAACGTCTAATTATAATAGAATTAAGGTTTCCACGCGTTACATTCGTATTACAATTTTACATTCTGGACAACATGGAAATTATCCAGAATGGAAAATTGTAATACAAACATCAAATTATTTATTGTTATTTAATATTAAATATACTTGTTGATTTAATAAAATTGAAACTACAACAATTGCTTATTTGTAGTTTTTACATTATATAAAGGGAAAAAATGAAATCTTGTATGCACCACTGGTATTACTGGATGATTACGCACATCGAACGACTATTGAAAACTAAAAAATATATATGTTGAAAGATGTAACTAGGTAACAGATTGATGCTATAAGATTCTTAATAATACTTATTAGTGTGTTTTTGTATGCTTCATATCAAATTAAATAGATTAGTGAGTTTGCTTTGCTAGTAACAACAATATAGTTACAAGAGGCATTATGTCCACTTTGCTAGGTGAATTAATAGCTCTAGTAGCAAAAAAGAAAAAGAAAATGTTACCTAAAAAAGCAAATAGGCGAAAATGTTTCAAGTGTCACAAAGTAGGCCATTATGCAAGAAATTGCAAGAACAAAAGTAAAATAACTAGTTCAAATCAGGCGGGAGGCTCAAAATAAACATCGAAACCTACTGGTGGAAGCCTTTGTTTGTACCACTAAAAAAGATAGTGATAAATGGCTTGCAGATTCGGGTGCAACAGCACACATGACTTGTATGAAAGAATATTTCTACACATATGAAACATTTGGTACTACTCGTCAGATTCATGTAGGTAACAATGAGTTAATCTATGCTTATAGTCAGGGTACCATTAATGTAAAAATGAAAGTGGTTATCAATTTAGTGCTAATCGTTTTCGTTGGACATTTAATAAAAATGATGAGATACGATTCGTCGGCAAGAAAAATACTAAGGGACTTTTTGTGCTGCAGATGCGCGTGTGCTTGCCAAATATAGCTGCAGAAGTGTTATTCGCATCACATAGAAGCAGTCTACAATTATGGCATAAAAGACTATGCCATCAAAACAAAAAACATGTACGGGCAGTGTTAGAAAAACAAGGACTAATTGTTGAACCAAAAGAAGAATTTTGCGATGGTTGTGCGTATGGGAACCAACAACGAAAAAGTTTTGGTATACATGAAAATAGGCCACAGACAGCTGGTGTACAAATATATGCTGATCTCTGTGGGCCTATGCAAGAAGAGTCGTTTGGAGGTGCAAGATACTTTTTGTGTTTAAAAGAGGATTATTCAAAATTCCGCCAAGTGTTATTTATTAAAACTGAAAGTAAAATAGCCACATACACACATAAACAAAATAGTGTTGCTGAGCGTGAACATAGGACGCTGGTAGAGTTAGCACGATCGACGATACATTCGAAAACATTAACAATAAAGCTGTGGGCTGAAGCAGTTACTACAGCTGCGTATACACTCAATCAAACCGGTCCTACAACAGTTAAGGATAAAACACCAGCAAAACTGTGGTTTTGTAGAGGTATTATAAGATTTGATCATATGAAAGTATAATAAGCACATATCAAATCCTGTTTCAACTCCAGCTGAGGAGAGATCAGTTTAGTTTAAGGATGGCTTACTAGCAGATAGTGTTTTCTATCAGGCCATTGCAACAACACCTGATATATCATATGCATTGGTGTTCTATCTGAGGTGATATCAAATCCAAAAGTATCAGACTGGAAAGCTCTTAAACGAATATTTCGTTATCTACAAGCAACAATTGAGTATGGACTGACTTTTATCAAAGACTACACAATGACATGTTGGATGTTTGCTGGAGACGGTACTACACGAAAGTCAAGAAGTTGAATGGTATGTAAGCTTCAAGGTGTTGCAATAAGTTGGCACAGTCTAGAACAGAAATGTATAACCTTGTCAACAACGGAAGCCGAATACATAGCTGTAAAAGAAATTATTTGACACAAGCGTCTTCTTTATGAAATATCTGGGCTGTCATCAACACCAACTCTATTAATCGACAATGCCAGTGGAATTAAGCTTGTAAAAATCCTGAGTTTCATAAATTCTCGAAACAATAAGCATTAAGTTTCACTTTATTTGAGTAACATTTTCATCCGGTGAAATAGATATTAAACATGTAAGTGGCAAAGATCAAGTTGCTGATGTTTTCACAAAGGTGTTGGTTCGTACCAGATTTATTAAGTTAAGGCAATTACTTGATGTTGCACTTGGGTTAAATAATTAACTTAAAGTGTTGCATAATCGTTTAGTTAAGTTTTTTTTGTAATAAGTAATAGGGTGCTGTTACTTGTATCCAGTGTAGTAGATAAATTATATTTTAGAAGAAGTGTTGGAAAATAAAAAATATATACTCTGTTGAAAGATGTAACTAGGTAACAGATTGATGTTTGACAGTTAAAAAAAAAGTTAGATTTTTAATAATACATATTAGTGTATGTTCTTGAATGCCTCATATTAAATGAAATATATGTTAGTGACTTTGCTGTGCTAGTAACATCAATATAGCTACAACAACAATATACATACACAGCCAGAGGATATTAAAGCGTTATGATGCGAATAATAATAATCACTGTTAAATTTCTTAAACTGTGTAATTTATGAAACTAAAATTTTCAACGATTTCAGGTACATACAAACATATATTCGTATTCGTACATGTACGAATTTGAACTCAGTTATTTTCTAGATAAAATTAGTTTGAAAATTCAACAAAAAACAAAATTGATGATTATCAAGCATGTATAATTTCATGCCTTAAAATATTTTTGAAGTTTTTACATTTATTTATTAAGGTTGATATTAAAAATACTAATGAATAATTACAATCCAGAGCAGACGTATTCTATTTTGTGTTTAAGGTTAGGATTTACTATACCTTATTTAATAACTATGAGGAGCGATATAAATTTATCCTGGCAATCTTAATGACCACATTTTTTTTACACAGCCGCAAGGACTGTTTACTACGCCATTTTACTTTTCTATCGTCTTGTATCTTTTGTATTTTTTTCCGTTGTAAACTTCTGTGTTCTCGTATTTAATTAAAAAAGTTCTTTTGTGAACTAACAATTTTGTATTACGATATTTGATGAATTATGCAATGCCGAGTACTGTTGTTATTCTATATACAATCTCTGAAGTAGCATTTATGTTTTATTTACGATGCAAGTTGAAGGTTATAACTTTTAGATTTTTGTAGGCATTGTAAAATCAACCGTGTTATCGTGTTCTACGAAAATACAAGTTACCGGAAGCTTTAAACATTGTGGTGTTCGACTTGAAGAAACAGTTAAAAATAATATTCGAACAGTGGCTGGTGGTCAAAAAACGCAATTATCGCAAAAAGGCTAAAAAAACATTCTTACAGTGACGTGATTTATATTTAAGATCAATTATATTGAAGATTTAAGGTATTCGTCTATAATTACAATTCCCAAAATAATCAATAGTAAGCTCGTTAAAATGTACAATGTTTTTAATAGAAGATTTTTCAATGCTTAATGCTCAATCAATTATTTTATTTAATATATTTATCTAATTTTAGTTTTTACAAACATTTTCATTGCGCTCTTTAATTGACTTCACAAGTGTTTTTTACTTTTTCTATAAATGCTATAAATCCAAAATATTATCTTTAGAACATAATGATTAATGAACCATGTAAAAACAGTAAACATATGAAACACTAAAATCTATTATTTATTTCAAATGCAATCTAACGAATCATACACAAATTCTTTAAAATTACTGTTGACTTCTTTATTTTACCACCACCGTTATTATAAAACAAAAACGAATGAATATTAATAATAATAATAATAATTTTTATTAATGTTCTCAACATAAAATGTTATACACACAGGTCAGTTACAAAATCAAGAATGTATAATGATATCATTTTTAATATTACTTAAATAGTCCAAAAAATTATAATAACAGTTTTTGGTTAGTAAACGTTTAATTGTATTTTTGAATGTTTGGAAGTCAAGTCTTCTAATGTTAATGGGTAATGCATTGTAGAATTTAATGCCATAGTAATTGGTGCTGATTTGTTCTTTTGCCAATCTGATAGAAGGTAGGCGCAAATCATCATCGTACCTAGTTCCATGTTGGTAAGCATCCTTTGGGCGACGATATAAAACTTCATTATTCTTTACGAATAACAGACATTGAAAGATAAAAATACACGGTAGTGTCAGAATTTGCATTTCGATGAAATGTCTTCTGCAGTCGTCCCTATATGCTGCCCCTTGGATAATGCGGACAGCTTTTCTTTGTAGTTTAAATAGTTTCGTCAACACTGATGACTAGCCCCATAAAAGTATACCGTACATTAGATGCGATTCAAATAATGTATGGTATGTGGTTTTTACTAATATTTTAGATACCGCCTGCTTCAAACAACGAAGAAAAAGTAGCTTTTTGTAACTTTTTTCAGTTTTTTCATCATTGATTTTTAATTTGTTATTTTTGAACCAGGAGATCGATTTAGTCAGTAATTGTTGATTATATTGAAAACACCGTTGAATGTCTTTGTCACTACACATGATAGTTGTGTCATCTGCATATAATAATGATTGGTCGGTTTTAAATATTGATGGAAAATCGTTTAAAAAAATCAGGAATAACAATGGTTCAAGAATTGAACCCTGGGGCACTCCTATGTTTGTTTCAATTACATTTGAAACAGTTTCCTTTATAGCAACTTAAGTTCTGCGATTTGATAGATAATCGACCAACTAAGAAAAGCGACTGTAAAGTTTGTCATATGTGATAAGAAATGTGCATTCCAGCATCTGTAGATGACGTAAGTCACGTAAGCAATAAAAGCATTGCATTCAAAGATAATTACGTTATTATCTTTGGAGTAGGCGGCCCGGCTGAAGACCGTACGAAAGCATTTAAAACATTTACTTATTTTCTTTTCTAACTCGTATAAAAGTGTATTATGTGTGTTTCACTCTTGATTACAATAACTATCATCGTAATATAATGTAAATACGAGCACAAGAACGTGTCAAGAACGGGTAAATAAATTTGCAAGCTTTCGTATCTGTTGTGTTTAAATTAACAAATATTTTAACGCATGAAATTTAAACGCTGATAATTTAATTTAAACGCAAATTTTCTGTAATTTTAAAGCAAATAAAATGCCTTTCTTATTCATTTTTGGAGGGTCATTGACCAAATGAATAGTGCACAGCCTTTTATTTTCAAAAACAAAGCCACTACACTAGATAATATTATCATGCTTACGAAAATTGGTTGCAATCAAAGAATATCGCGTTTAAACCAGACATGAGTCGGTCCGAGCTTTTACCGTTAATACATCAGCATAATAGAATAATCTTAACTATAAAATATGTTAGAAACAGTTTCGGTATAATTCTGAAAAAAGATCAGAACTAGCGGACAACCGTTTCGTTTTTTTTTTAAATTTGTCTGCGCTAGGCTACACTGATGTGTTTTTTAAACCATACTGACAGAAACCGCACATTACTAACATATTTATAATGTTTTTAGAACGCCATCTTGTAGTAAAAATACCACGTATGATAAATAAAAACTATAAATTAGTACAGAAGATAGAAAAATTGACATTGCTTGTGGAACTTAGTAGTAATCTATGTTTTCTATTTATCATACGTTGTATTTTTACCACAGGATGGCATTTTAAAAACATCCCAAATACATTCAACTGTAAACTTGAATCTAAAAAAAAAGACTAACATTTCCAACAATTCAACCAATCAAATTGTATTAGAAAATACACCTAAAAACACTAACAAAAAACAAAAATTTACTGTACGTGAAAAATGTTATTTGGACTAGAGGATCTGCTGTAAGAGCCAACAATACGTGAAGTACATGAATGAAACTATAATACATTTTATTATATGCACATATTAATAAATGTATTTATAAGAAAACATTGTCATTAGCGGTAGCTTGAATATATTGAATGCATAGATGCACTTAAAAATAGATTTAGAAAAATATGTTATGGATTCATACTACATGATTACATAAAAATACAAAAAAGTAAAAACAAACAAATACAAATAAAATAATAAAAAAAGCAAATTCCGTGTATTTATAAAAAAGTAGTTAAGTTTTCAACTTCAACCAGAAAGTTTAATAAGTTTTACAGTAAAAAATAAAAACTGTTGTTGTGTCACACGACTTTCCTATAAGAAATGATCAAGAAATGTCTACATATATTTTTTAAGGTTATGTTGTTATAAAACTATATTGAAGTGATATGTACAGGTTTTTATTAACTTCTTAGCATGCTAAAATTTTTTTGAATGTTTATTCCTCGATTTCATTAAGATATAACCGAAATATGGTAAATTGAGCTTATGTTGCTATATCGACTAACCCTTATGTTTGTGCGCCTCGATATTACTTACCCTTTTAGTAAATCACTAAAAAAAAGTGTCGCAGGTAGGATTCAAACCTGTATTATATTCGTGAATTCATTTTAAATTACAAATTAAATATCTAATAAACTATTAATGTTAGAATTTGTTTTATTTGAATAAATTGTTTGGAAGAATTCTCTCTATGACAAACTGTAAAAATAATTCGAATAATTTACATACGTACAAAATTATATAAAAAAAAACTGTTCAAAATGGCGAATACACCCACTTCCGGTTTCTTTATCAAATTCATCTTTTGACAAAACCGAAGGAATATATAAAAAAAGCTCCGTAAAAAAATTTCAAGTTACTAGGACTTTTGGTTCCAGAGTTATCTTGGGTACATCCAAAGATAATTTTATTAACATGCAGCACTCCGTATATAAACAAGTCAAAACAATATAGAGAAGAATTGTTATATTTTAACTTATCTTGTTTTCCCTTTAAGATATGGAATTTTTTTCTAAAAAAAAATTGTCACAGGCAGGATTCGAGCCTAGGATTATATATAGAATTCACTTTAAATTATAAATCAAATAAACTGTTAATGATAGAAAAAAACTTCATTTGAATAAATTGTTAGGAAGAAATATCTCTGTAAAAAACTGTAAAAATAATTTCAATAATTTACATACGTATAAAATTATATAAGAAAAACTGTTAAAAATGGCAGATACGCTCACTTCCGGTTCCTGTATCAAACCCATTTGATAGAACCGAAAGACTATGAAAAGCCAGCTCTGTACCAAATTTCAAGTTACTAAGACTTTTGGTTCAAGAGTTATCGTTGGTACATCGTTCAACACAGACACACAGGCACACACACAAACACTCAAATTTTTTTTGTCAAAAATACATTTTTCTGATTCAGGAGACCTTGAAACGTAAAATTATGCAAAAAAATTTTAAAAAAATTGTGATCGCTATACTTTCCTTATGGGAAAGTAAAAATAGTAACAACATTATTGGATTAAAACTTACATTATTAGATACAATGAAGCAATTACTTTGAGTAATATATACATACATAAATATATACATATGGCGTTAATTCATAAGTTCAGCAGTTAAATTTAATTGGTGTACTACAGCCAAAGGGCTGACTAACGAATGTTTTGAGAAATACCAAATCAAAACAAAGCCTTTCAAGACTTTTAAATTTCATTAAACTAGAAACAAAAAAGATTACAAAGAACTACAGTAAAGCGTAAAGTAAGCTCCTCGGCATTTTAAACTCCATAGAAGTGACTTAAGAAGAAGTAGTCTCCGTATATGAAGAAGTATCGTCGCGGTTAGTAAAACGCGACTCTGAATGGGTTATGGTCACAAAGGAACGTGTCTTCGATAAAGGAGTAGTAACAAGAAATCAAAAAGGGGATAGCTTAAAGCCATGATCACCATTAAAGTCATTGTGCAGTGTTATGAAAACGTTATGATTATAAAGGTTTTAAATATGTTGATTAGAAACTTTACAATAATCACTGAAATTTGTATGTTTATCCGGTTAAGTAATCGAAAGAATCAAATAACATATTACTCAATTTGCAATAAAAACATGTTTAAGTTAATTTAAAGAAGTTAGTATTTATTAACACTGATCACTATTTTGCACGACAATAAAAAACATTATTTTTTGACATTTGTCGATAATTGCAAGATACTAAAATGTTTCTTCTGTGTGTTATTATTTATGTTTATAATAATGCAGTTTTCATAATTATTTATGATTACTTTTACTCTGTATTACATAATCTTATTCGCACAGTGTCGCTACCATGTTAAAAACTTTGGTGGTTTCGTAGCTTATACTTAATACAACTGCATAAAAAAAACAATAATAAAAACTTTGTACTTACGTTATAATAAATAACACAAGATAAACATTAAAAAAAAAATTGCTACAAAACTAGTGCAAATCATTCCGTCTCTGTAATTGATTTTTTGTTATACAGTATCATTTTATTAAGCAAGAATATTGCTAAGCTACAATAGGTTTTTTTTGTTAACAATTTCCTTTTATCGCAATGTTTGTTACATTTAAACACAGTAAAGATTGTTGTAGCGTATTAGATCTAATCAGGTAATTAACTTTACCTTGCATTTTCTAAGCGTAAATAGTCATTAGAAAAAGATTAAAATAGTTTTTAGTTCAAAGTAATGGTATTGAAACCATAAATTCTCTAATTGCGGTTTTCATATTATCTTTTTAGTTTGTAAAGCTCTATTCTTTAGAATAAAATCCATTAATTACAAATTATCTTTAAACTTATACAAATTTATTTTAGTTCTTTTGCATCCAGCATCCAGATGTTATTTTATTGCAACCGCTAAGAAAAACGTTCACATATAGAACATTATATTTTTCGGAAGAACTTGATCACATGGTTAACAATTCAAATTTTGGCATAAACAGATTTCTTTTATTTAGTGGCCGCAAAAGCAAAATTTTATAAATAATTAATATCATTTTCATCTTATTCATATTAAGTTTTACTTAAAATTAATGTATTAAAAAAATCAAATCAGTAAATGAATTAAGGTTAACTAAAACTATATGTATTTAAAGTATTTAAATTATACGCACTATTTTTCTAAATAGATATGAATATTTAAAAGTCAAGAATTAAATAATACTAACACTTATAATAGTTATAACTTGTACTATATACGCAAACAAATACAAAATTGTACAGTATTTGTTCTTAAAAAGTTTAGTTCCTATTTGACTTTGATAAATAATTAAATATACAGGGTTTTCCACATAACCCGTTTGTTAAAAGTTTTTATATTATATTTCAATCATAATTTAATTTAATTTTTTTTAAATAATAATAAATAATAAATATGGAAATTGGCTTTATAGTTAAAATATATTTATGAACGCATCGCTTCCGGCTATAGCGGAAGTGACATCAGCTTTTTTATTTTGTATGGAATGCTAATTTTTATTAATTTTTTCAATTTTACGTGTAATTTTAAACTAACTTTGTTCAAAGCTTATTATCTCAAAAGTCAACGGTTTTTGAGATAATTAGAGAATTTTCACATTTCTAACATCAACTTTAAAAATTCATATCTTGTCAAATTATGGAGTTTAAGCTGCAATGTTTCTTTTACTATTTATTCAAATTGTCATATTTTCAACAGCATTTTGTAAAGGTCCAATACACATACAGAGTGTTCATAATATAATGCCAAAGTTAACAACTTTTAAATGCGCAAAACTCACTTTTTTCAAATGTAACCGCCTGTACATATTAGGATGATTAAGAACTCAATAAAATTCAGCATGAATTGGTATAAGGGTTCCCTATACCCTATAACCGTTAATGAGTTATAAGGATTTGTTTGATATTAGTACAAATTTTAATTATTAGAGTATTCTAGATAGCAGGATGATGATTTGTCACTAATATGTCAATAGACTTTATTGTTTGATACAATCTAATTCTAACAATTATGCAGAACGGTTTAGAATGATAGTTCCCTAGACCCATCTTTAACCGTTAATGATCTATAACTATAATTAATTTTTGCTTTATCTCCGAAAATAAAGTGGTGAGAAATGTTGAAAGGTTATTAAAAAGAAATGTTTATAACTTCAAAACAGCTCAACGGATTTCAATAAACTTAGTATTGTTGAAAAGAAATTTTTTTAAGGGACTAATTCTAAATGCATTGTGGTTATTGTGACTTAGGATCTCGCCACTAAAAGGATTTATAATTGAAAATTGTACTAATATCAAACAAATCCTTATAACTCATTAAAGGGTCAAGATGGGTATCAGGAATAATTATATAAATTCATGCAAATTTTTTTTTGTTTTTAACTATCTTAATATGTATAGGCTGTTCCATTCAAAAAAAACTTGAGTTTTACGCATGTAAAAGTTGTTAATATTGGCATTATATTTCAAACACTCTGTATGTGTGTTGACCCTTTACAAAAGGTTGTTTAAAAGATGATAATAATTTGAATGAATAGTGATACAAATATCGCAGCTTAAGCTTCATAATTTGACAAGATATGAATTTTTTAAGTTGATATTACAAATGTGAAAATTCTGAAAAAACATCTAAATATCTCAAAAACCGTTGACTTTTGGGATAATGAGCTATGTACAAAATTAGTTTAAAAATGCACGTAAAATTGAAAAAATTAATAAAAAGTATAGCATTCCCTAAAAAATAAAATTAGCTGATGCCACTTCCGCTATAGCCGGAAGCGATACGTTCATAATATATTTTAATTATAAAGCTAATATCCATGTGCTTAATATTTAAAAAAATGACAATTAAATAATGATTTTAAGTATAAAAACTTTTAACAATAGGGTTACGTAAAACACCTTGTATATAGTCATAGAGAAAGTAGAGTTTATAATTCGTAAGAAATGTACATTGCCACTAGTATAGATTGAAGCCTCATCTTTAGCTCGGTTGCAAACCCTTATACTTCTTAACTCATACGAAGGTAATTAGTTGAAGAACTAATAACCAAAACATTGTGTAGATTATAAAAATAACATTAAAAATGATTCGCTAAAAACATAATGTTGCTCTATCGCATTAAGATTGTTTATTCTAAAAAAATTTGAATAAAAAACACCGTTTTCGTGATTTAATTTTGCAATTATGTATTGCTAATCGCATTTTAATAATCCAATGGGATGCTTGTGTAATAATAGGTTACATCTATTATGTTAGTGCATATATTGCCAATTTTAATTATCACCATCTAAAGGTAAGATATGAAACAGATGCATACTTTGGTTTAAAAGCAAGATCACCTTCCGCAGCAAGCACGGTTTCTAGCAAGCATGTTAAAGTATTTAAAATATTGTGTTGTAAAGATGATTTATAGCATTTCCAAGTTCTATTTTAAAATTTTAGAATCTGTTAAACAAATAAAAACATAAATAAATAAATTAAATAAAGAAACTATGTTAGTGTAACTTGAAAATTACTATTATAATATCAGTGTACGACTGTTTTTCTCTTTTGGATCTCGTCAGCAATGGAAAACACTGATGTATTTTCAGAATCATGCTGACAAACTGCAATAGCGTATAACAAGTACTCGCAGCAAATATACATGAAAGTGGTGCGGCATACACCATTTTGTGCACGTTCGTAAATCTGTCATCTAAGTGCATATATAATGTAGTGTGTTGGTATATTTAAATTTTCTGATTTATATTGTTAGATTTAGACGCTGATTAGTTTGAAAAAAAGTTTGTGCTTTCAGATTCGGCACAACAATTATTCTAAGTAATAAATATTAAAGTGAGGTTTTGACATACAAAAATTAAATAATTCGCATAAAAGAGGAATACCTAAACACGCTTCTAGAATTACACAAGACTGCAGAATTGATTAAATTTGATGAGATCTTTGTATCGAATATAAAACGTTTTAAATTTCCATTTGTTTAAATGTGTATTCATTTAAAAATGTTATTCATTGAAACAACTCTTTTCTCGAATCAGTGCTTTACAGGCGATTCCAGATAATAATTGTGTGCAATGACAAATTTTTTTGTTAATCGAGTTTCTTTTGTTTTAAATGTTTTTCTTTGTGTTCATGATATTGAAAACTTTTCATACCTTATAATATCATGTTCGTAGTTTTTTATGTGCACCAGTTAATATACAACAGTGGTGGTTGATGGTCAATGCTGTAAGAAGGTCATTTCAATATTAAAAAACGATTTCTTACTTAATAAAAGATGTATATGTAAAATTTTAAAGTCAATTTATTTATCTTTGGAATAAGCAAAATGAAACGTTGCATATTTGCAATTTGTAAACCAATAATAAAACAATTCTTAGTATTTTTTGGAGGGTTATTGACCAAATGACTTAATGGAGAAGCCGCCAACACTAAATTAAAGGAAAAACGTTTCAAAATTTTATTATTTGAGATAAACAAAAGATTTATCGGGTAAAAAACAATTACTACAATACAATAAATGAGTAACGAGTAGACTAACAATAAGCTGATAACGAAGAAGGAATATTGATGATGAAGAAATAGCTAAAAAAATATCGACTTAATGTTTGTAAACGTTTCTAGATCTCTGTAATCAAGTTTATTATAGTAAAAATTATATTGCCAATTATTTTTGTATTGATCTTTTAATTACAATTATAATATGGAGTTATTGCCGTAATAAATAAAGTGTGGGTTTGCAAAGAATACAGATATTAAAAAAGAAGTTAAAAGAGATACAAATACGCCTTATTAGTTTGCTATTTATCCCAGGAGACTCATTATACATTAGCAAGAAATCGTCGAACGACATTTTGTATTTGCAGAGTTATGTTGCAATATCGAACGGACATAAAGCAATGCTATTTATATCTCGCTGTCACTGCTCTTTTTATCTTTCATTATCGACAAGTTCCAGTTGAACGCAAACCTTCTTGAACAATTTACGTTGTTCCAAGCTCTCTAACTTTGTAGTGTAGTAATATCGATTTCTACTGCTTACGGCTGCCATTATATACGTCTAGATAAATTTGATTAAATCTCAACTGCTTCGTTTGTAATATTAGTCTTTCAATAGACGGCATCTTGAATCCGCTTTATACAATTACTTCTTATACTGTCGGAATTTTTAAGTACAATGAGACCCTTCTAGATAATCATGTCAATTAGTTAAATAATTTGTATGATGTATCTTAAAATGTCACAAAACATTTGTCTTCAATAACAACTAAATTATATTTTAAAATGTTTACAATGAAAAGCTGCAAATGGTAAATTTATTTATCTAATTTCTAGGTTCAAATAACATTTTTTGCAAAACCTAACCATTTAAAGTCAGTTCTAATCAATTTATAAAAAAAGAGAATTAAACTGACTAATAAAGAGATGAAATAATGAGTAAATCAAAGTGGTACGTTTATTAATGCAAATTGAAAGTCATTTCTTTGTATTTTTATTATTAATTCAATGTACAGAGTGAGTCAACGATTGACTCAAGTAAGCTTGTTCTTTACGGGTAAGCTTTACCAATACAATATATATATATATATATATATATATATATATATAGTATATAGTATATATAGTAACTAAGTGTGCGCGTTATAACAGGTGTGACAGACATGACAAAGTCGATATTTTGTTTATAAAACACACGGTGAATTGTAAAATTTGAAATTTTACATGTAATTTAAAAACTTTATTATTATAAGCTTGGCATATGTTAAATTTATGGTTTTTGAAGTAATCAGTATTTTATTAGAAAAATAAAGCGATATTTTCAATAAAACTTTTTTTTTTTCAAAAACCATTAATTTTATGTTTGTCAAACCTATAATATAAATGTTTTCAGCACATGTAAAGTTAAAAATTTGATAATATACAAAGTGTTTAATCAAAAATACCAATTTTGTACTATTCTGCATGCTCTATATCTATACAATCCAACATAATTTTAAAATTCGCACATTTATGTAGTTACAATATACATTGTGATAATGATCTAACAGAGTGGTTCTCAAAGTGGTTCGGTGTTAGATTAAGAAAATAATGAATTGCAAATCCAAACATTTATTATAAAATGTAGCACAGCAGAACAGGTGTACATTCATTGACCGTCTTTATACATCTATCTTAAAAACCACCCTCAAGACCCCCACTATTCACAATAACAATAATTGGGTTGCAAAAACAAGGGCACCATAGGCGGCACATAAATAAAATAGCTTCATTATAACACAATCAACATGGCGGCCACCTTAAACCGACCACGGTTTAAAAAATATACTTAGTGCCTAACTACTAATCTAAACAAGTCTTATTTTACAGAACATAGAAAATTAACATATGACAAAATCAAAACAATATGTAAAGTGACATAACCAAAACGTTATACAATTCAACAAACTTAAAATAATTATGCGTAAGAACTTTAATGTTTCATTTTTCAATTTGTAAAAGACAGATTTTAGCAAAAGACCGAAGCACATCACCACTCACAGTGTTAATATTAGTTACTCGGACAATGCCGTCCTTGCCTACACACACATCGATTACTCAACCAAAATTCCACTAGAGTTGGGGAATTATCATACAAGGGCGCATAATTTTAACTAACTCATGTTTGCTGTTCATTTTGTTTTTTGTTAGAGTTTGGAAATACATTCCTTATTCCAACGTTGCCAAATATGCTGACAAAGTTGCTGCATACGTTGAAACAAAGCTAATCTTGAGATGTGGTATTGGAAAACATCTATTTTTGGTAGAGACGTTATGTTTCTTCCAGTTAAGAAGTGAGACGGTGTCAAAGATTGTGAGTCACTAGGATCGGCTGATAAAGGAGTAAGAGATCTTGAATTTAAAATGAATTCTATTTGGGATAGTATAATGCATAGTTCTTCAAACGTTAACAATGCTTTATGAACTACTCTTCGTAAGTGATGCTTAATGCTTTTGATGCCCGCCTCCCAAAGTTCTCCAAAATGAGGAGATTGGGGTTGTATGCAATGCCACTCGATATCAACATTCAATGCTGATTAGGTTAAATTTTTATTATAAGTTCCTAAAAATTTATACAATTCCGCAATTTTAGAAATTACAGATAAAAAGGCAAACGTAACATTTTGAAGATTTACTTCTACGACATTTCCTATCTTTTATAATTATAGGACCGGCATAGTCAGTACCCACAATGGAAAATGGACAATTTATAGCTAATCTATCGCTTGGCAAGTTACCCATAATGGGATTAGTTCCCTTAAGGACAGCTCTAAAACATTGAATACAGGAATGTACAATTTTTCGTGCTAAATTTTGACCAAAAGTAGGCCAAAAAACCTCTCGTATGCTAGAAAAAAAAGCTGGGAACCAGCGTGAAGTAATTTTTTATTCTCTCTTTCAAGAAGCGGCTTAAAAAAAGGATGACTTTACAGTTTAAGCTACACAATCTGCCATCCACGCGTATTACGCCATCTTTGTCTAAAAAGCACTTATAATTTTACTTTGGACCTATAATGTTTTACTTTGACTTAAACTTTTTAATTCAGAAGAAAATGACTGTGATTGGGCTATACGAGTTAAACAAGAACGAGCTTTATAAATTTCCTTTAGAGTTAAAGTTCCAATCAGTTTGGAATTAAAATTTAAACTATTGTTTTTAAATCTTAGACAAAAGGCTAAAACTCAACTGACTTGCGCAAAAACTCTGGACCATTCCACCAAAGAGTGTCACCTTCCAGCTTAGTAGACATCACACCTCTAAACAATAAATCTGCGAAATTCTCAGCACTTGGAATATGTTGCTTGTAAGTGTCTGAATTTCAGAAATGCGATGCGGAACAAAAGTTTTCCATTGATTAAGAGGAGTTTTGATCCAACCAAGTACTACCATAGAATCAGTCAAAAGATAACAGTGTGAAATGCGACAATCAACACTAGAATGTATATGTTTTACTAGTCGACTTAGCATTAAAGCACCACAAAGTTCAAGTCTTGGGACTGTAATTGTTTTTAAGGGAATAAGTTTGCTTTAGAACAAAGTAGTTTACAATGCGTTTCACCTTCATGTGTTAACCACCGCTTGTAAATACAAGAACTGTACACTAACGTGCTGGCGTTCCAGCATGTATGCAAATAACATGTCTAAGTATACTTAGATTATGAAGAATGACTAGTTGTGACCAAAATTTGTCCTATTTATTACCGATTTCGATAGGAACAAGCTCATCCCAGTCTAATCTTTGCAAGTTGTCGCAGTATCATTTTGCGACCACCGTGCATACTTGAGAAGTATCTGAAAGAATTGTCCGTTTAGTGATTTTATTAAGAGTGGTTTCAGAAATTTAATAAAGCATGTTGTCGGTTTCAAAATGCCAAGCGATTCCTAAAGTTTTAGTGTATTCATTAGAACCAAGGTTCAAAATATGATTTTCTTAATGGAAAGCATCCAAAATCTAAAACTTTTACTAAACCTGCACATATTTTTTGTGCTTCCTTAAGAGAATTGGAATCATATAAAAGATCGTCTACATAAAAGCTATCTGTTATAGCCATAAAGATTTTGGGTTGAGAATATTTATAATCTATTACTAGTTGTTGCATAGTACGATTTGTTAGGTAAAATGCAGAAAACGTTCTGTACTTTACCGTATTCATTTGAAATGTCTGGATTAGCTTAAAAAATTATCTCTTCATAGTATGCATTGTAAATAGCGTTGCGAAATAGAAACCAAAACTTTTCGATACATTTTCTGAATATCAACTGCAAACACAAATCTTTATGATTAGAATAGAAAATAGGTCTCGTTGTAACACCGGGCCAATCATTTTAAGATCATTAATTAAGTATCTGGACGTAGTCTAGGAAGAACCATTAAAAACCACCATTTAGTACTGACACTTTCTTCCTTGACTATTCCAAGATGTGGCAGAAAATAAGATTTTTCAATATTACATTGCACACGACTCCTATGTTCTATATTTATATATTCTTGGATAAATTCTAAATACCTGGTTTTTAAAGACTGATCGGTAAGAAATTTCTTTTTAAGTGGAGAAAAAGTCTTTTCGGCTGTGAAATACGAGATCTTTTTGTCCCTTTTTTTAAATAACAGTATGAGTAAACCGAAACAAAAATGCAGAAATATAGTGTCGAATATATGAAATATGGCTTTATTCCGTCACCAGGAAATAGTACTTTACCTACGTGTTTTCCATGTTATAAAACAATGTCAAACAATTCAATAAAACCTTCTAAGCTTAAAGAACCTTTAATAAAAATCCATTGTGACAAAAAGATAAAGATTTAACGTTTTTTCAAACAATCAATGAAAAACGAGCTATACCATGTATTATTGGTACATTGTGTCATTCATCATTTGGTTGCAAAAAACCTTAGTGAACGTTTCCATGAATCACTACATTATGTCATTAAAGCAGTTAATAAAATCAAAAAGGATGCTTAAACAAGAGATTACTTGCTCAACTCTGCTTGGAAAATGATGATGACTATAATTGTTTATTACTTAACACAGAGGTACGTTGCTTATCTAAAAGTGCATATTAGGATCACTTTTATTTGCTCTTTGATTCAGTGCTAGAGTTGTTGGAGAGTAAAGACAATGAATAGCGGCACAATTTCATTATCTTAAAAAATGTCATTGCTTATGCGACTGATTTATTTGTTAGATTTAACGATACTAATTTGAAGCTACAAGATAACACATTAAATTTAATCAAAGCTAAAAATGTAATATCTGCTTGTGTTGAAAATTTTTGCTGTACAACAAAACTTGAGAAGAGGAGAATGTTCTCAGTTTCCAAATCTTTCAAAATTGCAAAATAAAGATTAACATTTTTTTGCTTATTCTCAACACTTAACGGTGCTTCATTCGGAACTTAACCAAATATTTGAAAAAATTCTTCACTTAGACATTCCTGACTGGGTGTTGAAATCTTTTTGTCAGTAGTCAAACTCAGAGCACAAATGCAGATAAATACATACAAATACAGGAGCAACTTATTAAATTATCTACAAATGAAGAGCTGAAAGCAATGTTACCAAAACAGATCCCAATTTTATATTCAGCATTATGGGTTATTGTAAAGAAGCTGTTAATTGCTTTTCCGTCTTCCTATTTGGTAGAACGTGGATTTAGTGCCGTTATGAACCTCATCATAATTAAAGAAAAACCGACTAGAAATTAGTAGTCGTAGGGATTTGCGGTTGCTACTCAGGTTCATCAAAGTCTTCAAATTTTTTTTTGTGTATTTTAAAACGAAAGTTATAGTTTCAATAGATACTTCTTCAACAAAATGTTTTGTTTTTATTTTATTTTTACGTCACCATTTACCAACTAAGAAATCAAAATTAAATTTGCAATTTTTTTCTTACGCATTTATGTAGTTTTTTCACTCGGATCCGTGGGCAAGTTTTGAATATAAAAATGGGCCCGTGGACCAAAAGAGTTTGTGAACTACTGATCTAATATACGCCTCCCAAATTCGGAGAAATGCACAAGCATATTAGCAATGAATTTACTGACAAAATAATCAAATTTATACAACATTTGTGGAATAGAGACTCTAACAATAATAAATATTTAAACTTAATATTTTAAACGTCAATTAACGGTTTGGGTTAAGAACTTCTATGATAGAATGACTATTATTCACTTAGATAACTCGCTCGCTCGTAGTGGAAACTTCATCAACCCATTCTAGGCTCGTTGAAGAATGTACTTTTCTCCATAGACTTTCATGTTTTTGATGAGCATTTTTATCTGATTTGGCGTTTTTCTATCTATTTTCTATCTTTTTGTGTTTGATAATAATACATTATCCGCTTTCTATTTTTATTTTGTCGATATTCTTCATATAATCCTATAACAACTGCCGTTTTGTTATGTTTATTACCTATTCTATCACGAAAATGTACTGGTACAAAAATTGTTTTGTTGAATATTTTAGTTATCTGTTAAAAATTACCTAAAAATTTGTCTAATGATAACTTTGTAAATTTATTGTTAACAATTATTTTTTTCTATTAACAAAGGACATAGCTATTAAAAGTTTTATGCTATTGGATAAAAGATTTCAGGATTGTAATAACTTATGCAATTATTATAAAAAATTTATGATTAAGTATAATCACTTAAGTCACATGTCTTTTGACACTTTGCATAATGAAAGTGTTTCCTATTTTTTACCGCATCATGGCGTTATGAAAGAAGTTAATCTGACTACTACACTACGTGTTGTGTTTTATGGATGCACTTCTTCAGATTTTGGTTAATCTCTTTATGATCTTCAATTTACAGGTCCATCAATAATTAATAATAGTTTTGATATTTTACTTTGATTTAGACAGTACAATTTTGTTGTAACTGCAGATGTAACTAAAATGCATCGTCAAATTTTAGTCTCTTCTAAGGATAAAATTTTACAAAAAGCTGTTTGAGAGATGACTCAAAACAAGATCTTGTGATTTATGTTTTAAACACAGTAACGTACGGTACAGCATCAGCTTTTTATTTGACGACAAGATGTCTCAAACAACTTGTGTTTGAAAATTATTTAACTTTTTCAGTAGCTGCTTCTATTATTAATAAAGATTTTTATGTTCGACCTTGTTACTGGGTTTCATTCTGAAGATGAAGCTATACGTGTTTTTCAAGACGTAATACACATTTTACAATCAGTAAAATTTACACTTTGAAAATGGCATTTAAACAGCCATAGTGTATCTATAAAAACGCTTGGTGTTTGCTGGAATGATTTAACGGATTTCTTTAAGTGATATGCCAAACTGCGTTAAAAAAAGAGTATTACTTTCACCAATTGCTTGAATCTTTGATCCTTTTGAATTATTAAGTCTAATAATCATTATATCAAAAGTAATGTTACAAGTTTGTTCTTTAAAGTTAAGCTGGGATAATCCTACCCCAAACAAAATGTCTTAAAAATGGATTCCTTTTAAAAAAGACTTACTTTTATTAAATAAATTCAAGAATAACAGACAAGTTATTTGTAAAGATGCTGCAAACGTTTAGCTTCACGGATTTTCTGATGCTTTGCTAAATGCTTGTAGCGCTTATACCCACCAAGTCAAAAACTATAGTTCACGTTCAGCTTGTCTGTGCAAGAACTAAGATCAATTTATCAATACTTTGACTTCAGTTATGTGGCGCTTTATTGGTTATGTTAATAAAACATGTGAATCAAGTGTTTAATTTCTTTACTGCACGGATTTTCAAATTGTCTTAGCTTGGTTACAAACAAAACCTAAACTTTTGCAACTTTTTGTTGGTCTTATATTGGATCAAAATATACTCTTTCTGTTCTGATTTTAAAAAGAAATATAAAGTATTTTTTCTATCGAGACAAATTGTTTTTTTATAGACTTCTTTTCAGATCTTACATGACCTAAAACTAAACGAGTGCTTCCTTATTGTCTTAGATTCGGGTAAAATTGCAAAAAGTGCAAAAATAATTGTGATTTGGGACTACTTTCTGTAGCTGATGTAACGTTATGGTGTTTTAAATTTTGTTAAAAGCGTTTTATTTTTCTAATAACATAACATGTGATAATAAATGAATTGCTCCGGCTATTATTTTGAATAGAATAAAATGAGACTTCTTTCTCCCAAGACTTCCAGGTAAACCCTTTGATTTTGTACAAGAAAGAAAGATTGTAGAACAAACAAATTTATATTAACAATAAAATACATAGAAAAACCAACGTTTATGTAATAGGGCCCCAATACTCAAATAAAAGAAACAAAACATAAGTTTACGAAAATACAAAATACCTCTTAAAAATCTAACCTTTTACCGAAGAATCGCTGGCAGGTAATTTCGGCGTCTTCCTCACTACGCTCTTGGAGGCGTCGGTCGTCTTTCCACAGGCGGGTGGTTTCCTTCACAGTTTCTTATTAGTCACTACTACTTCGCTGTGTAACTACTATTTTCTGGTTGACTAACACTTAGCTGGGTACTATTATTCGTTGGCTGAGGTCGTAATGTTGCAGACCACCTACTTCCGCTTTTTCTTTGAGAACTTTATTTTTTGACGTATCGGCTTCTTGGTACTTTTGCTTTACTTTTTCAGTTTGTTGCAGCGCTCACTAATTTTCTGCTCATTGGTACCACTTCGGAAGTTCACTAACTTTCATTTTTGGCCTCGCTTCGCCAATTTTCTCAGCGACTCTCTACTGTCGCCTATCACCCGTACTTCGTCACTGCTTCTCACCGACTCCCCTCCTTGTTCTACTTTCTTTCCCCGCACTTTTTTTTTATTGTACTCAGCACTTCACTTCGCTACCACACATTCTGAATCGCTTGCACTTTATACTTAATTCTAACTTACTCGACTAAGGATATAATAAAAAATATGTACATTTATTTTCTTTAACACGAAAATCAGAGGGCATTACGTTTCACTGAGTTAGATAATAGCTTAAGAATATTAGTTAAAATAGCTCAGCATGATGGTTTTTAAAAATAAATTAAAATGTTAAATGCAAATTTAAAACCAAAATACAACTTATCCGTTTTATCTCCATATCTTGATGCTTATAATTTACTGAGTAGAAGGAAGATTGAGCAATATTAATGTGCCTTATGATACTAAGCATTCACTTCTAATAAATGGCAAACAGACCGTTTTTACCAATGCAGACTAAACCACATGAACAAGGAATTGGGTATACACGTTAAAGTAAAAGTGTAAAAAATTTTTGCTTAGGAGATGTAGTCGACTAATAGAGTTATTAAACTTGTCGTTTTGCAAGTGTGTGTTTTACCAAAATTAATGGTGATTAACTTAATATTATTCACATTTTTTACGCTCTTTGTATTATATTTAAGTTTTTGTATTATGCTTTAAACAACATGCACACAATCGTTCAAGATGGGGAGTATGTTTAAAATGATTTTTACTAAATACCACTCTGTGCTTATTGCTCTATATGTGTAACTACCTTTTAAGTTAGTGGTAGTTTGAGAAGTTATTTATCTGCGTTTGTACTACATGTACATGTATCTACAACAGTTGCACCTAATATAAAGATTCTTAAAATTACAGTCCATTACATCCTTATCAGTTATATTAAATATTGCGTTTGCTTTTTCTTGGAGTCTTTTACATCTAATTCACAAATTATGCAATCTACGATTTATTTAGCAAGTATACTAGACGTAAGAGTAAAAAGTTTTTCTAAGAAATTAAAGTAAAACATACTTACGTATTGTATGTACGTTCATTCGTTCAAAAAACCAGGTGTTTTTAGTGCTATAAAATTACAAACGTGTTTAGCTGTATTTACGTATAATTTAAAGCGTTCATTGTCTTACGAACGTGTATAAATAAGTCAACATCTAAATGTATATATGTAATACTTTTCAACAAAAACGATCAAAAATAAAAATACGAGGAAACTTTTTGACATAATTGTTAACTATTCTATAGCATCATCTACATAAATAATGTATTTGCGTTATTTTTTAACATTTGCCAAAAAGAATAAAATGCCAACAAAATATGACGTGCCAATGACTTCTTATGAACTTGCCAATTGCTTTTTATAATCTTCTATTTGTGTCACACTTGATTATTATTAACCATTAATCTTAAATAGGAAAAGAAAAAAAGAGAAAGCATTCAAAAATTATTGTAAAATTGGTGATTGACGACAATATGTCGTTTATATTAATTTTAATATATTTGTAAATTTAGAAGCATTATTTTTACAGCACTCAGAAACTATTATGATTTTTGGTGAAACTAATAAATATGGTAGAATAACAATAAACAGTGTATACATTGTTTTTTTTACTCTTTAACATTTTTAATAAAAGTTATACTGTATTCTATAGTAAGGTGTATATTGCTAAATAGTTAAGATGTTTTTTGTGTAATGTATTAAATAAACAATATCAGTTAGTCTGTAAACAAACACATATTTGCGTTTATAAAAAATCTGGACTTGATATTTTAATTTGTTATTACATTGTAAAAAATATCGATCAAAACAAATAATACTACATACGATTGTACTTTTTGTTCACTTCAGTGAAATAATTTTTTGTAACCTCTTATTTGAACAATATAAAATAATAAAAATAACTATTTTTATTAGTACCTAACTAAAACATTAATTCTTTCTTTAACAATAAGCTAGTATTAACTAATTTATCAATGGTATCATCATAATCTATACTAAGGATCGTTCACATGCAATCTTTGAGATTGGCAGCGTCAGTAAGTACTGGTAGATAAATCGAGTAAGATTGTTGGAACATTAATTAAATTTAGGCATAATTTTATAGCAACAAATTGGATGCTTTCTACAGCTACTTGCAAATACTGTCATTTTTATTATCACTTGTTTCATTATTTGTTTTACCACTATCATCACACTTGCATTGTAGGATTTTTCAACCGATAGTTTCAGTTTTTTGCAACTACTTGCAAATGTATCAACTCTTTTAGTTCATTTAATTTACTGTGTTACAATAAGATTGCAAATTTCTGGCAAATTGATTTATTTTCTAATATTAAGAAAATTACTAGGATCCAACATAGCATCAACTCTACTATATTATTCATAATAATATTTTAAATTTTCGTCTTAAGCTTCTCAAATTGATATGATAGTACTCAGTCTTTATTTTATCTAAAACTATTTTCACTTGCCGGATACGTTTTTTAGGAAAGTCAACTTCTATATAAATTTCGTAGTTTTTTTGTTCATTTATAGTCTAGATCAAACGGCAAATGCAATGAACTTATCGGTTACGTTTTATTTTTGATATGTTTCATTGGGTGTTTACAACAATTAAACAATTTCTAAAAAATGCCATGATTTAGGTCTTCATTGTCTAAACTACGAGCAGCTTTAGATTTGCTACCTCTATAAATGAAGCTGCAATTGCCTATAAGTTTAATAACTCCAAATACTGCTATTCAATACTATTTTTTCATTTGTTTTTGACATATCTTTTGAGCAGAAAATAATTATTTTTCAATCGTGTTACTTTGAGAATGCGAAAAGTGCGATGCTAAATTTCTGCCATGCATTTGAGAAACTTCACGTTTGTTGATACGTTGATAAACATGTTTCTTATCAAACATACTGTTAATAAAAATGTTACTGTCGTTAAGACTAAAAAATTCCAAGCAAATTGTTCAATACAAAGATCACCACATTATCGTGGACCCATTTTCTCGTTGAAACATCTTTTTAATCCAAAAAAGTATCTTACAATCCGACGCTGGAATTTCCGATGATGTTTAAAAAACATATCTAATTGTTTCTCATCAGGTGGTTGAAAATAATTGAAATCGACGAAGAAAGTGTTGTCTATTTCTATACCTTCTTCAGTATTTCCGATATTCTACATTTCAATAGTATACAGGCTGTATCAAATTTTGTGTTAAGTACAGGGATCTCGTTTATTATCAGAGATAGAGGAACTTTTTCTGCTCTTTCAGATGATGGCAATAAATTTTTGTTATCGTTATTATTTTACTTTATATCAATAATAACTTTTGTTTTTCATATGGTAGCCATTTTAAAGTTTTATGCTATAGCATAGAGAAAGATTTCAACAATGTACACTGTGTTTATAAATGATTGACGAGCGTTTAAATTTGGTGCATCGTCAAACTAATAACTTTGATTTTATAGCGTTGATTCAGTTTTGATAGATTTCTCAATTTATTTATAGTTCAGTGGTGTGCTATATTGCGAATTTTTTGTTAGTATTTCAAGTTTTCATTACCATTTTTTTATTGCGACATTTTCGACTGTACAGATTTTACTTGATGTAAGTTAAAAATAATTTACTTAAGAAGAATATATCACATCTTTTTAAATTATTGGAAATGGTGTTTACCGAACAACACAACACCTTTCTTATTGAAGCTTATTTTCGTTCGAGAATTCGCAATGAACAAGGAACGTGGGATTATTTCTACCAAATTTGCTACGAACAGTTTCACGAGCAATTTCCCAATGACGTATTTCGATATGATTCTTTTGCACAACATGTTCGTCGTATAGTCGAAAGGTTTCGTAGTAAGAGTAGTGTTTCAAAAGGAAAATCTACCGGCCGGCTTACTGTTTTACCGAAAGAAGTTGTTGAAGATATTAGCCAGAAAATGGAAGTGAGTCTAAAGAAATCTCTGCGACAATTGTCACATCAAATAAATCTATCGCTTGCTACATGTCAGAAAACTTGCAAGAAAATCTTGCTATTAAACCCATACAAGGTGACTGTGACATAAGAATTACTGCTTCCTGATTTTCTACGTCGAATAGAGTATTGCCAATGGTTTAACGAAATGCAAATGTCCAATTATTGTAGAAACTCTATACTTACATTTTGGGACTACGTACGTAGAACTGGAAGTAATACTAATCCTTACTTTTTTGAAAAGATAAAATTGAATACGACAGAGCTTAATGTCTATGAGGCACAATAAGTTTATAACTAAGTGCATTATTGGCTATAAACCAAATCCAAAGCAATAATAATTTAAAACTTTCACTTTCATTTTTAAGGAGTGGAACATGAGGTTTGCGAAGTGCGATTTTTTTACTTACGAAAAATAGTTATTGCCGTTGAAGCAGATTATACAGTAGCATTATCCAATGATTCTTTGTAAAAAACAATATAAAAAAATACTTGACAAAACTATTAAATATTAAAGTAAACGAACATGGTTTGGTTTGACACAAAATTTTCAAAAACAACTAATTCAAGTTGTTCTTAACAGATTTTAAATCCACAACACGGCCGTCAATAATAAAACAACATGAAGAAGTAAACCAAAGAGACGTCAAGTAACAACAACATACTTATCAATTAAATAAAATTATTGTAAATTAAAATCACAAAACACAAGATGAATTAGGTGAAAAAAATGTCTGTGTAAATGTAAACCAAGTTCAATGCAAGTAACAATATTTGATAATCTCAAGTAAATAATTATTTTGATTCCAGCGAAAAAGAATTGCAATTACAATTAATTAAAAAAATCGTTAGTACCTATAAAAAAAACATTGCGTAGTAAATACAAACGTGGTTTTATCATACATAATATATATAAACAAAAAATGTAATTTTTTAAAGCTGTATTTATATAATACAGTTTTTAAATTAATTCTCACGACCATTTAAAGACGTATCAATTTATGTACACTTATGACATATATGATATACGTAAAAAATCTTGAAAAATGGAATAACCAACGCTAGGTTACAACAAGAAGCGATACATTAAATTAGAAAATACATAGCAAAATCAAAATGAAAATTTGGATGCAACGTAGTTCGAGTAACAACTTATAAATATATGAAAAAAGTTACAATATAGAAACATATAAGATCTTATTTAACACCATAAAGGCGCGTGTAATGAAAGAACGACAAAAAGAAATTAAAACGATAAATATTCTATATTTTACATTAAGATTACTTTAAAAAATCTACCTATCTACGTCTTAATAATTTTTAATTGTTTAGCTTTATTTTAAATGATTTAAGTTGCATATACTTCATCAAAGCAAAAGTGAAACATGTTTACATCAGCCTGAGAGAACAACTCAAACTACTTTGCTTTTAACTTTTGAAACTTAAAAATTGTAAGTTTTAGAATTGCATCTACATCTACCTGGTTATCAACATTTAATATAATTTATTTTTTTGTGTAACATGTAAACATACATTATATGCAAATAATTACTAACTACTATCTTTTTTGTACCCAACTCTAAAAAAAAACTATGCTAATTATGTAGGCTATATCTGCTATATCATTTGATACGATGTTCAAAAGCGGAAATACTAGTAAGCAACTAAAAAAATGAGAAAAAACTTACCTATAACTTCTTTTAGGCATAGCGTAGTTTATTTCAGTGTAGCTTTCAAGGTTAGGATGTACCTGTAATGCAACAATGCACGTAAGTTGAAAAAATAAACAAACCCCTATTGTCGTTTGCTAATCAACAATTACAAATTAAACTACTACCCTTGGTTAATTTTAGTATTGAAGAAAATACCACTTTTCGCTAGGTTTTCGCAGCAAACTGACAGTTCAAAGCGCGCACACACTATCTTTTGTTTGAATTAAAGTAAATCGGCGCACGAATTACTAACGATAAGTAAAATTCGGAGATGGCTTAATTGTTTATTGTTAACTAAATAATTACCGAAAATCTTTGTAGCTAAGAACCATGCACGTAAATAAGCTGATTTTAAATATTTATTTATATCTGTGCAAAAGCAGTCTGTTATGTAGTTTCGTTTATTTGCTTTTTACTTTATGAAACGATAATAACGGTAAATATGTAAATAGTTTTTAATACTTAGACAAATTCAAATATTGTGTCACTGGACTATTACTTTACGTTAATGAAAATTATTATTAGTACAGTGTTATTTTGATTCGATCGTTGAATAACTTCGTTGAACTTTCAGTTAGGCGTTAATTGTATTTTTAAGTAAATTTTCTTTAATTTTGAATTACTTTTTATTCTAATGTATGACGTATTTTCTTAGAATCCGACTGTTTCTATTTTATCTGCTCGTACGTGTTATGTTTACATGTAATGCCTGCACTCACTGACTGTAAATAAAAATAAAGTTTAAAGTGCTTGCAGCATGTAATTTGTCATATATTATTAGATTTCAACTTAAAATCAATATAAAATTTATTGCATTAAATAAACTAGTGTTACGTTTTGGTGGAGAAAAGTTTAAGACTATTAACATTTTTAATAGAAATCAAAGCAGCAGAATTACAAATCTGAAACTGGCAATCTATAGTACTTACTACTTTATGTAGGTACCTACTGTTGCAAACTTTACTAAAACACTAATAATTACTGTCTATTAGGATATTCTTGCAATCTTGTTTTTTATTGGATACACAATTTTAGAAAAAAATTAAATATACAAATCAAAAACTTTAAAACCGTTCATTTTATTTAAATTATGATTTGCTCTTCAATTTTTTTATTGTTAGAATAATACCTAGGTACATACAATTAACAATGTTAGTTTAGAATGCATTTTCCAATAGAATTTTTTAAATTTTATCTGATAATAAGTCAATGACATTAACTTCCGCAAAATTGTTCGAATCTGTTTCTACGCATAGTTCCAATTTTCGAGGTATCGTCTAGAGTACTCGTTCGAGTCTTTCTGATGTAATTTTTAATATCGCTGCGTTAATTGTTTCTGTGACTTGGCCAGCGTCTTGAGAAGACGTTGCACACACTCTCTCTTTAATAAAACCCCGAGCAAAAAAATCTAGAAGATTGATATCGGGAGATCTCGCGGGCCAAAGATGGCATCACAGCGACTAATTAATCTTTTCCGAAAGTGTTTATCCAACTACTTTCTTACATTACATAGAAAGTGAGCAGGAGCTCCGTCGTGTATATAAATCATGTTATGGTGTATGTTCAACGGCATCTAGTCAACAACTTGTTCCAATAAATTAAGGTACCTTTTGACAATAAGACGATTTAGTAGATATGTTGGCCCAACGACCCTGTGATTTATTATGCCCAGCCAAACGTTAATGGAAAACCTTCTTTGGTGACCATATTCTATAAATTTATGCGGATTTTCATCTGCCCAATGGGAAAGATTACGAGTATTAAATACATCGCTCCAGAGCGACCGAATTTAAGATTGTGTCACAAAAATTTAATCGTGATATAGATAAAGACCGGTAATAGACATTCGTCAAAGGTTTTAGATTTAATATGTTGGAGAATTATTTTGTTTTTAAGCGGTTTTGATAATTTTCCGAAAACTGCCCATCCCAATCTTCTTTTCTCTATTTTTTTATTTTCTTTGCCAATTCGTTTTATTTGGCCTAGATATATAAACTTAATGAGGTTTTCTATTTGTGCTTCTATAATTTTTTTTGCTGTGCTGGAGACTCATAGTTTTTGTTTTATTTAAATTCATTTTCAAACCAAATTTCTGCAATTCTCTTTCCAGTTCAGTCATCATTTTCTGTAGGTGTGCTTTGTTGTCGACAACTAGCACAATATCGTCAGCGTACCTGAGATAATTTAATCTTTCTCCATTTATATTAATTCCAAAATTTCTCCGTTTTAGTTTATTGAAGTTGCTTTTCAAGGCTAGATTGAACAGTTTTGGTGACATCGTGTCACCTTTTGTGATTTCTTTATTTATTGGTATTTTGTTGGTGTTTTCATTTTCATATTTTCATCACTGACGACGCTTCTTTGTATATATATTTAATTATGTGCTTGTACTTGGAGTCAATGCGTGCGTTATCTAATTATATCATAATTGCCCAGTGTTCAAGACTAAGTGAAGCGTCAGGTTGTATTCTATTGTTTTCGATTAATATCTTCATTGTCAGCATATGATCACTTGTGCTATAGCCATTTTGAAAAGCAGCTTGATCTACAGGTTGATAGTCGCCAATTTATAAACATCGCGTATATATAATCCATACTTAGCACTCATGTGGCAAATATTGGTTCAAGACAAGGACA
Source organism: Aquatica leii (assembly GCA_035610365.1). Classification (NCBI taxonomy): domain Eukaryota; kingdom Metazoa; phylum Arthropoda; class Insecta; order Coleoptera; family Lampyridae; genus Aquatica; species Aquatica leii. The sequence goes on from CM069433.1 coordinate 77,757,721, forward strand.
GCAATAAATCACTGCCAACATATCAAAAACTAAATTTGCCAAATTTGTACGTGGGCTGATTAACCACGAAATGGTGTTGACCACAACACTTTTATATGTATCTAAAACGAAACAGTAATTTGAGCTATAGAAAAACCTTACGATGCCTCAAAATTACTGTCCCATTAGCTTGCTGTCAACGTTAGGTATGCTGTTGGAGTGAGTAATTGCCATTAGGTTGCAGAGAAAAGTCGACGCCAACAAAGTGATTTGTTGCTTTGCGAGTTACTGAGAATATCGACGCGGAATTCGAAAGAAAAATTCACACCGGAGTGGTTTTTCTCGACATCCAAAAAGCGTTCGACAAGGTTTGGCATCCGGAACTTCTACTGAACTTATTCTACAACAGAATCTCGCAAGCGATCTATAAATGCTCAGCATCAAGAAGCTACTTCGCGAGTCGGCACAGAAGATGACCGTAGTAACGCCAACACATCCTAAGAAGGAAGCCAGAAAATTATGAAGATACAACTTAAAAATTGTGCCTAGTGACAGGAGACTAAAACATGTACTTCAATAAAGAAGTGTAAAGATGTTTTCAGGAAACCAAAAACGGTCACGTAAGTATAACATATCAAATTTAATATAGTAGTTTAATTTCACTAAAATATTAATGCCATTTATGCTCAGTCCACAGTCAGGATAATTGTGGAAATACATCAGAGAATATTTTCCAGTGCTGATGATCCCCAAAAGGACAAAACGGTGGTAATTTTTGTAATTGTACTGATATAGTTACTTACACGGTATTCGTTGGGGGATTATAATCGTGTTTAATCGATACAATATTTTCCCATTTCGCTGTTATCTAATCCAACAGGCTACGATCTCTATAGCACCAATTTGTTAAAATATTACCTTTTTGGCAAAATATGGCATTAAATGTTTTTCTGCTACAACTTTTTTTCGATTTCTGACGTTTTGTTCAACAAAACAATAATTTTGTTTAGATCCCGCTGTTACCCTATCTTCCAGGATAATTAAAATAAAATATTAAGTGGATCGACTAAAATAGACTAAATTAAGAAAGAAAATCCCATTAAGGCATCATTTGTATCTATGATTAGTAAATGGCATCAAACAATAATAATCAATAATAATTCGAACAACTAAAATTAGTTTATTAAATAGCATAAAATCTACGTAGATGAAATGAAATGTGTTGTTAGTAAATAATATTAACTTATATACAAATTTTCCATACATACAAGGAATGTGAGCTTATCTTACGCGACGTGCCGGATGTCTTGCGCCGGCGGCTCGATGATTATTTTTCTTTTCGCTAATTTACCCTTTTATAGACGAGGATGGTAGGTGCCCTTATGTCAATGACGATGTGGTACATCCGATCTTTGAATGTATCTTAGCTCATTTGCATCTAATTGCCATTCACTAAATCAAGAACGTAAATTAGAATTAGGATTTTCTTTAGTGCACCAATTAAGCGTGCAAAAGTGAAAATAAATTTGTTTAGAACTGGAACATAATCTAACTTACAAAGGCGCAAGGCAAGAATTATCAAAATTGAAAAATGTGAACGTTGTCACGTAACACCGTTTCCTATATTAATGTCTTAAAAAAACGTAGTTTTGTTATTTAAATGAACGTTTCTAGTAGTAGTTTATGTTATAATAATAAATTGCCAAATAAGATTTGAGTTTGTACAATTAATATGTTTTTAAAAACTAGATTTTTTACATTGCCAAAATCTAATTTGTTTTAACATATGTTCATTCTTCCATCTCAAGTATCAAGTTCTACCTTACAATAATTTGTATATCGTTATACATTTTTCAATCACTTCGCTCGACGACTAAACAACGGCTCATCTTGGAAAAAAAGTTTCTTCTCCGTATAAAATATGCTATTTTTTTTCAAACGTTCAAAAATGATCATAAATGCCCTTAATTAAATAGGTATATTTTTTGTATTGGTTAGCGAAAATTAAATATATAAATAAATAAATAAAGTTGTTTTTTATTTGATTTTTTGGTAGCAACCCAGTTACTATTTATGTTGATGTCATTTCAAAATTTGCATATTTGTCGATATTTGTACGAATTTAGTGTAGAACAAAGTAGTGTAGAAGTAAACAAATAAAATCCAAAAATCGTTAACGAAGCAAAAGAAGTAATAACTAACTAGTATCTTAGAACTAACTATATCCGGCCAGAAATACAGTATTTGAAAATAACATTAATTCCTATTCAGAAAATGTGCCATTTACATATTTCAGCCGTATGAATAGTGAGAAGACATGGAAAGCATCAACTATATCGTCTCCCTATTCTATGAAGTTAACTCTTAACTGTGGAATAGATGTAAGTAAATACTTAAAATTGCGTGCTTTCAAGAAAAAGAAAAATGAAGGTTATTCGCGGAAAAAATGGAAAACATCTACGAAAGAAGAGTTTGAAAAATTCTTAGCGAACGTACCGCAAAAAAAATATTTAGGAATGAAGGTAAACCTAAGTAACATTAGGTTATGTTTCAATATGTTAAGTATATATATATACTTATAAACCGCACGCAATTGAGCCCGATATGTAAACAGGTGCCCGATGAGCCCGGGCGGTAACGCCTTTCTACACGACGTTATTAGCGCGCTGTTAACCCCGACTGCGTTGCCAATATTATACACGCTACGCTCTAAACGTAGTTATTAAGTTAAAGCGAAATTCGACAATGATTTGAAATTTTAACATTTGCGTTTACTCTTATTGCAGATAACTCTTTTAAACATCTTACGATTTAATAATTTTTTTTTAAATTTAACATGATTAATATTGACGTAACAAATAAACTTTCTGCAAATTTAAAATAAAAACTGTATTCAAGCATTAAAATCTTTTTATGATTTGTGCAAAATTTGTTTTATTTGTAAATATAATTCAAAATGTAAGCTATAGCTTGTGTGTATTAGCAAATTCTTATCTGAAAAAAAAACATACTCAAAACGGCAGCAAATTAAATAATTTTTTTTAAAATTCCACAAATAACTTTGTCTTTGGCAACTTTTTTAAAGAAATGTTAAATTTAACCGTTACCGCAAGTTGTACGACTAACGTAGAGTGTGTTATTTGTCATCATTTAACAAGCACAAATTAATTTTTAAATCAAACTTACAATATACCGCATAATAAAAAAAAATAATGATTCTACAATCGTATTTTGATGACATACGCATATATACAGAGATGCGCCTAAAACTGGCATATATAACGGTTCTTCGGGCTAGAGAACGTAGCGTTTATATGTTCTACGGGCTCAACAACAACCTGTTTACATGTTTGTACCTACATATTCTTATTTACGCACACAAAGTTTTTTTAATAAATCGGAAATAAATTGAAAGGTTAGCTTTGGGCATACAGTATGTCATACAACATTGCCATGAAATTTTAGTTGAAATTAAAATATGTATGTGATAGTAAATAGAATACTCTGTTTCAAACAACGAAATTGAGGAATTCTAATAAGTAATCTGAAACATTTTTACTCAATTTACTTGTTCCTTAATGTGGACGTTAAATGCCGATTAAGGTAACAGATTTATCATTAATCGGACCGTCACAAGATTTTTAGTTCTTACCTTTAACTTTTAATGGCTACATTAATCGTCTTGTTATTTTCATTCTTTAAATAAAAAATTTACTTGAGAAAATTAAAAACATTAGTTAATTTAAAAAAAAATGATTCATTCTTGGTACAAGATGGTTTTGTAATTTATTTGAAAGAAAACGGATCACATGAAACCAACTTTTGTAATTAGTGACTGTCTAACACACACTATACAGTAACGTTTACCGCATTCAAATAACTTTCTTTTTGATCATCATCATCAAACAAAATTATTCAGACTTTTAAAATATTCATTGCTTTAGTGGTCAATACAAAAATTACAAAAAAATTATACATATATAGACTACCATGAAGATGGCTTTGGAATAAAGGCGGAGTGGTATTTTGTTACTACTTCTCACAGAAAAAGCCTATGTGATGGTGCAGGAGGTTCAATTAAAAAAACTATTAAAAAAAGCTTAGAACGAACTGCAGGTTATCATATAGTAATTCCAGAAACAAATGTTCGATTTCTGCTCTAATGAAATTCTTGGCATAAAAATTAGTTTTTTGTATCGAGTGTGAATGTTCAAGCTGTTGTAACATATGTATTAATAAGATAATAACATAAAAAAGTACAATAATTTAATATAGTTTAGGTTTCTCACGGTCACAGCTAGTTGATACCGTAAAGGTATTCAGTTTTCTATAATTGTGATGCTGTCAATATCGTTAAGCCAATAAGCTAAGCCTTCTAAGAAAATATAATGTTTTATTTCAAAAAATTCAATATTCCATCTTACGTAATAAATCTCACTTACAATACACATAATTTCAATGAAAATGAAAACATAATATCACGTTTAAAAAACATTCAACCTACTGACTATACTATAAGATACAAACAAAATAGATAAAACTACACTAAATATATAGAAAACAAACATGTGTTTTATGAATTTTCACACAAAAAAGTAACCAATTGCAAATAATATTTTTAACCTAATAAAATAACCTAGATATTTGCTTTAAAAAACCAAGTATGTAGGTAGGCACTAAGAATGTGTCAACAACAAGACGACCAATGTAGTCTGAAAAACGCGATTTTATCGAATTTCAAACATCTTTTTTGTACAAAAAGTTGGTTCTTTTGATCAGTTGTTGGGTTTATTATTTTTAGGATATGTAAACTTAATTTCTGAGTAACATTAGGTGCTTACATTAAACGACCAAGACACTAGAGTCAGTTAAAAATCACTGAAAATGAGTTTAAAAAAACGTATTTTTAGCAGCGCGTCATTGTTGATCAGTATTGAATAAATATTCATTGGCATTCAAAAAAAGAACAAAAACCACGTTTTTCAATTCGGTCAGGTGAAAACGGGCGTTTATCAAAACTAAATGTGCGTAGATTTTTTTTAGGACTCTAAAGTAAGTCAGCTTTAAGTTTTAGACGATTTCATATGAAATGACTCAAACTTTAAAAAAATATCTTATTTCTTGTAAGTAGTGGATTAACTGTTTGTCTTAATTATTATTTTTCTAACTTTTAAGTAAAGTGTTATCATAATTACTTAAAAACTCTGTGTCGATTTTAAAATTTATGGCTGTAAGTTTTGTTTCTCTTTCTGCTAGGACAATTCTTTTTTTTTCTATTTTGTTTGTAAAAGCTCTGTGTTGGTAAAACCAAATTTAATTTTTTTAAATTGTACAGTGTTATCTGCAAAATTATCATAACTTTCCATTATTATTTCACGAGAAGTAATATTTTCCAATTGATTCTACAAAACTCTTTCGGACTATTGAAAAATCTCCTTGCTTATAAGTATTTTTACACTACAAAACGAGATTCCTACATTCTTTTTAAAGATTTTTAGTAAAAAAAAATTATATGAGAAATGCTAATATTATATCCTAAGACATACCTTTTTCGTTATAACGTTTTTATTAAATGCATGTATTTATGTTTCAAATTATTTTACAGGTATCACATCATGAATAAACCAACAAAACATTCTTATAACTTTAAAGTTTCTTAGCTACCTATATTGTACTTTTGATCCAAATCTCTTTAGAAGTTTTCTAATAATTTTTTCAATACTTCAATTTTAATTTAATTTAATAGTTATAAAAGTACCACATTCTACATATGTACGTACAAGCATCACGTAGAAATTGCAAACGTTTTTAAAAATCAACTTTCGATTTTTGACTTTGTATTGTTTTTGTGAAAAATTATTAAAACGTGATGATACTCAAAAAGTGCATAAAATTCATATTAAAGTAAAATACACTTAGAGTATACGTTTACTGCTTGTTATTAAGCCCGTCCAACGTTGTCGCATGTTGGGCTACACAACGTACCGTCCGTGTCTGTAAACAGTTTGTATATAAAAGCGACCTCTGCAGCGACTAACTCTGAACTATTTTATATATAATGCAGATATAAACGGTACAATATGAAGCCCGGCCAAATTTTTGGATTTACACGTTTTGATGCTTATATAATCGTATTTTGATTATATACACATGGATACGTAGATGAGCCCGATACCGGGCTTAATAGCGTTTCTTCGGGCTAAAGAGCGTAGCGTTTATATATTCTACGGGCTCAACAGCAACCGGTTTATATGTCTATATATATATATATATATATTTTGTTTATTTAGATTGTATTGTTAGTTGAAGTATAGGGAACATGTAGAAGTGATTAAATGATAAAAATGACGGTGGATGCCAGAAAATTCGGAAAAATTAATTTGGACAAACATTCTTAAAACCTCAATCGTTTACAATAGTAGGAGATATCTAAAACGTTTTCGCAAATATGCAGCTTTGAGACCAAAAAATATAAATGAAGAAAGATTCTTTTTGAAGATTCAGAATGGAAAATGCTATAGGTCCGTTATGGGAGTACATACTATACGTGAAATAGCAACAAAAGTGGGCCAGTTCTAAGGAATACACTGGACATTGCTTACGACATACTTTGGCTACTCTCCCAGTAAACACAAAATTGATAATGTTTAGTAACAGTTTCAAAACAAAAAAATTATGATTCACTCTTGTTTCAAACATAAAAGAAACCTAACTGCAATAAAATAGCTGTTTCACTTATTTGAATCAGTATAGTTTCGGTATTTTAAATTCAAATCTGTTGCAAAACAAATGTTGCATTTGGTTTACGGTTTAAAAGCTTCGTTCTTGAACTGATACTAAATGATCAATAAATATATGATTCTCTTGTTTCAATAATAAACTAAAACAATTCTTTCAATAATATAATAATACATTTTCGAATACACGTTTCAAATTTTATTGCAGAATAAATATTTTTAAATACAATATCAGATTGAGTTTTTTACACATTGCAACTTTATTTGATATGGTCTTTTCACGGAAGTCTCGAAAACTGCATCAGTTACTGTTAGGTAGCAACTTTTAACCGCATCTGTAACATAGAAATAAATATTTCATTTATATACATACATAATCATAGAGTTACATAAAATTAATTACATTTTTTTAATCAAAAACAACACAAACTTAATATAAATATCACTTTAGCATTATAAGAAAGTTATAAAAACACTGTGAATACCTTTAGCTGTACATAATCATATAGAATACTTGAAGAATTGAACTGTAATTATAAATCCTAAAGTATTATCAGATTTACGCAATAATCTACTTTAACGCAACCATGTGTGTTAATTTACATTTTTTAAATACAAATTAAAACATGATTATACATAAACCACAGAAATGATAATAACATTGATTACATTTATGGATTATAATAAAATGTTTCGACTTACCGTTTATTGTTCCATTTCGTCATTGTACACATAGCATCACTTATCAAACTACAACCGAACAAGTGAAAAGATATAAATTTGCAGCGCAAGCGTTGACGACAGTAATCAAAAGTATAGTAACGACTAATGCTGACTAATCACAAAGTATTTGTTTTTACTAAAATGATTCCACTGTTTTGAAAATAATTCAATCTTATTTAATCGATCTTCAAGCAATTCTAGTTATTCAAAAAATATTCGGTTTTAATAAATCAATTTTTAGACGGTTGCTGATTATGGGAAAAAAATTGCAAGTACTGAAACGGTTTAAAACTGATTGTAAAAAATCGGAACTCTTTCAATTTATTCACTGTCAGTTATATGTAAATGATATAAAAATGGAACTAACACGAAACAACGTAATGAAACAAGTGTTTTAATTTTGTGACTGTAACAGTTTCAATCCGTGTTTACTGGGCTGTTAATTGATGAAGGAGGAAATATAGAAAAGTTGAAAAGACACCGAGAATGGAAATCATAGAAGACTTTTTGAAGTGCAAATCAGACCGCGTATAGAAAATTTTGAATTCTGATACACCACAGATACGCACTATTTCAAATGCAGTTTTGTCAACACCACGAACAAGTTTTCAATCAAATAAGGTATCATTACTAGAACACGACTTTAATATTTAAAACGTAACAATTTCAAATTGGATTTTTAATATTAATGTTAAATATAAAAACAAATAAAAATCCTTTCTTAGTTTTTTGTCTGTTCAACACTTTTCCTCCGCCGGACAGAAAAGTGTATTATAGCAATACTTTTCTTTCTGACGTTTGAGGAAAAAAGAATTTAAACTCTCATCATCATCATCATTGTGTTTTATTTTAAATTTTCTAAAAATAGTTTTGTTGCTGATTATTGCAGTTTCAACAAGTTTATATTCGAATTATATAAATTAAAACATTCAAAATTAAGCTTTGCGATAACATTTTTAGGCGAAAACAAATTAAAAAATTTTTTTTGGTATAATAACAAAAAATTGTTTAAAGTGCTTATTGTAAATTTTTTTTAAAATATGTAATAATAAGGGTTGCGTCTATTTTTTAAATAACTTAAAATGCAAATCCTTCGTTTGCAATGTAATCGTATGTTATAGATAACTTTAATTGCTGACAGTAAATTTGTAAAATTTTTACGTTTCAAAATTATATTATTTTACACTGCTCATTAATTATAGAAAAACAATAAATTAGTTCTAATATAGAAACTATAAAAAAAGAAACCCGAAGCGCGAGGTTATCTAATGCTTGATGCAGTTTGAAATATAAAGTATTTTTACAATTTAGACACAATCACTTTTTTTTTAATTTCAAATACAGTTTTTTTAAAAATATATCTAATATAAACACAAGAAAATAATTTTTTAAAATAACTTATCACTTTCATAAACGTCAAAGATCTCGATTATAAATTATGTGTCTTTAGTAATAATTTTTCACACTTCGTACTTAGCAAAAAATCTTTGTACATTGGTATGGTATATTCTTTATTTTTTCACGTATGTTTGAAGTGGCGCCGTTTTTTTCCCTTTTTTATGGTAGTACTCTTAACCACGCCCACTCACAGACATTTCAACTAGCCGCAGTGTCGTGGCTGTTACCATCAGAACCCACTAAACAATTTATTTAAGCGTAATTGTTAATTTTGACGTTTATACGTTTATCGTTCATGCCTAGTATTAATCGATCTTGCATGAAATCATCTTTTATGAAATATGACGGTCTGTGGAATTTGTACCCAAAGTGTTAATGTAAAATCGTCCGGCCTTCAATGTAATTTCTGTGCAATATATTATCATGCAAAATGCGTTGAGCTAACAAAATCGCAAATTGAAACAATAAAACCGCTACAACAAATTATGTGGAGTAATAACATTCTGCTGAACTTTCACACAATCAAAATAATAAACAATGAAAGTTCAGCAGAATGTTATTACTTCGCATCAAGCAACATTGTTTAATACATTCAAACAAATTATGTGGAAATGGCCAACTTGCAATGAATTAGAAAATGATTCCACTAACCATAAGGAATGCACAGAATGAAAAATAATTTCTACTCTGCTTGAGTCAATTAATAAATTAAATAACACGGTGGCGGAATTGCAGCGTAAATTAGATTCTAAACCGCAGACTGATTTCAATATGGAACAATTAATATGCGAGATATCTGATTAAAAAAAAGAGATCGAAAAATATAATAATTTACAAACTAAAGGAATCACTATCTGATGACGTAAATACTAGAGTAGCTGAAGGCCTAAAATAATCACACCTTATCCAAAAGTTGCAAATGCGTGTAACATTTCTGATTTACGGCCGTTAAGTATTTTAAGAATATTCTCCAAAATAATTGAAAAGGTAGTATTTGAACAATTTAAAACTTATTTAGATGAAAATTTGATCCTGCCATCTTTACAGTCAGACTTTCGACAAAAGCATAGCACACAAACAGCATTACTTAAAATTACAAACGACATTAGCATTGCCATGGATAACTCTGAAGTTACCATATTAATACTCTTTGATCAGAGAAAGGCGTTTGATCTAGTAAATTTTGAATTACTATTAGCAAAACTGAAATATATAGGGGTAAAGGATACCGAGTTTCAATGGTTTTAAAATTACATTACAGGTCGGGTACAGTGTGTAAACTACAACGATCAATACTCCAACATGATTGAAACTAAGAGTGGTATTCCACAAGGTAGTATTCTTGGACCGATACTGTTCTCCTTATTTATATTTGATATTGCTAAGTCTCTTAAGCATCTAAAATACCACTTGTATGCAGATGATATACAATTATATATCTCCTTTAAACCCATTGAATTAAAAAAATCATTAAAATTAATTAACGACCCAGTAAACACAAAATTGATAATGTTTAGTAACAGTTTCGAAACAAAAAATTTATGATTCACTCTTGTTTCAAACATAAAAGAAACCTAACTGCAATAAAATAGCTATAAGTCCATCGCTGTTTCACTTATTTGAATCAGTATAGTTTCGGTATTTTAAATTCAAATCAGTTGCAAACTAAATGTTGCATTCGGTTTACGTTTTAAAAGCTTCGTTCTTGAACTGATACTAAATGATCGATACATGTATGATTTTTTTGTTTCAATAATCAACTAAAACAATTCTTTCAATAATATAATAATACATTTTCGAATGCACGTTTCAAAATTTATTGCACAATAAATATTTTTAAATACATTATCACATTGAGTTTTTTACATATTGCAAATTTCTTTGATGTGGTCTTTTCACGGAAGCCTCGAAAACTGCATCAGTTACTGTTGGGTAGCAACTTTTAACCGCATCTGTAACATAGAAATAAATATTTCATTTATATACATACATAATCATAGAGTTACACAAAATTAATTACATTTTTTAAATAAAAAACAACACAAACTTAATATAAATATCACTTTAGCAATCATTATAAAGTTATAAAAACACTGTGAATACCTTTAGCTGTACATAATCGTATAGAAAACTTGAAGAATTGAACTGTAATTATAAATCCTAAACTATCATCAGATTTACGCAATAATCTACCTTAACGCAACCATGTGTGTTAATTTATATTTTTTTCATACAAATTAAAACATGATACATATAAAGAACAGAAATGATAATAATATTGATTACATTTATGGATTATAATAAAATATTTCGACTTACCGTTTATTGTTCCATTTCGTAATTGTACACACAGCATCACTTATCAAACTACAACCGAACAAGTGAAAGATCAATTTGCAGCGCAAGCGTTGACGACAGTAATCAAAAGTATAGCAACGACTAATGCTGACTAATTACAAAGTATTCGTTTTTCCTAGAACGATTCTACTGTTTTGAAAATAATTCAATCTTATTTAATCGATCTTCAAGCAATTCTAGTTATTCAAAAAATATTCGGATTTAACAAATCAGTTTTTAACCGGTTGCTGATTATGGGAAAAAAATTGCAAGTACTGAAACGGTTTAAAACTGATTGTGAAAAATCGGAACTCTTTCAATTTATTCACTGTGAGTTACATGTAAATGATATAAAAATGGAACTAACACGAAACAACGTATTGAAACAATTGTTTTAATTTTGTGACTGTAACAGTTTCAATCCGTGTTTACTGGGGAAGATCTGCGAAATATTGCGAAATGGTGTGTTAACAATGGTCTTAAACTAAATCCTAATAAATTGGTTGCTTTATGTATTGGTAGCATACAACTACTAGCACAGATAGACTTAAGTAAAATTAATTTAGTATTAAAGCTCAATCGCACCGTACTTTTTAAGTTATACTTAGTATTAAGTAACGCTTAATTACTGTAGAAACAATTGTTGTAACAAATACTTCTATGGTAACTAAGTCTTACTTAGCACTAAGTAAGTATAACTTAAATAACATAATAATAAATAACATAAATGATGCAAACATTAAGTGGGCATCATCGGCAAAAAGTTTAGGGTGTTATCTGAACGATAATTTTAGTTTCGAGAATCATGCAAATAAAATCTGCTCAACGTCCTGTATGAAGTTGAAAATGTTAAATAGATTAAAATATTTATTAAGCTCCAATATCAAGATTAATCTAATAAAAAGTTTGATTTATCCCACGCTAGATTACTGTTGCTGCGTATACTACTTAACTCAATACAATAAGGATAAAATACAAAAGATTCAGAATGCTTGCATGAGATTTGCTTACAACATTCCTTTTAAAGATCACATTACTCCTTACTTAAATGCAACAAGAGAACTAAACACCAAACAAAGATCTAGGTATATGTATTGTGTCTTTTTATACAAATTACTTTACTTTAAATGTATGTGTTTAATGAGTTGGTATTGAGATCACAACATGATCTTAACATTCGGAATAAAAATTACAGTATACCAAAACACACCACCACAAAATTCAAATGCTGTTTTGCGTATAATCCGCCTTATTTTTTTAATTCAGTTTTTTCACTCCTGTCTTTACCAGACAAATTGTATAGAAAACAGTTAGAAATGCGTCTATTAGAAATATAAGGATTATGTAGTTAAGTTTATATAAGTTCAAAATATGATTTGGTGATTTTATATATTTATATATATATATATAATATAGGTATATACACAAATATTTTTATGTTTATTTCAGGGAGAGTGGAAGATCGCTTGCAAACTCTGTCCTTTTGAGTAATTGTAATTTTATTTTTTTATTTTTGCTCAATAAGTATTATTATTATTATTATTACTATTATTATTATTATTATTATTATTATTATTATTATTATTATTATTATTATTATTATTATTATTATTATTATTATTATTATTAGTATTATTATTATTATTATTATTATTATTATTATTATCACTTTAAAAAAGGGACTATAGAATTAACTCCTATAATGACGGTGAAAAATGATCAAATTTCTTACTTTTTATAAGTGAATAATTTGGATATTACTGTAATGATTGTGAATAATAGTAGATATATTACAAGGTGGAAAATTTGAAGAGACTTGTCTATACTTTTTTCAAATTTTTTCAGTTACTTGTCAATTTTGACGTTTAATAAAAAAATGACTGTAAAATCGCTTCCCGACTGCTGCAGCGGTAACAATTATTTACTTAACAAGTATGATATGGCTGTTATTAACAATATAATATCTTACGTGTTACGTGCAACATTTTATCTGCAACTATCACTATTGTTATAATGATTATTTGATCAGTTCCTTTTTTCTCTTCTTAGAGCCTTCGATATTAGGTGTGGATTTTTTTAAATTTAATTAAACAACCGTAGTTGTCGTAATTACGGCGAGGTTTGGTGGTCTTTGAAGTGACCACTTCATCAGGCCAAATCTTTATTAAAAAAGTTAAATTTAGCATTTTATACTGGTACATTTACATGCAAAATAAAACTTAAAATATACAATGTATAACTTACCACTAAATTAACGGTTGTGCTTGTCTTAACATTTAAATACAATTAAAATACTTATAAAACTCCATATGTAATTACGTCAAAAGAATCAATCATTAATTAAAATTTAAATTTACAATTTTTATGGTGTAACAAACGGTCTCTATAAATGTGTCTATAAATGTATAAAGATATGATATGTTTGTGATACTAAATCAGATTTCAACCACTTACGGAACAAGTTGTCAAAATTGACGTATTAGCTCGAATATTTTGATTAAACGATTTTTAACGAATACAGTTAAATAGGAGCATAATTAGTTGTAGTAATGTTTGACCTATGTATTATTTCTAAACAGATTTAAGACGCTGTCGTAAGATACACCTTTTTGTGAGGGTCTAAAATTTAATGTTTCTTTAGGAGATTTAAGAAACTGCATGAGCACTTTAGACAGAACAGGTAAGAAGTGTAACATAATTTGTGTCTGTTCCTGCTTTGTAAAAAAAGACTAATCCAAAAAAAGTCGATGTTTCACTTTTGATAATAATCGATTTAGTAACCGATGGCGATGTCAGCAGTATTCAGTAATGCCGATTTTTGTCATCAATCATCCCTAGTACATCCGTACGTTGATGTGATAAAAAGCAGTTATTAATTAGATTAACTATTGTGGACTTCAAATTATACTCAATTTACCAAACAAGGTTGTTCAAAATTAGATATTTCTCAAAAGAATGTTTCAAAAAGAAAGCTTTTCAGAGAACATTAAATATAATTATTAACAATTGATAACAGATAGTTATGTACGTATTTACTTAAGCGAATGAAAGTTTTTATACCCGCATTTGTTTGTCAAAACATTAAAAAAGTCTTCCTATAAAAATTTAATAAAAAAAAGTTAATCGATGTTTATACGGATAAAAATCAAAAGCTGAAAAATAAGCTACTACGATTTATCGTATTCACTATCATTGTAAATACAAGTTGTTTACTATTAAAGCACGTTTGTATAAATAATGCAGATATATATTTAGTTTCAGATGTTTCAAATAAAAATTATCTTATAGTGTTGTTGTAATAGCAATCTACATTTAAGCAACGATTTCAGAAGCTCAATCTCATTTTTGTCTACCAAGTATGATCCACACTCATAATGATCGTAAGATTTTGCGCCATCTGACCAATTGGATCCAAAATAACGGCTTCTGCCTCCAAATATTGAAGACACTTTTTTAACATTGGGTTTTCTTACTATAACAAATTTATACAATGATATTACCTACGTAATATAATGAACAAGGTTTATTACAATTTACAAAAATAAGAATGCATACATGAATAATAAAAAAATAAAAAAAACACAAATAACTAGTATTCTAGGTACATATTAAACGAGAATATGGTCGTATGATAATTCACCAATTGTTTGTATTTAACATTTGCTCATGAAATGCCTGAGAATTGTTTCCCATAACCTCTTCATCGCTGAAAGATTATGAATAAGCAACACCAATGACTTTTTGTCATAACAAATTATGAGGAAGACCGTTCATTATCAAGAATTGTTGCGCGCTGATAAAACATAGCTTCCAGTGACATATCTAAAGAGAAACCCAATTGCGTTATCTTAAATCCATGCACTTGAACAAACATCATGGCATGTAAATAGGCCGGCGTCACAATTTTTCTATTTTTGTAGTTCAATTTGTATAGCCTTTATCTCTACAATAGAAACGGAAATTGTGCTCGGCATTGAATCATTATTAAAAACTCTAAATCCAAACAGTCCCGGCTGTTGTTTCGTAATTATAGCTTTAGTATATGTAATAGTTTAGTGCAAAATGATTGCAAACTGGAGGGTACATCTTTTATAGAAAATTGTTCTAGAGAAGCACAAAAATGGGTATTTGGGCTGTGTTGCAAACGCTTAGTTTTTCTTTTCCAAGTGATGTACGGTAAAAAACACAAAATATTTTCAAGGGAAAAAGTCACCTTCGCAAATAATAATATTGCGCTCGCAAGCATGTTATGCGAAGAAAGGTCGAAACATTGTGATTCACGTCTACTGACTCATTTTCTGTTGGCTTAGATACGTTTGAAAGCATGCGGATAAATGTAAAATTTTCTTTAGACACAATCAATTTTAGAGCCAAACTGGAACTTTTAGAAATCTAGCCAGACTTTGATTGAATACGCTTGGATTAAATAAACCATGGAATGATTAAATAAACAATTTATATCGCTTGATTTCTGACAATTGCTTCACCACACTTTAGCTAGTTGATACGCATTTGCCAAATAGAATGAAGTGAAATTAGACACCACCGCAAGTTCCAGATTTGTTTCATCTGAGCCTTTCATCGTTTCGTTATACGAGCCTTCGAATCAAGCTCCATATAAGTGTTTCAACACTAAAAAGCACTAGTGCGCCAATAATGTTTATTATGACTTTCCAAAGAGTGTTAAATCATAGTGATCATATGACAGTTGTAGATAAAAAATGATATTGAACTGAAACGAACTTTCCAACTTTTTATAAGTTAATAATTAGGATATTACTATAATGATTGCGAATAAAATAATATTATGTGCAATACTTGACTAAATAAAAAACTAAAAGTGCTATAATATAAAAGCGTTTTAGAACCATAAAAAATAATAGATGGAATTCTATTAATTAACTGTCGAGTTAGTTTCTCAAGTATCGTTAGTTAAATTGTAGTTTGTAGACTTTGGCACTGGTTTTCTATTATGATTATTGAAATATATTATTAGTCAAATAAAACAAAAAATAACATTAGTTTATAAAATAATTACAATAATTGTCGACGTGATAAATAGTTTATAAATTATTCTTTAAAAATGTATTGAGAAAATAACAAATTCAAGTCTGTTAATTCTGTTAAAAAAATTATGTTTTAAACAAATTTTCAAAGTTTTAAATTTTTATCAAGAATAATTATGAATCTCTGTTAAAGGTATGATTTTAATTAGGTTCAAGTTAAATTTATTGATTTTATATGAAATTTAATTTTAAATAATATGAAAAATAATAATTGTAAGCAGAAACTTATTTTCATTATTAAAAATGAATTGTCAGTCTTGAATAAATCTATACATTTTTACTTATTTATTTATGATTTTAATATTTTCTTTTATGTTTAGCGTCAATTTAGCAATTTTTTCAGGAGGTGTGCGTCAACAGTTTCTAATCTCTTTGAAACTTGTTCTATTTTGAATTATGGTGTAAACCGGTTGAAAATATTTTTATAAAGATTTTATGATTGAGACAATAAAAAAAATGAGTTTTCTGTTTTGGAAAGAAATTAAAAAAACATTTTTGTTACTATTACTGCTTTGTTTCTATCTGAAAATTTGGCTAAGGTTAGTTTGACAATGTAGAATTTAGAAGTTTTATTGATTATATTGTCATTTTCTCTAAAATCTTTTGTAACGACTCTATACAAACAATCATAGTTACAGTTTTCGCATTCACCGTTAAATCATAGTAATTTATGTAACAAGCGTCGAAAGTAAAGTATAAAATAACAAACGTTAATGCAACGCGAAGCCGCAGACTTTTGACGAGAGTAACATACATTGTTTTTTGTTTTTCTTTGTAATTTTTTTTTAAAGTTTAAAAAAGAATGTCATTGAAAACTTCAATAATATAATGTTGGTAGTACAATACAGGCTGTATCAAAATTCGTGTTAAGTACAGTGATCCCGTTTATTATCAGAGATAAAGAGTTGGTTAAGTGGACAAAAATGATCTTTTAACTATGCCTAAATAACTTCAAAAAACAAAATTTACCCCCTTTATAAAACTTTTGAAATACGGCGGAAAATAATAAAATTAGTGTTTTTGATTTTTAGCTTTAAAATTGTTATTTGGGGAGGTATTTAAAAACTGAAAAAACTTTCTTATTAGAACTTTTTCTGCTCTTTCAAGTGATGGCAATAAATTTTGGTTATCGTTATTACTTTACTTTATATCGATACCAACTTTTGTTTTTCCTATGGTAGCCATTTTAAAGTTTTATGACATAAGATAGAGGAAAAAATCCTGATTTCAAAAATGTATAACATGTTCATAAAAAAATCAAGTATAAGTTTAACGTTTAAAAAAAACCGTTCTGATTGAAAATTTATTAATAAGTGTCAATAATAGCAATATCCATGAACAACAAATACATTTCTGAATTAATAAATATCTTAAATTTAACTATAATAAATGTTAATAATAATAATAAACTGACGATTTTAATTTTCTAGACACACTACACATCTTCTCAAAACTTGTTCTGAAGCACGTCTAATGTGAACCCTCGGACAATTTCTACATGCACTAATAATTTGCTCTCTTATCTGCTCAACAGTGTTTGAAGTTACAGAATACACTTGATCTTTAACGTAACCCCATAAGTAAAAATCTAGTGGTGTTAGATCCGGAGACCTTGCAGGCCAAAGTATGGGTCCATTTGTTCCTAACCATCTGTCTGGAAATTTTTGATTTTAATTATTTTGGACAACTTGCGTATTGTGCGCAGGAGCACCGTCTCGTTGAAAATGAATTGATTTGAGTTGATTTAAGAGAATACTGTCTAGGAAATTTTCAAACTCAGTTTCTAAGAACGTGAGATAAATATCAGAATTTAAATGTCTTTCATATATAATAGGGTCGAAAATCATATTATTAAATATTCCACACCAAACGTTTAAACTAAACTGAACTTGAGGTTTAACTTCTATAATTCTTCCTTCATTTTCTGTGGATCAACTTAATACATTTTCAATTAAAAGGGTTTTCTTTAAATTTTAAACTTATTTTTGATTTTTTTATCAACATGTTATACATTTTTGAAATCAGGATTTTTTTTGTCTATTTTATGGTATTAAACAAAAGTTGGTATCGATATAAGCTGTGTTAGTAATCCTTCAATATTAGATGTCGAACCCAAATTTTTTCAAAGATTAGTTGCGGAAATGATATTTATTACACAACATAAGAATAATGTTAATTTCAACACTGACACTAACAACCTTAGTACAGTTTGTAATAACCTTATCTCAAAAACTTCCTAGCTTATGGGTATTGTTTTGGGTTATCTTCTCATTGCTCATATTTTATATCACACGACTATAAAATTGTAATGTTAGTGATTTAGTTTGTAGTGGTTTTTCGTGTATTTTTACATTAATTGTTTTTCGTTATTTATTAATTTTTGCATTAATGATGTTGTTTGCGGACCATTCTACTTTGTTTTTGTTTTCCGTAAGTAATCGTCTACAATTATCAAACAGTATTTATAATAAGTAGAAGATAAATTTTTAGTTCTCACTGAATTGTAACTGCCTTGTTACTTATGTTGTTTTATTTTTAATAAATTCAGTTGGCCTGAAGAAGTAGACACAACAGTTCCACGAAACGTCGCCCTAATAATACATATAAAGTAGTTTTTATAACCTCTCCTACAAAATAAAGGGTTTACCAATCTTAGTTTGAAAAATTATCTGTTTCAAATGAAAAAGTATTTTTTAATTTCGTTATGATATTAAATAATTCTGATTTTGTAACAGGCGACAGAAAAATAATACTCGTATTATGATCATATCTTGTATTTTCATTATAACTAGGAACCGAAGTTATCTTTGCATAGATCAACTTTTGTGGCACATTCAAAAAAGAATTGTTAAAAGCACTAGCTATTTCATCAGGATCTTCAAACTTAACACCATCAATTAATAATGTGGACGTGGTGGTACCTTTTTTTTAGTTTTTATAGTACTGTTAATAAGGCTCCAAATAACATTTCTTTTGTTATACAAATTCGATACCTTTTTGTTTAAATACTTTTTTTGCAGCATTTAATAATTGTTTATATATGCTCTTATATGTGATATAGTAAACCTGATCTATGTTATTGTCGCATTTTAGCTTATACAGTAGCTTTAACTTATTACTAGACACTCTTAATCCTTTTGTTAACCACGATTTATCAGGGAGTGTCTTTTTTTTATTTATTAATTTAAATGATAAACTGAAATAATGATTGAGTATATTTGCAAAATTATTGTACTTATCCTTAACACACGGCTTAAGAAAAACACTTATCCAATCTTCACGATGTAAATAAGCATTTCTACACTTAGGTCAACAATGTTTTCTAAATTATAAGCAATATATTCGTTTTTAGTTAAAAGTAATGTTCCACCGTTCTCATTTATTGATCTACAAAGTTCACTGACAATTTTATAGTTATTAAATTTGACGAACCGTAAAACCATGGATTTATACCAAGTTTCGGATACAACACATCAACTTTTTCTTCATTCAGCATTAGTTTAAAATCTTCGCTTTTGTTTCTTAGACACTGGACATTTTAAGGAACTATACAAAAATTTTTAATGTTATTGCTGATTGATTGCTATTGTTGGCAGTATTCAGTCTTAGCTTTAATAATCTCAATAACGCGCATATATGAAAAACATTTATTGTCAATTGCGGTATGATTTGTATCCAACATTGTACGGTGTTTCGTAATACATTTATGCAGTTTATGCAAGATTTCAATGTCTTAGTACAATGTTTTATATTGTGGTTTAGAGCACATATTTGACAAAACACTTGACTTTTTTTGCAGTCTTTAGATAAACGATTAAAACCTGAGCATTTAAAACACCGCTTGTAATTTTCTGATACATAACATCGTTTTCATCCTACAAACAAATATTGAGTATTCATTATCGTCTTATAAAGATCGGGATTTACTTCTGCAATTATATTTTGAAATTGGTTGTATTTAATACGCGGGAAAATTTTTAAATTAACATTTAGCAGGTTGTGAAAATGATTTTGTGTTAAAAGTCGCTTTGTAAATCATAATCGGACAAGTTATCATCTAATTCAACGTAATAAATTTTTATTTGGAGATTTCTCTTAATTGGAACTATTATCTAAAAATATTTTCCAATTAACTTTTCTAAATTTTCCTTAACAGTATCTTTAAAATTTTCGTTAGTACAGTTAATTACAATAAGACCACTGTCTGTTATTGTTGATTTTTTATTACAGGTCCTATGCACACAGTATCAACTTTGTTTCTGAATTCTATGATAGTAACTTTCTCAATTTTTGGTTTCAAAATAATAGCATGTGTTTTTTTTTATTATTCTTTTGTAATATTTCACTATATTAACTTGTGATTGTTATCTGTTGACATTCATTCAAACTAATTTATTTATTTTAAATTAAAAATCAAATATGTAATAAACTCTTAACGTTAGAAATTTTTTGTATTTACAAATTTTGTCAAAAGCTTTGGCAAGAACGAGAAAACAACAACGCGCAAGAAATCGTTAAAGATCTACAAAATCTAAAAACAAATGTTCCTACCAGTAAAGTTGAGGAATAGATTGCTCGATGTGACAAAGACTGTAAAACTAGTAAAGACCTCAATGACGACAATATTTTTGCCGCTATTTAGGAAAATAATAATATAACCACGCGGTAATGACAAACCGGCTACCCGAGTTTTGCAATCCAACACCAAGAAAGATTTTGACATTGCCCTTTAGTACATCAAGCAGAATCTAACCTCACCTAACTTTATCTTCCAAACAAACATCTATAACTGACTTTTTTCTAATTAATTTATTTTGTTATAGACTACTGTATACACAGTAAATAAATACAGTATTGCTCTTTCTCAATAATGATAAAAGCTTTTGAGCGATTTACTGCAGTCTACTACTAATGTCTTTTCATACGACTTGTATTAAATATAGACTTTTTTCTGAAAAACCCTATTTACGTTGAAAACAAAAAACAACACGTATTCATATTTGTCAATAGAATATAAATAATTTAAACATTAATAAGGAACGGAAAGCTAGTTCTAGAGCACATGCATTAAGAAAAATGTTTTTACAAAACACAAAATTTTAGTTTGCAAATAGCTAATTTCAATAAACACTTGTTGTCTTCTAACAATGGTAATTATTTATTTATTATTATATATATTATAGCTATATATTTTATACATATGCACACATAGAAAGGATGTTTTAATTTAAACTGATAATATTTGACTTAAAACAATTATTGTTTCCTATATAAGCAAGAATATATTTTCTTAAATGAAAACTAGTTTTTTTTTGGTATTATTTCTTTAACTGAAATAAAATGTATTTGTTTCAAATGATAATTATATTAATACCAAAGCCTTCTCTAAGTTTATTTCAAAACTATTAAAATCTTGTTTCAACAACTAATAACGTAATATTAATTGTGCCATTCTTTCAAAGTAAGAATATACAGACTTAGTCTAAGAACTACTTCTTCTTCACCTAAGAATATTATTTGTTTAATTTCAACTAAATTGTACTGTTCTTTCTAAATAATGTTTTCTTTATTGAGATATAATATAATCTTGAGTTCATAATACCATCCATTCATAATAATCCTACTTTCACACGTTTTTTTAAAGACACGCACCCCCAACCAGTCCACAGTTGTTCCATCTTTTTCTATAAAATGTAAAGAAAACAGAAGTAGTAGGTGCCACAAAAACACAAAAACCATATACATATGTAAACAGAAGATTTTAATTATGTTTGAACAGAAGTTTGTTGGACTTAAAGCAAAGATAATGCTTGCAGTTGTTACTCAAGCAAAGAAGCCGGCCCGCGCATGCACTTTACAATGTACTTAATCAAATAAATGGATTATTTGAATTAAATATCGAAATTTTAATAGAAAAAAATATCTTTTTCTTCAAAATAAATGCATTAGATTACATCAAATAAAACATACTGAATTAAGTCAAGAAACTATTTCTTCGCTTAAATAATGCTGATTTCTTTTAAAGATAGGCATGATATTAGTTTAAATATACTAATTATTACATTTAAAATCTTAATTCGTTTTATACAAAAACATAACAGAATTGATTGAATAATATTTTTTTAAATTAAATAAATACATCAAGAAAATATTATTCTTTT
This sequence comes from Aquatica leii, assembly GCA_035610365.1. NCBI lineage: Eukaryota > Metazoa > Arthropoda > Insecta > Coleoptera > Lampyridae > Aquatica > Aquatica leii. The sequence continues at coordinate 77,780,122 of CM069433.1, forward strand.
CGGAAATGAAGTGAATGTTTTAAAATAAAAATAAAATTTTCAAACAAATAACCAGACGCTTAAAGGAAAACAATATTTTCAAGCATATTTCGTTTCTTCAATTAAGAAATCATTTCTATGTGTGTAGTAACTTATACTATCATATGAGTTGGCTCTGTTATCAAACTATATTAATAGTTATTCCCTTCGTACATGACTATAAAGCTATAGATTTGTCAAGCAATTGTATGAATACATTAAAGTGTCTACTGCTAATAAGTCTCAAAAGGACGACACGGCCGTTCAGTAGTTCACTCTGATGGCATTTGCACAATTGCATTGACACTGCTTTACCTTCAATGTTTTTTTATGTTGTGGTTTTATCCCACGGTTTTATTCAAAACTATTTAGATTTACGCAAATGTAAAATCAATCTACAAGAGTCTTTGCAATTATATACCTATTAATTAACACTAATAGCAATAAGTCAGTTTAATAAATATTTTGCAAAACAACATAAAACTTTGTTAGCGCGTTGTATATCAAGTAAGGGTATATCTCATCAATGTCTCAAAAATATTAAAAATCTGATTTTTGCTATAGTAAACATTTATTAAAACGCATTGCACCGCAAAGACTGGAAAAAAGTTTACTCAAAAAGACAAAAATATGCATAACAACTACTCATTTTCTTTGGAACTGAGAACACTGCAACCAACATAACGGTTACAATTGTCATCGGTTAACATCTTAAACATTGAAAAATGAAACCAGGGAATCTAACGACAAAAAGCCAAAACGTTGGTTCCCTACAAGGATGACATTTTTGTCATCTCTGTTCACGGAAAAGTTGTAGTACATTAGTTTTTGAACGAAAGCAACACTTACTATAGCAAATTTATATTTACGATAAAAATGAAATAGAGTAGACAAATGCCGTTCTTAGATGTATTGGTATAACGCACGCGCAACCAACTAACTTACCTACTTATTCGGTTTACCGCAACATAATTCCACATTGGCTTACAATTTTACACTACCATGTTTAACAAAAAAAAATTGATCAGAATCTTTATGCTCAAGCCAAAAAACCGAAAAAAATAGCATGTCAAAGATTGGCTTAAGCAGAACGACTACACACTTTGGAACATCTACAAAAGACTAAACGTTAAACAGAGAAACCATTTAAAAAATAGAACATTTTTTATTTCCGAAACAGATTTAGAACTAAAACTAAGTAACAAAGAGATCTACCAACTAGAGTGTCAGGGTGCAATGGCATACGTAGGATACACAAACCAAAGCATCCAATGCCAAATTAAAGAACATTTATGAGATACTAGACTAAGGACCGAGTGCTAGAAAGTCCGAGTAACTGGTTTTGGTTGGTTTGGTAACATTCGGATATATAACAAATAAGTTCATATCGGTGTGCTATTACCAAATTTAACCACTTGTTTAGTAACTGTATAACAACAGATAGTTTAGTTATAAACGATTGTATTTTTGTAGTTGCAAACACATCCGCAAGTGCTAAGATGCAAACATTTTTCGGGTTTGGACCGTGCCATTGTTGTAACCAAAGTTTTTGTGTTTCTGTTAATCGCAAACCGACCCATACGGACAGATATCTTCATGCTTTGTCTCATCATCATCCTGCCTAGATGCGTTTAGTTATTGAATCTGTTTTCTTTTCAATTCTTCCGTCTTCGAAGAACTAATTTCTTACACTTTCATTTAAAGGTGTATACCAAATTTCTTGTTTATGTGGTTTAGTCTACATTGGTGAAACCGGTTGTTCTGTCATTACACGCATTTCAAAACATGATTGTTATATAGGGAAAAGGCATATTTCTAAGTCTGCGGTTGCTGAACATCATTTTACTGCAGGTCACAACATAGATTTTGATAACGTTTGGTGATTGCAAAATCATCATTTTTCTTCAATAGGAAAATCCGAGAGAGCATAGAAATTATTAAACATCTAGAGCTTAATCGTGATTATGGTTTTGAGCTATACTTTTTTTGGTTTCCGGTCATTACACCTTTATCAAAACACGTCGCATTTTGACTGTAATCTAATCATAGTCAAGCTTAACTATCTGTGACGATACTTCTTCTTTATATACGGAGACTATTTCTTTTTAAGTCATTTCTATAGAATTTAGAACCTGGTTTGATTCACAAAAGTTGATTACCTAACTCTGTACTGGTTCATTGTTAGATTGTCCTTTGACTTTCAAGTTTATCGTTTTCTTTCTTACTTTTTTAGATTCTGGCTTGGTTCACAAGTTGATTTTCCTTTGAGAAGTTTTTAGCTAGAATTTGGTTGCTTGTTTGAGTTCTTCGATTTTTGTCACGCCCTGATAAAGCCCCTTACAAAAGTGGGCGAATCGTTGGCAACTTCGATTACAACAATGACACGGTTCAAACCCGGAAGACGTTCTCATCTTAGTATAGACTCTAGCCGTAGAAGTCTTTGCTATTACACATCCGTAAGAAGTCAATGGTATCAGTGTAAATGTTTTTATCGATAAAATAACGGACTTCCATTGTCTTTTTTTCTATTTTCTTAAAAATAAATGAATATACACTACGTTTCAATTGCTATAGTATCTGCAATCATCATCAAGTGAATATTGACGATTGACGTATTGAAATATGTATACCGTCAATGCAAATTATAACATGTGGACATTGAGCCATTTCTGCAAATTGGCTTTTAAACTCCAACACTTTCTGAATCCAAAGGATATCTTTATATATCGTCTTAAATTAGCAATTTGTGGCAAAACTCTTTTAACAATTCGACTCGTAAGTTGTCAGCCATTATTTGAAAAGAACCTATCATTACAAAACGAATTATTTTTATTTACTGCTATTTAAAATATTTAAAAAGTATAATTTCTTAGCTGTAGTTAAAAACCGTAAACAACATAAAATTTGCAACTATGTTGAAATGGAATATCTTATGAAAAGATTCAACAATTCTATTAATACAGATTGTTTGGATAATCTCAACCGCCGTTTAAAATCCGTTTTATCAAATTCTTCCATAGGATTGTTTCTTTCTCTAAATATTCTTGGGGAAAACTCTTATTATATTTATAACCTTTTCAACCAAAGAAGAATTTGACAACAAATACATTTATAATTTCGCAAAATTTAGAAAAGATAACATGCAAGTTGGAGGTTAATTACATTTCATAACATTTGATAACACCTCTTATGCGCATGACTAAACGTTTTGACAAAATGTATCATATCGGTTATCAGTATGTTCGAACCTGTTAAATATTTCTAAGATTCGACCCTAAGACGCACAATTAAATCTGCCCGAGAACCATTAAGAAATTAATCGATATCATAAAAACATTAAAAAAGCTTAAATTGGGAAGACGAGTAGCAATACATAGAAACTAGCAGCGTTATGCAAAAACCACGGTCACTACTGATCGCTCAACCACAATCATGACGGATACGCGAAAAGTAAAACAACTGTTTTTGAAAAACCGGTTTTGGCAAGCGAATGTATTATAATTTGTACGTTGAGTACTATTTAACATTTTGTCATTTCATAAAATGAACATTTTTTAGTATTCTACAATTATGTTTACATTATTAAAATGACACAAAATTTGTATTTATTAATAAAACAATGCAATCAAGTAATTTTATATTAAATTTAAAAAAATAGTAAAAAATAATTGAATGTTATCACTTGATTATGTTCCACGAGAAAACGAAGGAAAAGTTGTAAAGTGTCTAGACATATAAGTTACAAGAGTATTTTTCTTATATTATCAAACATAAAACCAAATTAAATAAAACAAAAATTTAATATATATTTCAATTTTTAAATTTACTTTGAAAACACATATATTGCACAACCATAAAGGAAACTTGACGACTTGAGAGGCAAAACGTTTCTTTCATTTTAAACAGCGCCAAGAGTATAGAACTGCTACTTATAATTACCACGTACTGAAGTGTTGTTCTATTTTAACTTTGTAATTTAAGTTTGCTGCAATAAAAGAAAATAGAACGTGCACTTTTTGCTTTAATCAGTTTGCAACATTTAAAATTGCACAATCCATGTTAAAGCACATGTATATACCCATAAAGCATTAAGCAACCATAAAACTAATCGATATTAATAAACAACTTAATTCAATATTATTTGGTTATAAAATTATTTAAAAGTAAATAACATGAAAAGTAACATAATACATAGTGTTAAAACTTTTGAAACTTTAGGAGGAAGTTATATGGGTTTCAATAATTAAAAAGTTTATATAGACTTAAAAGTCACAGGTGTTTCTTTTAGAAGTTATAATACTTTTAAAATCTACGTTGAAATGGTTTCAAGTAGCTGTTCATTTTTTCAAATAAAATACAAATAAAATAGATGCTTTTATTACATAATTATTGTACAAAATAATAACTCACTTTATTTGTGCGTTGTATTTTTAATAGTTTAATTTATTACATTAATTTTCTTATGTGTTAATTTTGTTAAAACAAATATGTTAATATAAACATTTTTATGGATAATAGTTAGTCTTTCAGGATCTCGTGAACTGTGGCGCTGTAATCGGCTTATGTCAAAATGTTGTTATCATTCGTCTTACAAACATTCGCCGGTTTCATCCTAAACGAATCAAATGTCATTTGTATTTTGCTTCAGTTTCGTTCCGTTCGCTTTTCCTAACCTATCTTTGCTTTTGTCGTTATATTTCTTATTAACAAGTCTTTATTAAGACTATTTTATATCAAATCTAGCAGTATTATTGTAAGTAATCTTATTTGTATATTTAGTTTTATTTTTTTAAATAAATTATAGTGTATACAATGGCTACAAATAAAGTTATTCACAGTCAAGGACGTGAAATTATTTACAACGTCTACAAGTTCATGCTAAACGAAAAGGAACAAGGGCAACTTTCATTACCTTTAAACAACCTGCAAGAAAGAGTTGCAGCTGCTACAGGAGTTGGCATAAGTACGGTGAAGAGAATTATAAAAGAAGCAGATCAAACTCCCGGAGGCAGTAAATTTTCTTCACCAAGAAAATCTATTAACAAACCAAACCCAAAATCATCCGTAGAAAAATTTGAGGAAGAAATTATTAGAAGAATCATATACACATATGCAGACATTTATCACAAAAGGCCAACGATGAAAGCTGTATTTGAAGAATTAAAAAAAGAAGAGAATATTAATTTCCAAGGTAAATTATCTTTATTTAGAAAATTAGTGCATAAAATTGGTTTTCGTTGGAAAAAAGCAGAAGACAATCGCAAGCAGCTAACTGAAAAGTTTGAAATTCGAACCAAACGAATTGAATTTTTACGGAAGTTACAGAAGTATAAAGAAGAAGGTAGAAACATTGTGTACAGTGATGAAACTTACCTGCATAGCTCACATACAGTGCCAAAAAGTTGGGATGACGATAGTCAGAAATGCCTAAAATCACCGGTTGCCAAAGGACAACGTTTGATAATTCTACATGCTGGAGGCAAGAAAGGTTTTGTAGAAAATTCTTTGTTAATTTTTAAGTCTGGACTTAAAACTGAAGATTATCATGACGACATGAACCACAAAAATTTTGTAAAATGGCTAAAAGAAAAGTTTCTTCCGAATGTTCACAAAAATTCTGTTTTGGTGTTAGACAATGCATCTTACCACAATGTTACAATCGAGCCAAATCCAACATTTACGTGGAAAAAAGATGCTATGCAACATTGGTTGTCAGAACGGGCTATTGCATTTGAAATGCAGGAAACTAAAATTGAGTTGTATGCTAAAATTCAAAATAATACACCAAGTAATAAAACTTATGTTGTCGATAAACTCCTAGCAGATCATGGCCATTCGGTACTAAGATTACCACCGTACCATCCAGAACTTAATCCAATTGAGAAAATATGGGCATTGGTGAAGAATCATGTAGCTGTACACAACACAACATTTAAATTGAATGATGTATGGAAACTGGCAGAAGATAAATTCAAGGAAGTTGGTATAACAGAATGGCAAAGTGTTTGTGCTCATGTAGATCTAGTGGAGGCTAATTACATCGAACAGGAATTAATATGTGATAACGTTCCAGAGCTTATTATAAACATAGGTGACGATGAAGATGAAACAGATTATTTTTCTTCAGACGATGATTAATTCATTTCATTAAAATTGTACGTTATGTGTAACACTAATTTTAGTCCTACTTATTTTAAACTGCTATATTTACATCAAAAAACATTTTGTCGCTTTTTAGAATTTATACTATTTACCTTTTAATCAAAATTAAATTGAAATCACAAAAAATTATGTTATTCATGCTTCATTACAGTTTAACTAAGGGCCATTATTATTTCATGTGTATGTAAATATACATAAATATTTGCAATAACAAAATCAAGAACATAATCTGTATAAAATTTTACATACGGATAATAGTGTCTTTCAAGTATTTACATTGTGTGCGTAACAACTGAAAACAAGAATACATCAGTAGCCGTGCAATCTTAACTTAAATGTGCCTGGCCGACTCGTGTATAAAAAATCTACGAATAATTATAATAAAATGCATAATTACACGTGTTATAAGAACACGATAATACTTCATTTGCAAATACTCAAATTCTGTGTATTTATATTTCTTTTCAATACATCCAAAACCATTGCCTCTAGAGGTTAATCAAATAAATTGTTAACATTTCAATAAACTACGATAATCGCACATACTGGAAACATCCTTAGTATTCTTGCTTACTTTGTATTTTAAAAGCATCTAAAACAATTATAAGTAATAAACAACACAAAACTTTCTACATTAAGCTGTACCTTTGGAAATAAAATTACATTCTGTGTCGATGAAACCGATTTCACACATTAATGCTTTTACAGTGTTATGTTTATCGTTTAAATGCTGAAAATAATTAAAATTGGTTTAATTTAAACATTGAATGTGTAAATAGACGTCTTTCAAGATCTCGTGAACTGTGGCGCTGTAGTCTGTATATGTCAAAATATTGTTATTATCAGTCTTACAAACATCGCTGGTACATTTTTTCTAACCTATCTTTGCTTTTATCGTTGTATTTGTTGTTAATAAGTCTTTAGGTATTATTATAAATAATTTAATTTTTATTTAATAAATAAATATCTGATTATTTTTAATTTTTATTGAAGTGAGTGCCTGTTAAATAGACTAACGTTTTTGGAATTCAGATAGACTTGTCAAATTTTTGACTTTTAGTATATTAATTCCGATTTTTGACTCAAGGTCACAGTTCACGACATAATGAAATGCCTCTACCTATGTGATTACTTTTAAATTGTTAGTTTCTTTGTTTGCGGTTTTATAAAATGTAAAACATTACAAACTTTTTAACCTATGTATAGTCGGTAATTTAGATTTCTATAGTGTTTGTCTTTCAAATAGACTAATGTTTTTGAGATTCACTTAGACTTGTCAAATTTTCAATTTTTTACTAATTAATTCCAATTTTCGACTCAAGGTCACAGTTCACGACAAAGTGAAACGCCTCTATTTATTACGTTCGTTCTATATAAAACTGCTACTATGTCATATATGCGTACTATTAGAAAAGAAGCGTTTCAATTACGTTTATAGAAATAACACTATATTCGATATTTGTGTGTGTGATATATAAAGTTGGTAGTAAGCACTAACCGTCAGATTGGCTTTAGTCGAATGTAAAATATTAGGGTATGTTTCCATGCGTGCAAAATTCCGAATACGGTAACTGTCCTATTGGCTACCGGTAGCGCAAAATGTTGAAATAATTTGAAGATTTTGAAAATTTTTTGTGTCATCTTGTGATTTGCTAAACAAATGTCTAGTACGTCTATGGCACAAATGAATCTATGGTAGATCGATCTACTAACCTCAAAATTTAGCATTTATTTATTTGTCAAAGTGAAGTGAAGTACTGTTTTTAAATAAAGCGGCGCGGCGTAGAAAAAAATGAATTTTAGTTGGAAGTGGTTTCAGAGAAATTTTATAATGTATAGTGAAATAATAACTAACAGTTCATCCAACTGCTGTGCAGGCTCTCAAAAATAATTAAAATGCATATCCTTGTTCCCAAGTCGCATCTCTTGTGGTAATCGCCATCTTGTTTTCGTTTTCGGAAGATTGGCCACATTGTCTGTTGAGTTCTAATGAAGGAGAATCAATAATGCTTTCCGTAATTAATTATTTTAATTATCGCTACATTAACAAAACCAATATGAATTTGGTTACAAAACTAGAATTTCCTACAAATTGCGAAACATTTCCATACGAAATCGGATGCATGGGGATGTTATAATACATACGAAGATTTTTCTAGAAATTGCAATTTGTACGCATGGGAACGTACGTAATAATAATACAAATGTCAAGTATTTTCATATTTTATATTAAAAAGTAAGTAGATGTTAATCACTGTTACCGACTATAATATATCGAAAATCGCTACTATGAAACATATTACAAATTTACTACAAGCGAAATACAGAAAGTGGTATGAAACACATATGTTAAAATTTCTATTTATAACGCTCGTACATTGCTACACGGCTCGTTAAAACAAGCTTACGCGTATTACAATTTTCATGTTTGTAACACTCGTTTTACATTATACTGTTGTTGCGTATGTTGAACTTGCTGTATTAAAATGAGTTAAAAATATTTGTTAGACCTATACACATTACTTTGGTATGATCAAAAATCAAAATCTACTACATGAGTCACTTCTTGAAGTTTGTTATGTTAAAAAGTTTGTGTAGTAAACATTTTCTAGTATGAAATTTATTGTCGACACGCCCACTTTCCGTTTGTGACGTAAGGACAAAACTGTCAAAATTGTTAAAATAGAAATTTATTTTTCCGGTAAAGTACATGCTCGTATAATTTAAAAAGGAATTTATTTGTGATAACGCCTTATGTACGCTTTTTGTGTTAGATTTCAATTAAGTTTTATTCAGATGATGCTACGAGATGCACTAGCTAGTACGTACCTGCAGAAAACTAATTGGAGGTATTACACTTTACTTTAATTTTGAATAGTGTGGTGGTCTGTCGACCGTACGTACATGCTAGGTTGTATCACAATTAATGTTAAAATCGTTTTGTTGTGTCACATATTATACGTGCTAAGGTTTGGAATATTTATATTAATATACTGATGTACATTCTTCTATTTTATAATATCTTAAGCTTTCGCGGTTATTTTGTTTATGATTATAAGCGACTTTCGGCTTAGACCGCGTCGTAGTTGTTCTTGAGAGCCAAAACAAGAAGTAGAACTTGACCTTTGCCGTATTGTCGTTCGTGAACCCAAACAAACTGACGTTTCGCAAGGTATTGCAGCTTGCATCTTGTGGTGGTAAATGTCAGACAATTGTCTATTAAGATATCGCTTAAAAACTTGTGAAGGTTATAATAACACTCACTATTCTGCAATTGTACATAATGAAGAGAAAATTTGATTTAAATATTATCAAATACGTTTACTCAAATCACTTAGCATCAACTGACAAAATAAAGCAGATTGTCGAACTTAGTTCTAAGAAAGCTGAATTTTATATTTACTTATCTGAAGTTTTGTTTTGGTTACAATCGAGGATAAACGTGATCGTGGACACAAAGTACATTTTGTTTAAGCTACGTAGGTGATAACGTTAAGGAATAAACATTAGTATGTGTTTTCATTATAGTATTAAGAGTTTATATTGTAGATGATAAAAAAACAATAATCAAGACAATACATAAATACGTTTCACGGATTTTACAGCATTTACCCACCATTTACACATAACATAGTTACAATTAACAGCAATAAAGACTGGTCCATAAGGGCTCTAGGATGCAAGCCTCTTAGACGTTCATTAAAACAAAAAACTGTACAAATTAAAATATTTAAACATATTTATAGCATATGCGTATCATTTACTTGTTATTACTCTAATACATTCATTTAACCTTTCGTACCGGGGCTTAAAATTACAGGTCGTGTTTTGTAAGCAGGGAAAGATTGGCCTTTTGGAAACGCCCGCTTTCAGCGTATCAGCGTATTCTTTTACACGGGATCGTCAGTCTCCCGCTACCATGTACAAATGACATTTCTTTATGTCATTTTATTAATATATTCATGTAATAAATTTTTATTTTTCAATATTAAAAGAACGGTTTAACAAAATCCTTTTTTTAAATTTAAAGTAATTTTATAAACATAATCTAAGAAAATGTGAAACTGAAAACAATCAATCAAAAAATACCTAGAACATCTTCAAATTATTGTGTTTTTACTGTATGGTACCTTTTAAAGCAAGGCATCACACAAAGGGCCCCATCGCATTTGGAATAGCAGAAGAAAGTTTCTTTTCTTATTTTATTTTTTGAGCATACGATACAACGCTTTGAAACTTGTTTTTCATTTTTCTGCTTGGGCAATCGTGATGGAAAATGCGTTGCTACTAATCTGACTGGATTATCTCCTGTTAGTCCCTTTTTATTTGATTTCAAATGAAATTGAGCCATACTGATGTTTTCTCCCGTTTTGGCTTTGTACAAAACATGAGCATTTAGCAGAGAGTAGTCTAATAAACAAAAAAACCTAATACCACTTTACACTCTTTCTGGCTGATTCAATAAAACCTTGAAGCATGTCCGTTTCGTCTACAGCTCCCATATTTTGGTTATACTCTAAAATAAATCGTAGTTTCACAATGCTTTTATTCGTAACAAGATTAGTTTTTTCAGAATTGCCCATCTCTGCTGTATTACAGGTGTTTAGCATTAGTACTTCTCTTTTATCACGCCATCTGAGTGCTAAAATATTTTTTGATGCAAAAGAATTGGCTTCCCCCTTTTCTATCTTTTTTTAAATTTTGGCATCATTTTTCGATGCCTTTGAACAGTTCCGCAAACACTTTCTATTATGCAGTAGTTTGTAAAGAAGTAGACTAGTGTAATAGTCGGTGTAAAGTTTCGGTTTCTGTCAAAATAGTTTTTCATCAATATAAGTACAACTTTTCCTGGCATCTCAACTGATTCCTCGTCGGCATTTAGCTCAGTATGCGCTCTGCAATAAATAATATAATCTAGAACGTATCCCGTTTCACAATCACATATTACGAAAAATTTGATGCCAAATCGATTACGTTTGGATGATATGAACTGTTTGAATGCCAAACGTCCTTTAAAGAGTAAAAGACTGTCATTGATGCACCGATTTTTAAAAGAATAAAAATTTGTTTTAAACGCGGTTTTCAAGAAATCAACTATAGGTTTTATCTTGTACAATTTATCATTCTTGTTTGCCGTATCGTTGTTGCAAAAATGAAGAGACCACAAAATAGAGGTGTATCGATTCCGGCTAAGTATTTGACGAAACGTAAGTTTTTTTACTTACGCCATATTTATAGTCAACGCTATAAAAAGATACGTTTTAACCAAACTGATGTCAGACTTTTTTTTTGTGGGAAGGTATCTCGATATTATGCGTTAGGTGATAAAATATATTGGCTTCTTAAGTAATTCTACCAAATTCTCAGAAAAAAAATTAAAAATACTCTAATACAGTCGGATTTTCTGATAAAGTTCCGCTATGAATACCGCTGTTAGCTGGATCAAAATTATAAATTTCTGTGCTGTAGTTTGCATCCAAATATTTCCAAGTCAAATTTGTCCCACAGGGGTTGGAATGTTCTGTTTATCGAAAATTTTTAAAATTATCTGTGTTAAAATTGACTAAAAAAATATTTGATATGGAAAATGCATTTTCTGTATTATTCTCCTTGTTGAATTTAAACGTTTATTAGATTAAGCTGTTGCCGATATTACACTTGAAAAATGGTTGTGTAGAACATACAGTAAACATACAATAAAAAAACTGGCGTGGTCACCACACGACTTTTCTATAAGGAATGATGATATAATCGTGGCAGGCAGGATTCAAAACTATATTAAATTTGTGAATTCATTTTAAATTGCAAATTAAATATCTGATAAACTGTTAATGCTAGAAATTTTTTTATTTGAATAAATTGTTAGGAAGAATTGTCTCTATAAGAAACTGTAAAAATAATTCGAATAATTTTCATACGTACAAAATTATATAAGAAAAACTGTTAAAAATAGCGGATTAACTTACTACCGGTTTCTTTATCAGACTCATTTTTTAACAAAACCGAGAGAATATGAAAAGCCAGCTCCATATCAAATTTCAAGTTACTAAGCCTTTTGGTTCGAGAGTTATCGTGAGTACATCCAAAGATAATTTAAATAAGATGCAATACTCCGAATATAAACAAGTCAATAGAATATAGAGAAAAATTGTTATTTTTTAACGTATCGTGCTTTCCCTTCAGGATATGGAATTTTTTTCTAAAAAAAATTGTTGTAGGCAGGATTCGAACTTAGGATTATATATGGAATTTACTTTAAATTATAAATTAAATATCTAATAAACTGTTAATGTTATCATTGAAGGTAGCCCGGCATTCCTAGTTCTAGATAATTTAATTAAATAAACTTTTAAGTCTTACTCATAAAATTAGAAATTAAAGCTCTTTACTGATTTTAAAGATCAGGTTAATTAAACACGATAATATATGTTGAAAGTATAACTATAAATAATAGGCATAAAATAAAGACGATTGTTAAGTCTTCTCAACTGTATAAAAGTAATCGGCTATTTTTTGTAGTTGTTAATGAGTTCTTAAAAACAAAAAAACTCTGAGACTTTAATGAAAATTAAATAAACAGAAGATGGATTTTTTTGGAAGAAAGAATATTGAATTTGATAAACGATCATTTTAATGACAGTATGAGACGAATTTCTCTAAGGTTCAATGTTTCTCAATCACGCGTGGGTCGTCTACTAAAACAACTGTTTATTTATTTAAAGCAAAACAATGTGTTTAATCAAAACTTTATAAAAGACAAAAAGGTTTACGAATAAAATTTCCTATCAAGTACAATTTTGAAATAAAAAAAAAACTTTAAGATTAAAACGTTGAGTGGAGTGGAGGTACTCTAAAAATCCATCTTCTGCTTATTTAAATTTCTCATTTTTTTTGTTTTTAAGTACTCATTAACTACAAAAAATAGTTGATTATATTTAATTAGTTCAGAAGTTATTAATAAAAAAGTAATTTTTTTTCTAACTTTGAAGACTTAATAACTTGTTAACTGTGCATGCTACGATATAAGTTTATTTAAACAATCGTCTTTATTTTATGCCTATCAGTTATAGTTATTGTACTTCCCACATATTCTGATTCACCTTGTATAATAACGGATTAATTTACTAAACCCATAGCATCTCGAAGGATTAAGTAGTCTTTAATTGTATATAAAAAGCTTAACATTCTAAAAGACATGCTTAAAACAATAATTATATAATAACTGGATAAATGAAAATGTTATTCTACACTAACACTACTAACGGCTTATCATTACCAAACTAATTCTATATTCTGTATCTAAGTATTATCATTGAAGTTTCTGGTTTCAGTAAGAAGCTTGTTCCTATTTTAAAAACATCTGATTATAAACTAGCGACTTATAATAACCATACAATATATAAAATCATGTTAAAGATCCATATCAAGTTGATTGACAAACACAATTATAATTTTTACTTTAATTTTATACAAATGTGCAAATAAAAATTTGAATTTAATATTAAACTTAGAAATTTTGCAGTAGTTACTAAACTAAAAAAGCATTAACATAGTAAAATGAAGTAATAGCATAGTTTTAAATTTTTGTATCGTCCTATTTATTCTTAATCATTATTTCACACTGTGTAATAGAATCTTTGATGATGACTTTTATTTAATTAAGTAGGTCAAAACATGTGATGTTATTAATAAACGTTATGAGTACGTGTTATTTATTCTATTGACTAATTTTATAATTTTTTCGTATTAAAATTTTTTTTCCACTACTAGTTGTATACGCTTGCATTATGATGTATAATAGAAGGCCGTGAAGTTGTACTTTTTTAAGCGCAGGTAAATAATATTTCATTATTAACTAGTAGTTAATAATGAACATATTTACATTTTCTGATAATACTACAACAGTTTCAACGAAAAAAAGTTTACCAAACTGCGTACCAAGAGCAAGAGATTTTATTTAATGCTAATTTAAGTTTTCAAATCGCTCAATTTATAAATTAATTTGATTTGAAAAAGTAAGTTATTTGAAGTTCGCGCTTAATTAAATGTGAATATTATTGAGTTTAATATGTTTTAGATATAATCAATGCTTAAAATAACAATGTTTTTAAACAATTTAAACAACTTTAGCAATAAAAACTTACGTTATCTGTTTATTTTTGTGTTTTAAATCACAATTAAGACTTACGTCAAAATTAATTCTATTTAACTAATGACAACTGTCAGAATTACTGACTTGATTTTTAATTTAAAATTAATATCTTAAATTTTAAATTTGATTTAGTAACAGGTAGAAAAGTTTTAATAATTCTAGTAGTGGAAAAAATTGTATATATAACACGGTTGAGAAGTTCATTATAACCTGCGCGATTTATATCCCTCGACACTTCGCGTCTCGCGATATAATCTATCGCTTAGGTTATAATGATGCACTTCTCAACCTTGATATATAATATACTATTTTTAATATAATAATATTTCACTATTATGTGTTTTTAAACAATTAACACATGTAGTTAGGGTGAAAATATTGATACACATAGAACGTTTAAACATAAGTAATTAAATATTATCCAAAGAAATATGTTAAAACTTTTTTTGTAGTGTGCAAAATTTTAATAAATAATTAAAAAGGTTAGTAAAGGTTTGTTAAATACGAGTGACGTGGTTTTCGGTGCGGTTTCCTTCTCTGACCCAACTAAATTTGAACAATCGTTATCTTTCTAATATGAGCGGAGAAATTGTTGGTGAAAGCCGTTGTCAGTGGAAAATGTGATTACCGTTTATCTCGATTATATGCGATACTATAAAGGTTAAACTAACATTTTATTAATTACAGTTACGGTTGATTATACTGATTAGAGTTGTTAATTTTAAACAAATTAATTCTAATAGTATTACTTATTAAATTTAAAGATGAAAATAAATATGAAGGGCGTTAAGAAGATTGTGGTTTATTAAATAAAGAGACGGAGACACCCTAGGTACCTACCAGAAAATTTAAACTGAACTGAACTGAGTAAAATCATAAAACAAATAACTGTGTATGTTATGCAGAAGGAAAATCTAGAATTGGACAATAAAATTAAATGCATTTTATAATGATATATGAGTAAATCTTTAAAAAAGCAGTTTAGGCCATCACCGTACATAACGTATTAGTTAACTGAATGTCTAACTAGCATTATATTTATAACTTTCCAATATAAATACATTATTTGCAAAATAACTCAAAGTTTTATTACAATTTTTCATTTATGATAAATCCCGTATGTAAAACGGATTATAAATGGAGCTTTTATCACACGTCGCAGTGGACATCTTCATAGTCCGGAATAAACCGATTTGGCTTTATTGACCAAACAAACAATAAACTAAAATGTGGATTAATATTTAAAAAATTCTAAAATATCTCAATATGTTTCCTAATTTTTCTATGATAGTAATAACTTTAGTAGTAGAATTCAAGTTTTTGCGGATTGCACTTTTATTACAATCTTTTATTCTAGATAAATCCCGCGTGTAAAATATTTTACAAGCAGAGCTTTCTATTTTATTCCAGGCTGTTAAGATGTCCTATCGACGTGTGGTAGATATTACCTAAAATGTATAAAACCAATATTTTTCTTTGACAATTGTTTTCGCTACAAATTCACTTATTTATAGTAGCAAGATTAGTAGTATTGAACCAAATTTATTAAAATTAACAGAGAACACGGAGTCATTTATACTTAATTTTAGTAATTTTGTTTAAAAGTTTTAAAACTTCTAGAGATTTTCTGTTCTTACCTATTGTAGGTAATAGATTCATGAAAACTATAAGAAAAAAGTTATATCCACATTTTATCTTAAACCCAAGTGTTGGTACAGACACGTTTGCCATTTGGCAATATGTACTATGCTTATTTAAATGTTTTCTTGCTAATCTGTTTTTGACATTGTTAAACTTTTTGGTTTTTTGTATATTTTTTACGATAGGGATGTTCAATATTAATTGTCTGTTGCAGACGTAAACTCAGTTTCAGCACATTTTCTGTTTCAATAAAAAATATTAATCATAATCAATACTATGTCCACTTATCTCAAATAATTTTATGTTTTTGTTAATTATATCTTATTAATAAATACACATTTCTTAGTTTTTTTCTAACTAAAAGTTTGAAAATATATTTAGGCTTGCATACATTTTTTAATACATTGTTATTTTTAAGATTTTTTGTAGATTCCTTTGTTATGTTAAAAGTGTTTTAGTATGATGTTTGTCCTCTGTATAAGATTTATTTTTGGAGCGCCCACTTTTCTTCGCATCGGTAGAGATAAAATGTCAAATTTTAAACACGATTTATTTTTCCGGTAAAGTTTGGATAACGCGGACATCAACTAGCGTTGTGGACGCCCAACAAGACTTTCATTATTAATTATTCATATCCATGCAAATATGGAATAGAATATCGTTGTGATTTGGGTGAAAGTCTGTATTTGGAATAAGCATTTGTTTCTTTTTAATTTAATTCTTTCGTAATTGTCTGTAGCGTGTTTTCATACCTCTACACGTGTTCTTTGTCTATGGAGATTATAAGCACGTGGTAATTGGGAAAATTTCCATGATGACGTCACGTCACTGTAACTAACACCATCTACACCTTCAAGATGTTGGATGCAATTATTATTGTGTTGAAGGAGACAATTATCGAAATTACGAAGTTAATTTGAAGGAAACTCTGCGCATTAGTTTATTTCAGCGAACGTATGAAATAAATGGGTTTACTTGTAATAACATCGTATTTACGTTTTTGTTAAATTTCAATTAAGTTTTAAGAAATAATGGAAAGGTGCCACTAGATAGTCGCATGCTTTGGGAAAAACTAATTGTAAATATTATACTTCTTATTTTAATTCTTAGTATTTTGGTAATCAGTCGGTTGTAGGGACGACTGTACGTACATGTTAGGTTATTAACACAATTAATTATACAATCGTTTTGTTGTGTCACATATTATTATACTGTTATATAAGTGAAGTTAATTGTAACCTAAAATATAGTATTTTTAAGAAAGATGTAATAAAAAGATGAATAATGTGTTTTCATAAAATAATATTAAAAATTAAATAGTAGTATATTAAATAAATGTGTATACTTAACATAAACAAAATTATAAAAAAAACAAATATATAAGCTAAAAAAAGTTAGTGAACACGTGCCAAAATACAACGCAAAATAAAATGCCTCAAAAATAAAGCTAACGAAAGTGCTAGTACTTCTCAAACAGAATTAAAGGAACACCCAGTTGTAGTAACTCAAATAATATAATAAATAATTTGAGAGTGCCGCAAGCATTAGATATGCATGCATCAAATTTAAGCGAAAGTTAGAGAAAATTCAGACAACGATTCGACATTTACATAAAAGCTTTTAATTATACATCAATAAACGAAGAAACAAAAATCAACATTCTTTTAAACATAATTCGTAATGAAACGTTGGATGTTAACAATAATTTCAAACTAGAAGATAATACTACACTAACAATAATATTTAGTAAATTTGAAAAATATTGAAACCTTCGTAAGAACATTGTATACGAAAAATTTCTTTTTATGCAAAGAAAACCAATTGATTCTATACGTTTCTAAACGGCATTCAAAAACCAATAAAACATTGTGAATACAAACGTCAAGAAGAATCAGTGTTCAGAGGCCAGATAGTCTTAAATATATCAGACACCAATTTACAAGAAAAGTTACTGAGTACAGAAAATTTAATCTACGATAAAACGGTGAAAATTTGTCGCACAACAAAAATATCGAAAGTGCAAGCGAGAAAAGTTTGAAATGTCCATTATTTGAAAAGTTTAATGAAAAAGATTTTGGCGATATTCCAGGTCTCTATATTTACATTGATGACTTCCTTATTGCAACCGAAACGAAAAAAGAGCATTATAGAGTAATCCAGTTATTAATAGAACTAAATGTAAAATTTAATAAAGAAAAACTTCAATACAATGGTAAAAAAGTTAAAATACACGAGTCATAAATTTTCACAAACAGGAATAGAACTCGATAAAAAACGTTTAGAAGCAATTAAAAATTTAAAGATGCGTACGAATAAAAAAGAACTTCAAAGCTTACTAGGTATGATCAATTATATAAGAAATGTTTTACAAACATGGACGCATCGACTACGTCTCTAAGAAATTTATTAAAAAATGACACCGAATAGAATTGGAATGTAAGTTATACCAAGAAAAAAAAGAATAAAAGAAAAAAAAATTAAACAAACTCTTTTTTTTTAAATTTATTTCAAGAGGTGGTTCGTCTAGCGCCCCTGCGCTGCGGTCTCCTTGGTCCTTTTATGCATCTCTGATTTATTACTCCCTCATCAGTTCTGTTTCGTCAATAAAGTCCAGAAGTTTATTCTAAGGGGCTTTTTTCAACTCATCATCGGTTAGCTTTGGTTTTTCGAGAATTTTTGTGCGTTGCATTTGATACGCTTCACATTTGCACAGCAGATGCTGCGGAGTTGCAGTCCCATTTTATGCATATGTTTGTTAAGGCCACAGTGCCCTGTAATTAGTCCCGTGAGTTTCCTTAATTTTTGTCGGCTCATGCTTGATAGTGCAGTTTGAGTGTTTAATTGTGACTCTGTAAGGAATTTTTTTATGCTCCGCTGCAAGTTTGCTGCTAGTTATTTTTTTTCGGTCTTGTATGCGATTCCGAAAACGTGTTCAGGTCCGATATATGTCCTTGTTGTGTCTTTTTTTGCTGGTGCGTCCGCTATTAGGTCACCCTTTACCTTCTAGTCTTTTGGTATCCAGATGAGCTGCACTGGTTGGCGAGTTGCCAATATTTCCAAACTGTTTATGCATGCCATAATCAGTTTCGACTTTATTACTGGTGATCTTAGCGCCAGCAGTGCTGCTTGGCTGTCAGACATGATCGATATCGGCCCATTTGTGTGTGATTTTGAGTCGATAATGTTCCCGACACACTAGTAAATAGCAGCAACTTCAGCTTGGAAAGCGGATGCATATTTACCCAAAGTCAGCAAAAATTACTTCCTATGGTGCTTGCCTCCATATACTCCTGCTCCGGTACCGTTGCAATTTTTGGCCCCATCTGTGTATCAGATAGTTCCTTTAACCGCGCCCGGGTAAATGTTTTTGGTCCATTCGTCCCGTGACGATATTATCACTTTAAATTTCTTTAAAATGTGATAATTTTTTTGTGAAGTTGGATCTCATAGTTAAGGTCGTTTCTTCACGCAGCACGTTGTATATACCCGGTTTGTTTTCCCCGGTAATTGACGCGTGTTCATTAATCTGCAGCTTGTATGTTGCTTGTCTTGCTACCATCATTACAACGAGGTGTAATGGTGGAAACAAAAATAGTGCTTCTATGGCTGCTGTGGGCGTGGTTCTCATTATTCCTGTTCTCAGTAGACATGCCATTCTCTGTACTTTGCTTAGCTTTGCAGTTGTGCTTTTCAGGTTGGTTTTGTCACCCCATACAAGCGCGCCGTATGTGATGATGGGTCTTGTTACCACAGTATATAACCATTTGCTCATTGTGGGTTTTTG
Organism: Aquatica leii; assembly: GCA_035610365.1. Lineage (NCBI taxonomy): Eukaryota > Metazoa > Arthropoda > Insecta > Coleoptera > Lampyridae > Aquatica > Aquatica leii. The sequence continues at coordinate 77,799,879 of CM069433.1, forward strand.
AACCCCATGTCTGCCCGATCATTGGTTGTATTAAGAACCTTAATGGCCTTCGTTGTGACTTTTTCTAAATGAGCATTGAAAGTCTGGTATCAAGAGTAAATCCCAGATATTTGACTTCTTTTGTCATCGGGAGCGTAACTCCCTACATCGTAGGTAGTTTTATGTCATCCGTTTTCCGTCGTTTGGTAAACGAAACAATTGCCGTTTTAGTTGGGTTCACTGATAGTTCCTCTTTTTTGCACCATTTTTCGACGGTGTTTAGTGCACTTTGCATTATTGGTAAAACAAGCTGCTTGACAAAGCAAGGGCACGCACCAGAAGGTTATTTAATACAGCCAAAAAAAGCGGAGACTGGGATGAATACAAAACCAGCCTCACATACAACAATGCCATTAAAAAGGCAAAAAGGAGAAGGTACTGTAAGGACGTAGAAATCGAACCTACAAGTTCCCGACTCCTAAAAGCTCTGAGCAAAAGCAGCACTGGAAACATTGGTTATTTGCTGACCGAAAACGGAAAGTTTACAGATTCGGTTGAAGGTACTTTGCAAGAACTACTGCAAAAACACTTCCCGGGTTCGTCGTTAATTGAAGTTCCTAAGTACCAGGACCTAGAGGTACCCAACAGACGGGCACCCAAAAGGAACTGAGACTCTTTCAGTCTCCAGGAGCCGATGGAATTTATCCTATCATGCTGCAAAAAAGATTTGCTGCTCTTCGAAACGCAGTATGCAAAATTCTCAGAGCCATCTTAGCACTTTCGCACATACCAAACAGCTGGCGGATTCTCAAGGTGGCATTTATACCAAAGCCAGAGAGATCTACGTACGCCCTGGCAAAATATTACACACCTATCAGCTTAACTTCTTTTATCTTAAAACTACTTGAAAAAGTAGTTGACAGGTATATAGGGGCGGAGCACTAAAAGCTTTGCTTCTGCACCGAAACCAGTATGTTTACCAATCTGAAAAATCTTGCGAGCTAGCAATTCACTAACTAGGTAGTAAGTGCGAAAATGCAATCCAATACAATGATGTTGCAGTGGGTGCTTTTCTAGATATTAAAGGAGCATTTGACAATACTACTTTCACCTAAATTGCAAGGACAATGGGAAAAAAAGGAATCACACCTCTAGTCTGAAACTGGGTCAACTCAATGCTCAGGAGTCGGACGGTAATACTTACTTTGTACGGTAGCACTGTGGGAGCCAACGTGGCTGGCAGATGCCCACAAGGCGGGGTGCTATCACCCCTACTGTGGTGCCTCGTCATGGACGGTCTACTACAACGATCTCACTATTATCACAAACGGGAAGTTTGGGCAACTGTATCGAACATAAAGAAACTCTTAGTAAAGTTCCAACACTAGGAAATAACGCTACAGGCAAATAGCTTAAAAAATTGAATAGGTGGATGTTTATTACAGGAAGGAAAACCTATAGGATATCTATCAAGATGTTTAACAAAATGCGTACAGAGAAAAATACTATATTAAAAGTTTAGAAAACGACCCGCAAAGTGGGGACTCAATAAAAATCAACCCGAATCAAAAAACTTGTTTAAATTTTGTTAACCTACCTAAAAGAACAATTATTCAAACAATAAAAAAGTTATTTTATTTTTTATGCGTTTATATCATTTAATATTAAAATAAAAATGCGTAATTATTTATAAATGTACATGTACATATAGATTTATAGTTCTAACAGTTTAGTTTAATTACGGTTTCTGCAACTACTGCTTTTTACAATGTAAAAACTACTAATAAATTTTTTAATTAAAAGAATAAATCGAACAGTTCAATAATAAGTATTATTGTAGTATATCAAAACAGTGTATTTTAATTAAAGAGTGTCTATCTTATTTATTTTAAATAAAAGTTTGAATATTAAGTTTATTTTAAAAACAATAAAATATATCTAATATGGGTACAACGCATCATTTAAAATAAACCTATTATTCTGTATCAAATATAATAAAGTCTTTTAACTGTAATTTTTTGTAGGTAACAATAATTGCAGAACATGTTTAAATTTATTAATACATTATAAAAAATATACTTTTGTAATCTTTAAATTAAATTAAACTACGTTAATCCGTGTTAGTTTCAATTTATAGTAATCACACAAGAAAATGTTTAGATTTTTTGTGTAATAGTGCAAACAATGCAAGAATCTACATTACTAAAAATTAACTTTTGTTAAAAATTACGTATACCTCAGAAGCATTGTACTAGTAATTGAACTTAGCATTAAATAGTTAGATACAACCAAGAAGAAGTGATTAACATATTACTAAAAAGTGTAATTTTTGTTTATAAAATATCTAAAACATATGAACATTGTAAAACAATAAAACAAACTAAATATTTTATAATATTTAGTTACTCGTGACGCGAAACAAACAAATGATATTTGAAGGTTGTAGGTTACGTTATCTGTTGACAGTTTGTTTAAGTTATAAATTTGTTATTCTGCTAAGCAACACTTAATTAAATAGTGATAAAAAAGTTGTAAAAACTATAAATTTGCATAAATAGGTTTCTAATGTATTACATGAAAATAAAAGTCAATATGTAACGTGAAACTGTTAAACTAAAATTTAATTCAATACATTTACTAAGTTTTAATGTAAACAATATTTTTAATTAGTTTGTGTTTATGTCGAAATGTACTACGCACGTTTTTGTCAGTGTTGGATATTGATTTTTTTTCTTTATACAAACGTATAATAGCGTACTATATGCGACATGTGATAATGTTAGTACTATGTCTAAAATAGTAACACTCGTTATTTTCAAGGAAAACCATAAATAGATTGTTTCTAAATATAGGCAACCTAGTATACGGTAAAAATTAATTAGGTTTATATTTATGTTGTCTACTGTAATATAGTAAACGCATATTTATAGAAATAGAGTTTCTGTTTACCGATCACATATAACTTATTAGCAAATTTGTCAATAAGACAAATTATATTTATTTTTAGGAAAGATGAGATTTTTATATTTTGTTTGATTAAGTTTTTAATACAAAAAAAATCGATGTATTACATGGACGATTTTATTTTGCATCAAAGTATTTATAATCTAAAATAAATATTTTTTACATTGTGATTTTATATTATTTATATTATTCAGCAACAATATTTTTTTTTTTTTTTTTTTTGACCTTACCATCTAGGGTATTAGTCACGAAAAATATTGAATACATTTTACTTCTGAATGTGATACCTTATATACATGTTTTCGTTATCTGTAGAAATTTGTATAAATATTTAAAGATATTAATATTATTACTATTTAAAATGTTAGGTAACCACACTGGAGAAGGAAAACCATTGTTATTAAGGATTTGAAGTAAGTTGTTACTGTGATAGTAATTTAACCGACAATTAAATAAGAGATGATTAATATCACCTACTTCTCCGCATTCGCAAAAAGGAGTATCCTTTATACCAATTTTAAAAAGATGTGAAGGAAATCTTCCATGGTATAATTTGATCCTACTAATGGTGGATATAAAACATCTGCTGAGGTAAATCTTCTTTTGATACCAATGATGCGAAGGAATATTTGGGTGAACTTTGTAATAGAATGATTTTGAATTACTTCTCAATTCTTTCCATTTTAAATTCCATAGAAACTGACAATGTTCTTTAATAACTGGGAATAGATCATTAGTGGCGAGGTAATCGCTGTATTTGTTGTTTGACGTAATTTCACTTTTAGCCAATCTATCGACCTCCATATTGCCATGTATACCACTATGTGCTTTAACCCATAAGAAATAAATATTAATATTGAGTTGTAATGCCAGATCTAGCTGAGTTATAATATTGGCGATAATCGGATTTGAGAAAACAGCTTTACTTAAGTTAAAGTTACTTATGCTTAATAAAACAGATTGCGAATCTGAACATATAACGATACATTTAAACTCATTATTTATTGTCCACTTGATTGCTTGTAGAATTGCAACTACTTCTGCCGAAAAATAAATTAATAATGAATTAAGGGAAAACGAAAGTTTATACTGAATTGACGGCACGTATATTGCACCTCTTAGAGCCGCCTCTATCTTAGATCCGTCCGTAAAAATAAATGTTGCGTCTGAAGGAAACTTAGTTTTAGCTTCTTTAAAGACTATGTTTGAATTTGTGTTAGCTAAGTAGTTCGGTGGAGTGAGACAGGGTTTCATTAATAGTAGTTTATAATCTAAATTGTATATAGCCAGTTCGTGAAAATATTTCTGGTTTAGAAAATTAAGTTGGTGACATATTACAAATGCTTCTGTGAGTGGTGGGGAATTTTTCTTTATCCAATATGTTTCGGTTAAGTTCCGGATGTGTAACCTATAAATTTTATTATATAAACTAGGGTTTTTACGTTTTAGTTTTAAAAGAAATTTGGAGGCTAAAAAAAGTCTTCTGCACCACAGTGGTTGCTCTAAACTTTCAACAAGACAACATTGATTTGGGGAAGATTTCATAACACCCATACAAATTTTAATGGCTTTATATTGGATTTTATCAAGCTTTTGGAGGTGAGTGTTACTTGCAGCCCCGTAAAGAATACATCCATAGTCTATTATGCTTCTTATGTATGATCTATAAAAAAGAAGGGCTATTTCCTGATTACAACCCCAAGCAAACCTACAGGTATATTTTAAAAGGTTAATACCTTTTTCGGTTTTATTAGTAATATGTAAAATTTGATCTCTCCACAATAATTTAGAATCTAATTTAATGCCTAAATATTTGAACGTTTGACAGATAGAGAAAGACATATTATTTAGAAGTATGTGGTTTTGCTTGGGTATCCTTTTTCGAGTAAAAAACATAACAGTAGACTTTGTTGTTGAAATATCAAATCCGTTTTGAAAACACCAACTTGTAAGGTTGTTAGTAGCGTAGGTAAGATTTTTAATAGCATCTTGTTGATTTGGTTTTGTAGAATAGACTACAAAATCATCAGCATATTGAATACATTGTATATTATTGCCAAGTATCTGATGCAAATCCGCAGTGTAAATATTAAATAAGAGAGGACTAAGCACTGAACCTTGAGGTAAGCCCTGTGATGTAAGCCTAGGACCAATCAATTTGTTGTTGTATTTAATGGTTATTTTTCTGGAATTAAATAAATTAAAAAGTGTATAGACTATGTGTGTTGGTAGATTCAAGGCAGCTAATTTCTCAGATAATAACCATAAATTGACATTTTCGTATGCGTTTGCTATGTCTAAAAATAAACCGGCTGTAGTTAAGTTATCAGTGAGTGCAAGTTGGAGATCTGTAACTAGATGAACAGTAGCATCACTAGAACCAAACCCAGGTTTGAAACCATATTGGTTTGGAGGAAGCGAATTGTTTTTGAGAAGCCAATATTCTAAACGAAATTTTATTAACCTTTCGAATGTTTTGGTTACACACGATGAGAGAGATATGGTCTATAACTGCTGTACAATTCTCGATCTTTCCCTGTCTTATAAAAAACTATGATGTAGCTATTCTTAAGTAATTGTGGTACATATGAAAATTTCCACATATCATTAAAAATATCTAAAAGATATTGTTTAGCCTGAGGTCCTAGATGTGATAACATAGGGTAGCATATATTATCCGGTCCAGGAGAAGTATTACAGTTTTTTTTAATGGCTTGATTTAATTCTTCTGGTGTAAATTGTTGAGATAAAAAAGTATTATTGTTGTTTAAATAAGAGCAAACAGGCACGTTGTTATTTGCACACGGAGGTGTTAAACTATTTAAAATATCTTCAGCGAGTTTATCTGAAATTGTGATATCTGCGGAGCCCCTTTTCAAGTTTTTAACATGTTTCCAAATACGATTTATTGGAGTACTTTTATTTAAATTGTTACAATACTTAATCCAAGATTGTTTGGCTTTGGTTTTAAACAGTCGTTTACATTCCGCAGATATTTTTTTGCATTGTATGTAATTATAGTCGTTAGCTTGCTTTTTATATAACGCAAGAGCTTGTTTTCTTTTGAAAACAAACTTGTCACATTCTTTATCCCACCAGATAGCATGTTTCCGTCTATTGGGTATGAAAGGTTTATTTAGTTTAAATGTTTTGGAAGCGGTATTATTCAAGGAGTCAAAAAAGAAATTAACTCTATCTTCTAAATTCTTTACATTTGAGCCAGATGTAAAATAATTTTCTAAGAGCGTGGTATATTCACTCCAATTGGCAGACTTCACACACCATTTACGAATAGGATAGATAACTTTGTTGTTATGTGGCATACCAGTTAATTTCATTATAATAGGAAAATGATCTGAGCCTAAGCTGTCGTCTTCTACGTCCCATGTCAATTGCGCAATTAAATTTGGTGTCGCTATACTGATATCTACACATGATTTTTTGACATTATTGGGTATTAATCTAGTAGGTAAACCTGTATTTATAACAATTAAATTTGTGTTATCGATGGCTTCCGATAAGATAACACCTTCTTTATTAGAGTAATCAGACCCCCAAAGACCATGATGTGCATTAAAATCTCCTCCTATGATAACGTTAGAGAAGATCGAAAATAATTTGACCCATTGACGCGTAGTAATATTTACTGTAGGTGCTCTATAAATAGAGAGAAAATTGTACCACCTATCGTTAATTAAAACTTCTATACCACATAATTCAAGTTTACCAAAGTCGTGATTAAAACTAATTGGTTTAAAGACAAATTGTGTAGAAACTAATATTGCGACTTCTCCTTTACCGTCGCTTCTGTCGTTTCGCAAAATGTTAAAACCAGGAAATGTAAGATTTATTTTAGAATTTAACCAAGTTTCGGATATTAATGCTATATCAATATTTCGATCTGCTAAAAACTTTTGAAAGCTATGTTTGTTGGAAACTAGGGATCTAGCATTCCATTGTACGATATTAATATTTGTCTCAACTAAGTTAGCCATTTTTAATGTAAAGTATTAGAGGAAAACGTGTTAATGTTTTAGCAATTTGTATTTCTATATCTTTATCTATATCAGTTATGTCAACAATATCTTTGTTTATATATTTATGAACTAATTCATTGGTAAGATTGGTAATAAGTTCTATTAATTTCTCTTTATGAGCCATGAAATCATCTCGATGTGGGTTTGGTAACACCGAGTGCGTAGGCGTAACATATTCCTTTTCAGAGATGAATGGCACTTTGTTTTCTGTGGGGCTAATAATTTTACGTTTTTTTGACGATCATAGGTCGCATACGTTGGCTGGCTAAAAGAGAATTTTTGTAGAGGTCTGGGTTTACCAATGTTATCTGAGGAAGGTTTAGTAGGTAAGGGTGGATATTCGCCAAGGTTTGCAAGATCTTGGAACTTATTTTGTGTGCTAATCGCTTTAGAGTAATGAGAATATATTTGTGAATTCTTTGCTTCGAGAAAGGAGATATTTAAATTGGCCATAGTTTCTTTAATTTTCTTTTGATTAATGTATTCAGGGCACTGTTTTGATATTGAAGTATGATCGAGCGATTTACAGAAAATATATTTAATGGTACATTGCACATTATTTTCGTGTATCTCGCCACATTTTGAGTATCTTTGTTTACCTTTACAATGTTGTTGCATGTGACCATATCTTAAACAGCTATTACATTGTATTACTGGATATACAAATGGTTCGACTTCAAAAGAAACCTGATTAATATAAACGTATTTTGGTAGCGTGCTACCCAAAAAAGAAACGCTAATTAATTGCCTGCGGACAAATTTTTGATTACCAGCCGAATCAAATGTTTTTCTAAGAAAGCGTTTTACTTCTGTTACGTTAGAGTTTGATAATTTTATCTCGTTTAAAATGTAATTATCGTCAAAGAATGTATCGATACCTTTGATTATACCTTTACGTTCGACAAAGTATTTTGGAATATACGCTATAAAATTATTATCAGTAATACACGTGTGCGTTATAATTTTATTTGCAGCTAAGTAACTTCTAAATTCTAATCTTATTTTGTTACGTCCTAATGATTTAATATCTGAAATTTGTGACCGAATATCAGCGTCTTGTTTTAAATAATGACCAACACGAATAGCGTGTAATTTACCAATATTTTTATCATTTGATTCAACGTATACGAAATAAGGTCCTATGTCGGTACTTCGGTAGCGTAATTTAAGGTCGTAATGTTGAGTTTTACTAATTTTTGAATTACTTGGATTATTATTATGACAAGGAACGGACTCACCGATATCCATTGTCGATGCGATATTATCACCACCAAGTGCACTGTTAAGGTCACCTGCTTCACCGTATCTTCCACTATCCATTGTAACAAACACCAAACTTAAAGAGTAAAATCAATTAAATTAAATTTAAAAATCCAAACTAAATCAAATTAAATTAAATAAACTTCTGTAACTTAAAATATGCAGTTTTTAGAAAATACGTCCGCACTGTAAGAGTGTGAAAGTGTGAATGCAGCAACAATATAAAAACAAGAAGTTTGGTGCTGGCCCACGCCTAGCACTTTTGACGCCCTTGTGCAAATTTAAGATGACGCATATGTAAGTACAGATACGGGTTAAGTTAGGTATTATTATCCACTATTAAAAAATAATTTAAAAAAGTATTTACATAAATTAATTTTTATTTTTATATTTTACAAGTACATGCCATAAGGTACATTAAGGTACATAACATAATTATAAACTTATAGAAAACAGAAATATATTCTAACAGTATTACAACTCAAAATTTTGGTATTTTAGTTTCATATGTAATATCCATATGATACAAAAACCCAAGAAATAAAAAAAATATTTAAAATATTAGAAATACTTGTTTATATATTACGAACAAACATAAGACAAAACTGATTGACAAATTAAATCAAAACAATATATTATTTTAATAAGGCAACATGTCACCTTTTAAAGGTTAATATCCAGGTATTATGTATCGTTATTAATATTTTAGCTAAGTGAATTGAGCTTTCGGTGCTTTAACTTTTGGAAATTCTTTAATTAAAGCTTCGGTGTCTAATTCTTTTAGCTGGTCCGTTTCTTTATTACTTTTTTTATTTTTCTGAGTTTTGAAAAAGATCGTTCTGCGGTAGCAACAGAAACCGGCATTGTTAATAAAATACGAAGTATTATGCTCGTATTAGAAAAAGAATCCACTAAGTTGTTAATTGTTATATAATTTAAAGTTTCTTCTGGAGACGTAATAACTTTTTCATCAAAATTTTGTAAATATTGCAATTCTTTAACAAGTCCCAATGTCTCGTTTATTGCGAGTTTTGTCGTTTAATGAATTTTCAACTTTTTGACATAATTCTAATTGTTCCTTTTCAGAATAGTTTCTAAATTTATCAATATTCCATACAAACGCGAAATTACCAGAGTAAGAAGAAAGTAACTGGAATCTCTCATCCACTGATGTTATGATTACATTTAGGGCCGGTTCCACCAACTCTGATTAAATCGTTGGTTAACTAATCGCGGTTAAAATTAATCGAAAAAGTTAATCAGGATTAAAACGTAAAGTGTTCCACCTAAATATTTGTATCTCTGATTAGTTGAATTGTTTTATGTTTGTCTAAATTCGGCTTATTGTTGTAATCGCTATGCTGATTGGGGACATAGAGTCACGTGAAACTTGTCCTGACATTTTTATAAAATAAATAGAAAACAACCTTACTTTGTATAATACGTGTTACCGTTAGTTAACTTTGTGTTATCATTTTTAGTCAGATTTACTTAGTTCCAAAAATTATAAACAATTATTTTGAATAATTGGCAGAAATTAAAGTATAATAAGTTAAGTTACCAACTATCATTTGAGCAGAACAAAAACGAGTCAAAAACACGAACGGCAAAACTAAAAAAAGGAACTGCTGAGGTTGAATAGTATGCAATAGCCTAACGTTTAACTAACAAAAAATTGCAATCAGAATTGCTAAAACAGCAATTATTGGAAAAATAACAGTTTTTAATGTATTAATAATTTTGTTTATTTCGCTAATTCAAAAATCAGAAAACTACATAAGAAATACTTGTTTAGTATGTACAAAAATACTTATTTATCGTTAAAATAAATTTCTTCTATATAGAAGTTACAACAATTATTGGAAATTATTATTTTTCAGAATTTACGTAAATATATACCTTCTAAAATAGTCAATTAAATTTCTCCGAGCAATATCATTATCTGTGTGTCCTATAGTCGGTATTATGTACATTTTCATTAAGAATTACATCCCATTAAATGTTAGTTGTTGAATCGTCTATAAGTAATGGTTTCACAGCTAATCGTCCTTAGTAATGGAAGACTGCAGTAGCTGCTATTACTGAAAGAACATTATTTTGTTTAAAATACATTCCTGCTGTTAAACATGTAAATCTATGTTTCCAAATACCAAATGTTCTTGAACATGAATAGAAAAATAACTTTTTCTGTTCTTAAACACCTAATTAATGTTTTTTTCTTAAAATACAACTATTTCATTATTATTTATTTTCAAACAGATTATTACATATCAAATAACTGAACTCTAATGTGCTGCAATAACTAGTGGGAATCGGTCATAGTATACATAATAGTAATCAGGTTTTGATTTCACAACTCACGATCTTCTATAAACTGCATTTATATTATCTTCATCATCTGATGAAGATAGCATATTGTCGTAAACTTAAACACGCATTTCATTTTAATCACGATTAGTCGTCTAACCGATCAAAATTTGGCGGTTAGTTTTAAAACGGGTTAACTAGTTTTAACCATGATGAAAAATATGGTGAAAAAAAAAATGTTCTGACATAATTGGGTAGAAGTTGGAAATCATTCCAATGCATTTTAAAAACTTACCATTGTTTTGCTTAAAAAACTTATTACTACTTCCACGAAAAGCTAAATTTTGTTCACCTAAAAACTGAATCACGTAGAAAATTCTTTCTATATCAACTTGCCAGTATTTAGTTTCTCTGTTTATTACATTTTGAATTTCAGAATGAATTGTTTCATTTTTATTAAAACGGTTAGAAAGATATAGCAATTTTAGAACATTTTCGATATGTAAATTGCTCTTTTCATAAATGTTTAAATGTTCACTTAAATGCTGCCAGTCATTGTAACCAGATTCATCACTAAGGCGAACAAATTTCAAAGCAGTAAAATGAATTTTTTGTTTTGAAATACAACAACCAAAAACGCTCATTTTTTTCTTTGTTCGGTAAAATTCTAAAGAAATAACTATTGGAAAACGCCCCGACTCCGAACTATCTCTCCGATAAATATCATTTTTGTTTTGATAATGAGCAGGGCCACGTTCTACTAATTCTGGAATATTATTAAGACGTAATTTTTTTGGCCATAGTGCAGCATCTTTCGGAAGTTTTTTTTCCGATCTGGTAATTTTTGAAGGTGTTGATTTCTCAATATCAGCGGAACTGTTGATGGATTGTTTTCTAGAAGATCAGTTTCTTGTCTGCTGCTGATACTTGTTTCAAGTACATGTTCAAAATATTTGGCAAAGTAAACTCGGGCTTTGAAAAAAATGCGTAATTTTGACATGGTTTTCCAGTTCTTCGTCTCTTTTTCTTTTATTCAGCAAACTTTGGTATCCAGACAATTTCTTCTTTGTTTCTGACATCTGGTATACTGTAAAAAAATTAATACGTAAGTAAACAAATTGACAAATTATTCATGAAAAATGGAAATGTTTTGACGTCTTAAACTCAAACTCAAAAGTATTTTCTCAACAACACTTCTTTCAAGTTATTTCAAAATTTATAAGTTTTTATAAATAGTAATATTAGTGCTTATTAATTATTGTTTCAATTTACTTCAATTAACAATGATGTTTATATAATCAAATATAAAAGGATTTTTGAGATGCAAGTTTTTGACTTTTAATGTTTTAATAAAGCTAAAATATAAAATAAATTTAGGTGAACTTAGCTTAATTCAAAACACAAAACACATAACTATAAAGTCTGTAAAACCACAAAAAACTAAAGATTCAAAAGCAGATACCTTACCACATGCACCTTTTCACATCGCTAAGTTAATTATTAATCGAGCGTCAGGCAACAAATGAAATTGCAGCGCTTAAATATATAAAGTTTCGTACATTGCAAGCTCAGACAGAAAAAAAGCGCTTGTTCGCTCGTTGGCTCGTTGCAAGCCAAATTTCAAGCTCAAACATAAATAAAATCAGATTTGTTTAAGTTCCACAATTTATGTTATCATGTTACGTATTACGTATTTGATCGAATAAATGCTATTAATGCGTATTTGGAAAATATATTATTTTCGAGAAGTAATTCGGTTTCCTCGTCTCAAAGAGTAAAAATAAAAAATAAACAATTAAAAAACAATGTAATAGCTAGCAATTCCTTACTGTTTTTTTTATTATTATAATTCTTGTTTTGACAATGTTGTTTGTTGCTTTTTTTTAATTGTTAGCATTTTGTTATAGGTAAAAGTAATTCACCACGACTTTATCAACCGTCGACATTAAAAAATAAATTAATATATGTTATTATATTACTTTTGACGCGTAGTATAAACTTGTTGAGTTCTTCGTTTACATCAATGCATGTAAAATTAAAATTTTCATAAGCAAGCATTTATGATATAACTGATAGAAGAAACTGTTAATTAAAATATTTGTTAAAAGTCTAAAGAAAAAATAACTTCTTTTTGACAAAGTTTTAACATTTTTTTTTTAATATTCACACTCGTTTTTAAAATGATAACATTTTTTATAGGTGTTGCATATAACAAAGACTACCACTTTCTGATATATCAGATTGACAAATTTAATTAGTTTGTAATGACTAATGAAATTTAAGTACTGATCCATTAATGTCGTAAAGGGTTCGTGCGGTATTGTTCTAAAAATTATTTAATTAACTTTAATATTCGGATTGAATACTAGTTTTTTGCATCTTTTGGCTTGTTAGACAATCACATGCGCAAATATTCTTGAACGTAACTGTATTAAAATAATCCGTAATTGCATTGTTATTTGTTAGAAAAGCAGAGTTAAAAATCGTGGTGGCAAACTCGTTTTAATTTATGTTGCTCGAAAAAATGGTGTTAGACCACCCGATCAGTTAGAATTGAAAACCGATTTTTTTGTTATGGCGGTTTTAATGAACAACTGAATAGCAACCTAAAGTTAAAGTTAAATACTGAAACTGGTGTTTTTATTTATTTTGCACATTTGTGTCTCTAGTATAAAATTTATCCTCAATACGCCTACTTTTTGTTGTTGGAGCCTGTTAAATTGTCAAACACGTATTAATTTCCATTTTTTCGGTGAAGTTCGAAAGATGCAGACTTGGTCTAGCGTTCTATACGCCCAACAAGGTTTTCCTCGTTAAGTGTTTCACATACACTTATGTGGAAACGAATTAGAAGATACGGCTAGATAAATACTACAAATTTAGAGAAAGTCTATTTGGGGTAAGCACGTATTTCTTGTATGCCGATTTGATTTGATTCTTTTGTGATTGTCTGTAGCAGGTTTCCATACCTCCGCCTGTGTAGCTTATCTGAGGAGTTGATAAGCACATGTTGCAACTAGAAAATTTCTACGATGTCACGTCACTTGAATTAACAGTATTTGCACTTTTGAGAAGTTAAATACAATCATATTGGAGGAAACAATTACCCAAGTTACGAAGTTAACAGGATGAAAATTTTGAGCATTTTAAAAAAAGATATACTAGTGACAACACGGTACATACGTGTTTGATTGCAATTAAGTTTTAGGTAATACTAGTACGGAACTAGCTAGTCCCTTACTTGAGGAAAACTAGTTGTAAGTATTACACTTTAAATTTTAAATTCTTAGTATTTTGGTGGTCATGTCGATTGTAGAATGACCGTACGTATGTACATCTTAGGTTGCTAACACAATTAATTATAAAATTGTTTTGTTGTGTCATATTACTCTGATTTTCTAAATTTTCGATTTTCATTTTTTCTATTTTAATTTACAAATGTGAAGTATGTAATATATAGCAAAGTGATCCAAGAACAGTAAATAATTAAAACTACAAAGCTACGTTTTTTTTTTAAAAATAATCTTCAAATAACAAATTGTTTACTCAAAGATGAGAGAGAGATTTGCCGCATAACGTAGTAGTAGAAAACACCAAAACATAGTCCAAATAGATACAAAAATTTGATATCTACTTAAAAGCATCAAAGAAGGTAAGTGAAATGTTGTTAAACACAAGAGGAGATCAAAGCTCAATATATACAGGCAGTTTTTTTAAAACTTTGATCGCACGGTATAAAGGCCAGACAATCGGCAAGTGGTTAGTGTACGCAGTAGGCGACTACGCATCTTTTGCTCAACACACTTTGCCATAATTGTCATTGCCGAGACCAAGAAGTCATTCCGCGTTGAGCTACATTTACGTAAGCATGACTTCCTCTATTCATTTTCCCGCCAAGTGTAAATTGCAAAGTTTTGTTCGTTTTTTTGCAGACAGAAGTAAATAGTACAGCAGAAATCATCGGTGAATGAGTCGAGTGTATGAAACGAACTTTATGAGTGATGGTATTGTTTGTATATGTTGTCAAAAGTTTAAAGATATCCAAATTGATGTGCATGATATAGAAGGACAACGACAGGAATCTATCGCTACAGACGACGTTATCGAACAATTTGACCAAATGGTTAAATAAAATCGTAGGTTAACTATAAGTGATTTGTCTATAAAATTTCTGTACTCTATTATACTACTGAACAGTTACGCTACAGAGCACTTTCTGCTTGCTGGGCCCCAAAGATGTTGACGGACAACAATACAAATTGTAGAATAGTTTTAGCTTTAGCAGTTCTTAACCCTTACGACACTGAAGATTTTTTTAAAATTCATGTGACGTCAACACGCTTATGGTTCGTCTTCCTTCTATGTCACACTTTGTTCACCCCCTCCCAGCGTCTTAACATGTGAACTAACCTATGATTGACTTCTGTAAAAAAATCACCATGCAAAGATGTATAAATCCAAAAAGATGCAAGAAATTCTTTATGTCTGTTTAAGTATTAATACTATTTCTTTAATTGCCCAAGCTGCACAATATATTATATAAATGTTATTTACTAATATCAATGGAACATTCAAATGTAACACTTTCATATATTAAAAAAATATTTTAGGTAAATATATCAAAAATATTTGAGATAAATTTTACCAAAATATTTCAAGTAAATATTTTAAAAACATTTTAAGTAAACGTATAAAAAATATTTAGCGTAAATGTTAATATCATATTTTAAGTAAATATATGGAAATCATTTAAATTAATTGTTTGTATAAGGTTTCCCAATAATATTTTCTAAACATTTTAAAATTATATTTATTAGACTGATTCAAAAAAATCGATTAATTTTTTTTTTCTTAATTATGTCGAAGATCTTGTGGGAAATGGTAAAAAAAAATACTGTGAAAGTTAGAGCTCTTAATATTAATATTAAGAGGTGCCGCATCGTAAATTTCAATTTCCCATTTAAATAACATGGGAACGATGTTTTCTTGGATTTTGGAATTTTGTAACTCTCGTTAAATGAAATATTTAAAAATGATCAAAACAGATTCTTATAGAAAATTTAACGCTCTACAAAAAAGATCTCTTATAATTTTTTGATATATTCATTTTTTCAAAAGTTATTTAACGTTAAAGTTGGATTGGTTTAAAATTTTTACATTTTTCTTATTTTTCGACGCAACCGCCAACTTTACAAGAAAATTTTATAGGACAATTTCTGTAGAAAATTTAATTTTCTATAATTTATCTCTCAAAAAGTTTTTGATATTTTTTATAGATCATGAGTTACCTGCAAAAAACTAAAAATTTTTGTAAATTAATGTCATTTTACTGCTTAAAATTGAACATTTTATTTACACAAATAGATTTTTAACCAAAAAATTTTTTGTTTATTATAATTAAAGTAATATATATCGTTACACTAAAAGATTTTTATTACAATTGGGCAATTTTTTTCTGTATTCACTTATAACTAGCAATAAGTATTGTAGCTGCTCTTCATTTTTCATGAAACACTTACTGTATTGTTCAAACAACGCTACACCACGCTCCGCAACATTATTTACGACCATTAATTTCGGAAAAAATTGTACACATTCTTTAAAACTTTCATCACTAGCCCAAGAATTTACATCTTTATCAACAAAGTCGTAAGGTAAATTAAAATCATTAAAAATAGACACAAAATCTATCGACACAAAGTCACTAATATCTTTGTCTAAGAGTGCATTCAAATTGTCTTCTTCAACTTCAAATTTCCTTGCCTTAACTTTCTTTCCTTTCCGACACGTCATATTTACAATAATTTTTTATTCACTTCAACTTCTACTTCATCATCGAAATATCAAAAACTTTTTAAGAGATAAATTATAGAAAATTAAATTTTCTACAGTAAATGTCCTATAAAATTTTCTTGTAAAGTTGGCGGTTGCGTCGAAAAATAAGAAAAATGTAAAAATTTTAAACCAATCCAACTTTAACGTTAAATAACTTTTGAAAAAATAAATATATCAAAAAATTATAAGAGATCTTTTTTGTAGAGCGTTAAATTTTCTATAAGAATCTGTTTTGATCATTTTTAAATATTTCATTTAACGAGAGTTACAAAATTCCAAAATCTAAGAAAACATCGTTCCCATGTTATTTAAATGGGAAATTGAAATTTACGATGCGGCACCTCTTAATATTAATATTAAGAGCTCTAACTTTCACAGTATTTTTTTTTACCATTTCCCACAAGATCTTCGACATAATTAAGAAAAAAAAAATTCTTCGATTTTTTTGAATCAGTCTAATATTTATGCAACATTTGTTGGTCAGATTTTAAAAATAATTTCAAAAATTATTTAAAAATGTTTTTATTATACTTTTGAATTGTTTTTAAATAAAAGATTGATACGAAATCAATTTACAAAATAAACTTATTGATATTACAAAAGAGAAAAGTTACTTATCAACTAAGATTATGTTTGAAATATTATTATAAACACCCGTTTTACAAGTTTGATAACGTTAAATATAAATATGTATATCTACAAACTAAAAACTAATTTTAGTCGTCATTCAGATTTTCGCTTGCATTTGTTTTTCAGCTGAATCAATTCTGTAAATAAAATGTATTAATTTTGTAATCATAAGAGCATCTGAAAAATCTTTTTCAACCCCTTCAGTAAATAATTAATTTGATAATGGGATGCATTTGTGTCACGAGCAAACTCATTTATCAATATAATTAAATCATTTGAAGTGTTATTAATGTTAGTACTTTCAAATACCGTAGATGTAGAAGAAGCATTAGTTTTGCATTCCGATTGATTTTCATCTGTACTAATATTGAACCGTACATATTTTATTTCTTGTACTGAATTCGTACCACATGATACGGTATTTATGGTACCCTTATCTGATATATTTAATAGGTTGCTACCAGTTGCCAAATGTAATAGGTTTATACCTTTTAAAATTTCTTTTTTGATAAAACGACTTTTAGCAACGCGGCGTTTAGAGGACATTTTTCGTTAGCCAAATAAATGTAATTACCTTATCACAAATAATAAATACTACTTAAGCAAGTCTAAATATCTAACATGAACCATGTGCTCCACGCATCAAGAGAAAATAAAAACTTTGTGGAAAGAGCGGGATAAAGTACACTAAATGATGCAAATCAGATCCTATGATACAAAATTAAAAAGATTATCTATTACACAGAAATTGAATAAAATAGTTATTTACAAACCAAGTTCGGGAAAAAGTTTTTCCTACATGAGCGCATTTAAAGCACGAGCGAACGAAGTGAGGGAGTGCTTTAATAGCGCGAATGCTAGAATGATTTTCCCGCAAGAGGTTTGTACATAATTTTTTGTAACAAGCAAATATTTCCTTTGATAAGCAGAAGCAATCATTTTATATTAATGTCAAATTTTGATATAGTCACCTTGATGAAAAGTGTAGAGTGCTATGAATTGACATTTGATGTCTCAAGTGTTTGTGCTGATCATATTTTGTATACTTTGTATTGCTTTTTTAAGTTTACTTCTTGTTTTTATTAATAAAAAACACTGGGAAAACGGTTTTTAACAATTACAAATTATAATTGCATTATAATATTGTTGTTTAAATGTCTGTAAATGCCAGTGTTTTTTGTAATTTTTCCCGCACTCGTGCGGGAATAACAATTTCCTGATTGGCTATACACGTATGTAAAACTTCACTTCCCAGGCGGCGAGTACAAAAACATACTTACCTAACCACTGTTTATACTTCGGTCCAATCTTGTACTTTTACTGGATCTTATTGGTTACTTTACACAAATAAGTACACCCACTTATAAGTATCGCAAATTAATTGTGAACTGTAGTGATCGATGGTAAAATACAGAATGGTTGAAATACAGGTAAAATCTTGGTGCATTCGTATTCTTTCTTGATGCGCCTAAGTAGGATTTGCAAAACAAAAGATTTGCCCTCGGCTATAAACTATGAGTAACGCTAGCACAAATATGTTTTTACTATAGTTACCTGCTTAGGTAAAAATTTACGATAAACTAAGAAATACAAGCAAGTTTAGACAATTTTTGTTTGAATTCAGAGCGTTCTTAAACAATGTAGACAAAGAAAAATAAATGTTTCAATAAACGTAATTAATGTTAAATTTTTTACTACAATGTTACAGTGAATCCTTTATGAGAAAAAGTCAAGACATTTTACATCTGTATGCAATAATATTTTCCTAAGTGTTGCTTGTAAAGAAAAACTATTGTGTTTATAATTGAATTACAAACACAAAATATTTTTTTACTTATAAATGTAAAATAAATGCTAAGTGCGCATCATTTGTCTTAAAGACAATATTTGTGATATTTGTATTACCTTTGTTAAAAACTGGTTATACACTGTAAAAATAATTACAAATTTACCATGAAAATTTACTGAAAATTAAGAATATTACTGCAAACTGAATAGCAAACATATTTTTTTTTATTTTAGTAAAATTTCCGTAAATGTTAATTTACTATTTAGTTTGCTGTAATATTTTTAACGTTTGGTAGTAATTTCCTTAGTAAGTACAAGAAGTACTTCTTGTTTTGGCTCTCAAGAGGAGACTATGACCAAGCCTAAGTCTGGGTGTTTTACTACGACGCGGTCTAAGCCGAAAGTCGCTTATAATCTTAAACATAACAACCGCGAAAGCTTAAGATTTTATATTTATTCCTTTTTTATAATTATTATTGATTTAGTGGTAAAACTTTTTTTGTGGTGTAGTATGTAATTATCATAAAACTGCAAAGATTATAATCAATGTAGACAGTTATTTTGTGTTTTGTTATTACGTTTGTCTAAAATAAAGTTCAAAAATGTATTTTCTTAAATAAAAAAAATGATTTTTTTCAAAAAGTGTGCGTTAAGGTGTTAAAACCATATCTGTACTTTATGTAATTTTCTTACTTAAAATTATAAAATATACATTTACAAAATATTTTTTCTTATATTTTCGAAAATGTTTTAAATAATTATTTACTGAATATTTCTTCAATATATTTGTTTTTCAATAATTTAAAATATAAATATAATATTTTTTAAACGCTGTAGAATAATTATTTAAAAAAAAAATTGTATAAATATTTATTTTACATTCGTTATAAATATTATAAAACATTGTTATACCAAATATATTTTAAATATGAGTCTACACTTAAAAATATTTAACACAGATTTTCAACAGACAAATATTAGAATTACGTTTATATAATGTTATTGAAATATATGGTGCTGCTTGGGTGAATATTATATGGCCGTTAGAAATAACTGTGTATGCAAAATTTAAAATTTCGATTTTATTAATAAATTAGTTGTTAGTCCTATTTTTGAAAACGGGCCTTTCTAGAAATAACTAGATTAAAATAAATCTAGTGTGCAAAAACGACACAATTTTTGCTTATAATTTAAAAATTTATTTACATAAAAAATAAAATATCAATAAAAAGTATCACTTTAAAGTAATTAGTAATTCAATCTAATTAAAACCCTGAAAAGCGAACCCTAAACCCAAAAAAATAACAGCGTGGTCAGCACTGTGCAACCAATATAATATTTGCAAAAATGTATCTAAAGTAAGTAATTGTTCCAATAAAGCTTATTAAAAAAAAATTAAACCAGTGAACCTCACTCGCATAAGAAGAAGTGAAACTACTTTGCTAATTAATTTTTTTTGTTGATGAAAGCGAAAGCGAAAGCGAAAGCGAAAGCGAAAGCGAAAGCGAAAGCGAAAGCGAAAGCGAAAGCGAAAGCGAAAGCGAAAGCGAAAGCGAAAGCAAAAGCAAAGTATACAGGGCGTAACAAGCAGTGGCGGCTTCTCTATTAGGTCACTCGGACAATGACCTTCCAAAATGAATTAGAAAATTATGTTATTTACTTTAAAATTACAAGAACTCGCATTTAAATCAAATTATCAGCGTTTGAATTTCAATTTTTATTGTAAGCGTAACATATGCGAAAACTTACGAATTTACCCGAGGCTGTTGTGTTTTATAGTCCCTGTGTATTATATTGTATTATATAATGCAGCCGAATCGTAAATGATAGTTATTGTTGTCAAGAGTGCAACACGCATAATACAATCTTATACGAGTTAGAAAAAGACAACTAAATGGTTTCTGCGGTTGTCAGCCGAGTCCCATTTCGCGTACTCAATGCAATGCTTACGTCATTTATTATTATCTCCGCAATACGTGTTTGTAAAACAAAAATGCTGGAATGCACATTTTTTATCTCATACGACAAACTTTGCACTCGATTTTTTAGTTGTTTGATAATATTCGTTTGTAACCAATGTCAATGACTTTCACAAGTTAAAAGAAAATTAATTATGTTTAAGTACATATTACCGTTTTTGTTTGATAAAAAAATTAATCGCTAATAATAGTTTAAATTTTAAAAGACGTTTAGAATTTAAAACCAATGGTCGTCAAAGGCCTTCACTTCAAATTCGACAAACAAGTAAACATAAAAATAAAGAAGTACACCGTAATTTTGAAGAATCTATGTACGATTTATCAAAATGGATTTCTGGGTGTGAAGAAACATGGAAAAATGTTTAATTGAAAACATTGTAAATTTTAACGAACTTGTTATCGATCATTTTGCTAATTCTAAAGATAGACGAATAGATCTTAAATATAAATCGCTTTAATGCAAAAAAGTTTCTTTTTGTGATAATTGCGTTTTTTTGAATATTTTAAATTGACCCTCTGGTATGATTGACCACCAGCCGCCACTGGTAACAAGTATAACTAATAATCTCTTAAGAGGGTAATTTCCAATACATTTTCTTCATAAACATGTGGTCTACCTTTTCATCAATTTTTCTTAATTTTTTGTAAGAATTAGATGTAATTACGGACCTCTGGTTGTTCGTTATAAGAAAACGTGAATTAAAAAGATTGAAACTGTGTCAAGTTTAATATTAAACTTCTGATGACAAAATAAACAACATTTAAGAGATATCGTGTCGTGCTAAATTCATGGTTGTTTTTAATTTGCTTTGACATTCATAATAACAACAGAAAAAAGTAAAGTAACAATGTCAATCGGTTATTTTGAAGTCATAAATGTAGAAATTAAAAAATAGAATTGGTAAATAATACGAAAAACTGTGAAACTAAATTGAACAAATAACAAAACTAAATACCAAATATCTAACTACAAACATAATTTAATGTATTTAAAATATCTTGAAATAAATGAAAATCGAATCAACAGTAATGCACAACCGAAATAGACACAATGACTCCTAAATGGCCAGAAAAATTTTTTTAGCTACATAGTCTTATTTTGTTATCCAAGGTTATGGTTTCTGTAAGTGTTCAACAATCTACAGTAAAACTAAGCAAAACAATCTTATCGCATTGTTGCACTTTGTACGTGTTGCTTACTACTAAACGATTATGAATTGGGTGATTGGTTTTTCTTCGTACGAATTTACATTCTATGACAGGGCCGTCCTTAAATTTTGATATTAATTTTTCCCAAAAACTATAAAGAATGGACCTTATGTTTATAATGCAAATATGATCTAAATTATTACAGCCATCGCTTATTACTTATTACGGGTGTCTCACGGCAACCGTCGGTTAGAAGTATATCAATAACTGTAAAAACTAAATATTTAAAATTTTGCACATGAGACATGTCGTGTTTAATCTACTAAATAAAAATATTTTCCAAACATCAGCACTTCCGGGAATACCGGAAGTGGGCATCAACAGCTTTATTTTAAATACAAACCAGACAATTTTTTTTCACATTCTGATTCTTTAACTAATTTTCTTCCTTTAGTTCATATTTTTGTAAATATTTCCCATTTTTCTTATTTTTAATATAAAGTTCATAATATTACAGTTATGGCCCTATGGAACATCCAGCCTCTTTTGAACTCGCGACTTTAGATTAAATTGTAAATCCAGCACTGTTTAAAAGGTGTACTTTATGTATTATCAAATAATGTATATATGTTAGTTGTATATAAAACTACTGTTTAAAATTCAATTAACTAATTATTCATCCGATGAATTTGTATTCTTAGTTTAATTATATCAAATATATTAACTTAACTTTTCTAAAAAATAATAATTTTGTAAGTTAGTATTTGAATTAAAAGCATTGCCACCAAAAATTTAGTAAAATTTAATTTTTAGCAGCAATTACATTTTTAAGTTACTTGTTATGTAAAACGTCTCTTGGTGTGATTTTCGTCTTATATAAGTTTCGCTCACTTTTCGTTACAGTAACAGTCTTGCGTTCTGAAGTAGTTGCTTTTGACAGTTAGAAATTACCCAAGAGAGAAAAACTATTTTTCCTGTAAAAATATGATCTAAAGTAAGCAGCCAGCGAAGCTATCACTTCTAAATTTTCACACTCATCTGTGTTATAAATGGATGTCGTATTTTTGCTGATTTTGTGAAAGCATTGATTCATATTTTTGTGATTTATGTTGATTTTCCCGCAATGGTTATAGCGACTTACGATACCGCCACTTGTTGAGCCTATTTGGAGCCATGTCAATCCATAACCTTCCGTTGGAGACTATAATTGGAAGCACGTACTAAAGGGAACTCTAGGTTAATAAGGTCATTTCCGAAACAATCTGGGGATCAAGTCGTAGTTATACTTCATGTGATGTTCGAAAAATATTGGAGACACACCTGCATTAAGAATAGTAAAAACCACCCGGATGGTTGACGCATTTCATTACGATTTATTGCTTGTCGACAAGCAATTTACTTGTGATACGATTCTATATCTAATTGTTACTTTATTTTACTTAGCGATTTTAGGGGACGATTGAAGCATGCAGATAGCTATTCGCGCATGTCTTTGGCAACGACTATACCAAGTTTATAAAACATACATTATTTTTGTTTATTAAAAACAAACCGTTAAAATCTAGCCAAAATAATCTAAAAATTTGTCAGTTAAAAATCAAAAATTAAATTAAATTATATTTAAATAAAATTGGGATTCGTGCGGTAACACTCGACGTAGAAGGTCGTATTTACATTTACAAACGTAAAAGAGAAATACAAGAGTAGAAGTTGGAGAAGATAATTAGTGAAGGTGCTGGTGTTAGTAGTGGTAGTAAAAGGGAAGCAGGAGAGAAAAAGGGTGGGTAAAAAAGGAAGGGTGTAAAATAATAAATAAATTAACGGAAGAATAGAAACCGTGGTGGAAAATTATAAAACTGACGAACAAGTGTGATTAAGGTGAATAAGCAGGGTAATCGAAAAGGTCAGAGACAAAAGATAATCTCCTACATTAATCGAAATTATTACATTTAAAGCGAAATTAAAGCAAATTAGCTACAAGGGTGACGTTTTAAAACACAAAAAATAAGAAAAGAAGGTAAGGAGGAATTAAGAAAAAAAAATAATAACAATGAATTTAAAAAAAAAATAATAAAAAAGTAATAAAAAAATTAAATAAATAATTAAATAAAACAAAAATAAATAAATAAGAAATAAAAAAAGGGGAAAGGGATGAATAAAAGAGAGAGGAAGAGGAAAAAGAAAGGCAACAAATATTTGAAAGAGGAAAGAAAACAATAAGATCACCAGACATTCAAAAGATATCGGAGGAGAGCGAAGGAAAACCCTCAAGAACAGAAGGAGGAAGGAAAGAAATGGAGGAGTTAAAAGAATTAATGAGAGAAATGATAAAACAGATGGAAGAGAATATGCAAGGAATAAGACAAGAAATCAAAGAAATGAAAAAGAAATGGGAGAAAGAGAAAAGAAGTGGGAGAAAGAAAAAGAGAAACTGGTGGAGAGAATAGAAAAACTGGAGAAAAAGCGGAAGACGAGGAAAGATGGAAAAGAAAGAATAATATTGTGATAAAAGGGTGGAGAAGTGAAAAACCACAAAAAATTTAGCAGTGATGCTGGAAGAAAAATTAAATGTAAAAGTAGAGGTGAAAAAAAGTGACAGTAATAAACAAAGAGAAGAAAAATGAGATGGTGGTGGCGGAAATCGGAGGATGGGAGGAAAAACAGAAGGTAATGGCGGAGAAGAAGAAATTAAAGAATACAAGAATATATATGTCACGATTTGACATGGGAGGAAAGAAGAGTGCAAAGAGAAATAATGAATATAGCGGTGGAAAAAAGAGCGGAAGAAAAAAGATTATGGGTAGGGTACAGAAAAATGGAGATAGACGGAGATAGATACATATGAAACGACAAAGATAGGGGACTGAGCAGAGAAAGGGGAGAGAAATTGGGGAACCAAAAGGCAAAAAACTAAAGGGCAAAAGGGGGTGGTAAAGGAGAGAAAGTTGACGAAATGGCAAAGAAAAGGAATAATGAGAGATGGAAATAGAAAAGAAAAAGAAGGAAGAAAAAAAGAAAGTAAGGAAGAAGCACAGGGGGAGGTGAGGGAGCTGAGAGTATTGTTTTGGAACGTAGCGGGAATAAAAAACAAGGAACATGATTTCTGGAAGTACATCAAGGAACAGGATGTAGTGGGATTACAGGAAACATGGATGGAAGAAAATGAATGGGAGTGGTGGGAAAAAGAGTTGCCGGAGGAATTTGAGTGGGTGGTGCAACATGCAGAAAGAGAAAAGAAAAAAGGGAGAGCAAAGGGGGGTATAATAACGGGAATAAGAAAAAAATGGTTGAGCCAGGAAAAGAAAGAGAAAGTGCAACAGAGAAGAGGAGTTGTAGAAAGGAACATATAGTGGGGAAAAACAAAAATAAAAGTAGTGACGGTTTATAGCAGTAGAATGAAAGAGACAAGGAAAAACATAGAAGAGATGATAGAAGAGAGGGAAGAGGGACTGATAATAGTACAAGTACAAGAAAGAAAAGGGACGGGAAAAAGACAAACAAAAGACAAGGTTATAAATAAAGAGGGAGAAGTACTGC
Source organism: Aquatica leii (assembly GCA_035610365.1). NCBI lineage: Eukaryota > Metazoa > Arthropoda > Insecta > Coleoptera > Lampyridae > Aquatica > Aquatica leii. The sequence continues at coordinate 77,825,344 of CM069433.1, forward strand.
TGGAATTGTACAACGAAAAAGGGTGGGAAATAATGAACGGAAACAGAGAAGAAGATGGAAAGGGGGAAATTACGTACATAGGAGGAAAGGGAGAATCAATAATAAATTTTGTAATGACAAATGAAGAGGCTGCAGAAAAGGTAAAGACATTTAAGGTGGGAGAAAGGGTAGAGTCAGACCATCAACCACTGGAATTGACAATGGAAGGAAGAGAAAGAGAAGAGGGAGAGGAAGAGGAGAAGTACGAAACTAAAAAAAAGTGGACAGAAGAGGGTATAAAAAGATATAAAGAGAAAATAGGAAAGACGGTATGGATAGGGAAGGAATTACAAGAAAGTGTAGAGGAAATGAGAGAGATGAAGGAGAAAGCAACAGAGAGAGTCAGATTTAGAAGATGGAAGGAGGAGAAAACAGGATGGAAGAAATGGTGGGATAAGGAATGCAAGGAAGCAAAGAAAAATGCAAGAAGAGCATTAAGACAGTGGAAAAAAGGGAGGAAAGAAAAAGAAGAATACAAAGAAGCAGTAAAAATATACAAAAAAACATGCGACAGAAAGAAGGAAGAAAACAAAAAAAACAAGAGGAGCAGATCAAAGGAATAAAAACGGAAGAAGATGTATAGAAGTACCTAAAGAAACAGAGGAAAAAAAACATGACGACAAAGGAAATACAAATTAAAGAATGGGAGATATATTTTCGGAACCTGTTGGGAGGGGAAGAACAAAAGCAGAAAAAAGAAGAAAGCAAAGACGCGGTAGTAAGCAAGGAAGAAGGAGATAAGGATAGAATAAGTGAAGAAGAAGTAATAGAGGCGATAAAGAATATAAAAAAAGGAAAGGCGACAGGAGAAGATGGGATACAAGGAGAAGAGTGGATATACGGGGGAGAAAGTGTAGCAAAAAGGATGACGGAAATACTAAACAAAATATAGAAAGGAGAAGGATTTCCAGAGAGATGCAGAGAGGGAATAATATGCCCAATCCATAAAAAAGCAAAAAAAATAAAGTCAAGAATTATAGAGGGGTAACATTATTGAGCACGGCATACAAATTATATGCGACAATACTGCAAGAAAGACTACAGAAGGAAATAGAGGAAAGAAATTTGGTACCAAACGGACAAGCGGGATTCAGAAAAGAAAGAAGGGCGATAGACAACATATATATACTGAAACACTTAGCAAATAAAGAACTAGAAAAAAAGAGGGAAAATGGTGGCACTATTCGTAGATCTAAAAGCTGCTTTTGACAAAGTGAATAGGGAAAAGCTGTGGGAATATATGAAAAGAAAAAAAATCAATGAAAGATTAATACAAAGAATAGAGGAAATCTACGAAGAAACGAGGAGCAGGGTTAAAGTGAATGGAGAAGAGAGCGAGAAATTCATCACAAAGAGAGGGTTGAGACAGGGATGTCCACTGAGCCTAAGCCTGTTCTCAGTATATACGGGGGATCTGGAAGAGACAATGAGAGGACAACAGACAGGAGGGATAGTGGTAGAGAAAGCTAAGGTATGGTCGTTGGCGTATGCGGATGACATAGTGTTGGTGGCTAAGGAGGAAAAGAAAATGAAAGAGATGATGAAAACGCTAGAAAAATACATGAAAAAAAAAGAAATGGAATTAAACACGGAGAAAACAAAGATAATGATATTTAGAAAAGGAGGGGGGAAAAGAAAAAGAGACGAGTGGATGTGGAGTGATGAGAAAGTGCAACAAGTAAAGGAATTTACATACCTGGGCTACACGATGAAACAGGATAATAAAGAGGGAGACACATAAAGGAAAGGGTAAAGAAAGGAAACAGGTTAATAGGACAAGTGTGGGGTGTGGGGGAAAGAGTATTTGAGATGGATATAAAAAAAAGAAAATTGTTGTTTGAAAAATTAATAAAGGGGGTGGTAATGTATGGAGCGGAAATATGGAGCCGGAAGGAGTGGAGGGAGGTAGAGGGGCTACAGGAAAAATACTGGAGATGGGTTTTGGGACTGGACAGGGATACACCAGGGTATATTGTGGGAGAGGAGGTACAGATAGAAAAAATAAGGGTAGAGACAGAAAAAAGAGCCATAAAATACGAGGAAGAACTGAGGGAAAGAACAGATTGCAAAATACTGCATGAATGTTGGAAAGCGATAAAGGGAGGGAAAGTGAAGTACGGGTAGGAGGGCAGAGAAGAGTATTACAAAAGAAACGGGTACGCGAGAGAAGAAGTGGAGAGATTAAGAGAAGAGGGAGTAGGGATAAGGGAAGAAATAATAAGGAGAGATAGACACATCGAAAAACAAGAAAGATGGACAAAAATAAAAGAAGGCAGATATAATAGGAATTATAAAGATATCAAGGGTGAAGGAGTGCCGGAATATTTAAAAGACAGAGAGAATAAAAGCAACAAAAAGAAAAAAATGGTAGCAAGGTTCAGATGTGGCAACGAGGAGTTAGGGAACAAATATTGGAAAGAAGAACCAGAAAAGATGTGCAGGCTATGTGGAGAAGAAACGGAAGACCTTAACCACATGAGACAGAAATGCAGGGAACTAAGAGAAGAGGTGATGAAAATAGAGGAAATCTTAGATGAAAACGGAAAAGGAGCGGAATGGATGGAGGAAGTATGGAGCAGGAGGAAAAAGTTAAGGGGAGAGAAGGGATAAGAAAATGTATTTAAAAAAAAAAGTAAATAGAATGTAAATGTAAATATAGAATGTAATGTAGTATAGCACGAATGAATTTGTAAGTCAAATGGCAACGAATAAAGTTAAACTTATATATTTAAATAAAATTAAAATCAGGTTATAATAAAATTTGAGTATTTATCTATTATTATCGAATGAGGTTTTATAAAATTTAAATAAGATTTTACAAAACAAGTAGTCAATTTTGTGTCAAAAAAAAACTTTTTTACACACTGCGTACATGTTTGTCTTAATTGTAAAATAATGTATAATTAAATTTACATTCTACAAATATGCCGGCAACTACTCTGACGCGGACACAATTGTGATTTATAGCTGTCATTGATTACTTTTTTAAATGAAAACAAATATTATCAGGCTAAAAATAACATATACACAAACACTATAGATCTTAAACTATTTGACCATTATTATTAATTAAACGTTTTTATTATTTCTTATTTGAGAACTAAAAATGTAATCGAATATTACGTTATGTTTAAATTTTGTATTATTCGATATTACGTCGAGAAATGTTTTATTGTTGTGATCTACATATATATTATTAATTTAATATCTTAAGACAATGCACTTAAATTATAGTGTAATTGTAGTAATACTCAGTATGGATGTTTTCGCACGTAATTTATTTTCAAAATACACAAGTCAATATTTCTCAAGTAAAAAAAATTAACTTATTTCTATGCATATTACATTTATCTTTAATAAATCTGATTATTCATATTTTAGAAATTCAAGTTAAACTTTTTTGTGTTTTATTTTTAGTAAAGTTTTAACGGAGAATATTATACCATAGATGCAAACGAGACTGCTGCGATAGTTAGGTACTTACTTTTGTTACACATCAATTTTATCAAATAATAATTAGTTTATCTTGTCACACTTCAAAATATTTTCATCCTTTCTCAACACATTTTTAGGTTAATAATTTATGAGATCTCAAAAGGAGTAAAATATTATAAATTAATGAAGCGAATTAGTAGTTCTACTAATAATTTAGAAATGTGAATTCAAAAACAAAAAAATGATATTTTTATCATTTTTTTAGGTTTTTAAAGAAAAAGAAAAAATTATCACTAAAAATAAACTGACATAATTTAAATTTTATTAAATTACACATCTTCGAATACAATAAATGGAAACATTAATACAAACGCAAACAAATATGAAACCAACAAACAAGACTAAAACACAAACCCAATATGAAGAAGACACTACAAATAAAAATAAGTTATTTATATACAAAAAAAATTAAAAAATTTTAATAGAAAAAAATTGGTAAAATTAATAAAAGAAAAGTGACACACACTAATAGCACAAAAAGTGATTAAAGAGTTTTAAATTAAAAAACAAAGAAAAAGACGTAGTGCTTATAGTGAACACAAGCAAAACCATTGAAAACAAGCAACTTAGGCAATTGTTATACAAAAACTCATAAAAAGACCGTTACGGAAAAAAAGTCATATAAACTAACATACAGCGTAGACACAAACACACTAATACAGAAAGATTAAAAATTGATAAATGTAGACATTCAAAGCAAAACATAAACGGACGGAAAAATAACGTCGTAGTACAAACAATGCAAACAAAAAAAACAAAATATTAATTAACAGAATAAAATAAGAACTAAAATTGGGTGGATAATAATCGAAAATTAAGAAAACAAAATTACAACAACGAAATATGTGTTTGGACGACAAAAAAAGGTCATGATATATTCAAAAGTGTTTGATGGCAGAGCCATCTCATAGTGTAATTTTACTATGTGCCTAAAGTTACTGTAAATAGCTATAAACGGTGGTATAGTAGAACACCGAGGCTTTTGATATCGCCTCAGACTGGGGTTAGAAAAATGCATGTTCTAAGTAAGTAAGGCAGTTCAGGGCCGGGCTTAAACTCAACTCATAAGAATGGTATATTTTTGCGAAGTAATATTTTACCATTACAACATTTTTAGAATGTTTTGTGATGCCGTTGCAGTTAATATGTAGTAAGAAATTTGAACATACGGAAAGGTATGAATAATTGTATTAGTCATAAATGAATTATAGTCGTTATAACAAAAACATATCTTAAGTATTGCATTTTAAACATGATAGATAATTACGTAAATGGATTTCCAGAGAAAGCATACTTAGGATAAATTAAAAGTAGGTGTAATTAGTATAAATCTTGAATAAACAAGATAATTAGACTTTCTCAACTATTTGGTATGAAATTTTCAATTAACAAATAACACTGCGCGTCGACAAAGAGCAATTTTATAGTCGTATATCAAAACGACTATTTTCCAACATTGAAAATATTCCTAAATACGTCCCTTAATAATTACCGGATATTTATGACTTCAGTTGGTTTAACAAGTGATGGGTCATTAGTCAATAGCCTGAGGCGATATCAAAAGCCTCCGTGTTATACTATAACACGTTGAAATTAGTTTAACACCCGAGAAATTCAAAATATGCTTTCAATAATGCCTTTAGGCACATAGTAAAATCACACTATGAGATGGCTCTGCTATCAAACACTTTTGAATAGTAACTTCGTCATACTTAAATATAAGCTATAAGGGGCGTCAATGCAATTGTGGGAATTACATTAGAGTGTATCTCTTACTGTTGATGAGCCCCAAAAAGGCAAAACGGCTGTCCAGTAGTTCACTCTGGTGGCGTTTGCACAATTGCATTGACATTGCTTTATCCCCAATGTCTTTTTACGTTGTGGTTTTATCCCGCAGAATTATTCAAAGCATATTTTGAATTTCGCGGGTGTTAAAGTAATTTCAACGTGTTACCACCGCTTATAACTATTTACAGTCATGATATACGTATATTTAACTAAAAATAGACAACAACAAAAAGGAAAAAACTGCAACAAAAAAGACAAAAACAAGTCAGAACAAGACATTACATATGCACAAATATTGGGGAAAATGACAGTAAGCGGAATAATTAAAATATTGGATATACATAGATAAAACTGTAGAAAAAAGTTTAATACTATACCAAATCAACAAAAACTACTAACATACGCCATTCTTACCGTACACAAAGAAATTTTATGGCAAATGGCTGTGAAAAATAGAGAAGAGCTGGTCTAGTTAAGAAAAAAAATGTTTAACTAAACACCCAGGTGTAGTATATATCAGATAAGTATGGCACAAGTGCCGAAAAAAAGTCATTACAAAGAAGAATGCATAAATGAAGCGTGGTGCTATTTCTGCAAACAAACGGAACATAGAGCGAAAAGCATGATCTGTTCGATATATGTACGTACATATGACAATAATACAAAAAACCAGATAGGTTTGCACAACTTTGATCTGACCATTCTTTGTCAACGAGGATAAGTAAAAGGTAGTGGTAGATAGGAAAATGTAATAGATACGTATGGTATTTTGGAGGTAATCTGATTGTTAAAGATTTCGCAACAGACAATTACTTTTGTTTTTTAAATAGGAACGTATTGTCTTTATCCCATAATATCATTTATTGATCAATCCAATAAAATATTATGTGTATTTGGAAGTGATTTAATTAAAAACGCAATTCAAATAGTTCATACAATATTTGAACGCTGATGTCTAATTGGTTATTTATCATTTATAAGTACGTCCGTACGTTATCAACAAGACCCGCCTTTTACATACCTGCATTTCTATTTGTGCATTATAATAATAATAATAATAATATAGCTTTATTGTCGTACATTGACATACAATTACAACAATCACAAGGCGAAATTCAGTGTGGTAGCAGTCTACCTACTGATCTTCCATTTAACCTTGTATATAAGAAAAAAGGTTTATGTATATACACATATATCTGTAAATACTAACTATGTACTATATTAAGTTAAACAATTCGTTTAAAAGAAAATAATTGCAGTTAGGAAAAATAAATACCTAAACAGTAAATTTGGCAATACAGCTCAACTATAATTTAAATTTATTATACTATAAACTATATAAAACACGGTTTTCACACGTTATCAAATTGATTCTGAAACAGACTTGTTGATACACTTCTCTTAAATACACCAGGAGAAAACAGTTTCACATCATTCGCTAAACTATTGTACATACAATAAATTTGAAATGAAAATGATCGTTCTTATCGTTTAGTATTATGTAGAGGTGGAGAGATTAAGCTACGAAATCTAGTTGTAATATTATGAACGTCCGTTCGAAAGTAATTTTTATTATATAGATATTGCGGTGTCTGAGAATACAAAACTTTATGATACAATGTTAAACAATAAAGAACTCTGCGATTACACGATTACACATTGTAAGTCATCTAACGTCAGCCAACTTGTGAGAGACCTTATCATATCTTCTAGTTTCAAATATGAATCTTGAACAAACTTTTTGCACTTTTTGTATACGGTCAGCTGTTGAGGTATCAATTGAGGCATGGTATATTTGTGCACCGTAATTAAAATGAGATAGTATCAATCCATCGCATACTTTTATTTTAGATTTTATAGTAAAATACGATCTATAAGGATATAACAATTTTAGTTGTTGGTAACTTAAACAAACATAATTATTAATTTGATCTCTAAATCTAAAACTATTGTCTAAACTAAACCCAACCGTTTTTATTTTATTAACAACCGGAATTATGGTATTATTAATACGTAATTTAACTTTAGGTATTAATTCTTTGCATACTTTTGTAGTTCCAAATAGTATAACACCAGGCTTAGTAGGATTTATTATGAGTGAATGTGCATTTGAAACAGATTCGATATAAGGGAAGGTGGGGCAAGTGCATTTCCGGGGCAAGTGCAGTACCAGCCATTATATTTCACATGTTTGCGTATAATGCACAGCCATCTACAAATTAGGTATCAAACTAAGATATCTTTACTTATTTTACCCACTGGAAATGCTCACTTGCATTATTGTTGTGAAAACACGTGTGTGAATTGTGGCTGGTGTTTTCAGTTGTAAAACGAGTTAATAGCGTGTTTATAATCTATTAGTAACTTTGCAATCAGTGAAGTGTTTTTGGCGACTCTTGGTAAGTACATAGGTTTTAAGCCTATATTCATTAATCTTAGGTTATTTTACTTCTTATTTGCTTGAAATTCTGTTTATGTGGATAGACTGCTCTTGCCCCAACAATTTTTGGTGCTGGGGCTAGTGCGCCTTATTTCAATGGGGCAAGTGCGAACTATAAAGCGCACTTGCCCCGTATTCTGTTTTACAAGAAAAATGATTGTAATTAGTATTAGATCTTGTCTTCTTTAGGAGGAGCAATAAAAACCACTCTAAACTATTTTTATGGCTACGTTTCGTGTCTCTAGTGTGCACTTCTTCAGGCCACTGAAAAATTTATTTACGGTAAGTGAACAACATTACACACGTAACAACTAACTAAATTTGTTTAACAGGTACAACATAAAGACAAAAAACTTACAAGAAAAGGTTATGAGTGGAAACAGTCCACTGGTCCAACAAGCATACCGTCTGATATTATTAATACTTATTCTAGTTAACATAAAATTATTGTCAGTAGAATTAAAATTTAAATCTATATACAAAGAAAAACGACGGACATTAATGTTAAAACAAACAATATACACTGAATGTAAATTCAAAAATAATTGTGAGTATGATAAGGCCAATAGATAAAAATGACCATGAAATCGCAATCATCTACAAAGCTTATCTTGCAATTTTTGAAATTAAATTATTGTAAATATTGCTTAAATTGTTGGTGTCGTTATTGAAATTAATGTTGTTTTTATAAATGTTGATGTATATCATTTCCGAAACTAACCTTTTTTTGAAATTATTTTCAACATCTAAAATCGTAGGATTGTTGAAATCGAAGGTATGTCCCGTGTTAATGTGATGGACTGCTAATGCTGTGTCTGCTTTTTTTGTTTTGCAGTCATAACGATGGTTGTTAATCCGATTTTTTACTTTTTGTTTCGTTTGGCCGATATAACATACATTACAATTGGTACAGTCTAGTTTGTATATTACATCGTGCTTTTCTATTGTGTTTGTTTTATCTTTAGTTTTGCTGTACAGTGTATTATAGATGGTGTTATTGTTGTATATTGCTATTTTGATGTTATTTGTTTTTAAAATCGGAATGATTCTATTTGTTAGATTTGGAACATTTATTATTTTCATATAAGTGAAGTTAGTATTAAGGTTAGTGGTAGGATTGGTGTTAGGAGTCGTATTAAGGTTAGTTGTAGGTAGGTTAGTTGGTGGCGGAATCACGACAGTTATGTTAGTATTAGAAAGTATTTTGTTTAATATGTTTTTTGGATAGTTGTTCTTCCTTAATATGTTATTTAAGATGTTGAGGTTTTCTTTGTGAAATTGAGGGCTACTCAAATTTATAATTTTATTTTTCATAGCCTTGATGACATTGATTTTTTGGTGGTGTGGGTGTCTCGATAAAAAGTTAATTGTTCTATTGGAGGCTATTGGTTTAGTATACCACTCTGTAACTAACATACTAGTGGTAACATCCTTACTGAGTCTAACATCTAGAAATGGCAATGAACCCCCTTTTTCGGTTTCAACCGTGAATTTTGGATGTTGATTGTAACTGTTAAAAATATTTAAAGTACTTTCAATTTCTGTTTCGGGAATGCATGTAATGATATCGTCAACATAACATAACAAAAAGCTGGGTGTAAATGTCATTTTGTTTTTTACATAATTAAGTAAATCATGCATTGCAAGACTGGCTAGTATAGGTGATGCTGGATTGCCTATCGCAGTGCCAAATTTTTGAACATACATTCTGTCATTGTACGTAAAATAACTAGAATCAAATAAGAACTCAATAATATTGACAACATTAACTAGTTCTAATGTAGTGTGACTCTTTAACTCATTCCAATATTTTCTTAACAATTTTACAGAGAGCTCTTTCGTAATGTTAGTGAACAAACTAACCTTAATACGACCCCTAACACCAATCCTACCACTAACCTTAATACTAACATCACTTATATGAAAATAATAAACGTCCCAAATCTAACAAATAGAATCATTCCGATTTTAAAACAAATAACATCAAAATAGCAATATACAACAATAACAACATCTATAATACACTGTACAGCAAAACTAAAGATAAAACAAACACAATAGAAAAGCACGATGTAATATACAAACTAGACTGTACCAATTGTAATGTATGTTATATCGGCCAAACGAAACAAAAAGTAAAAAATCGGATTAACAACCATCGTTATGACTGCAAAACAAAAAAAGCAGACACAGCATTAGCAGTCCATCACATTAACACGGGACATACCTTCGATTTCAACAATCCTACGATTTTAGATGTTGAAAATAATTTCAAAAAAAGGTTAGTTTCGGAAATGATATACATCAACATTTATAAAAACAACATTAATTTCAATAACGACACCAACAATTTAAGCAATATTTACAATAATTTAATTTCAAAAATTGCAAGATAAGCTTTGTAGATGATTGCGATTTCATGGTCATTTTTATCTATTGGCCTTATCATACTCACAATTATTTTTGAATTTACATTCAGTGTATATTGTTTGTTTTAACATTAATGTCCGTCGTTTTTCTTTGTATATAGATTAAAATTTTAATTCTACTGACAATAATTTTATGTTAACTAGAATAAGTATTAATAATATCAGACGGTATGCTTGTTGGACCAGTGGACTGTTTCCACTCATAACCTTTTTTTGTAAGTTTTTTGTCTTTATGTTGTACCTGTTAAACAAATTCAGTTAGTTGTTACGTGTGTAATGTTGTTCACTTACCGTAAATAAATTTTTCAGTGGCCTGAAGAAGTGCACACTAGAGGCACCAAACGTAACCATAAAAATAGTTTAGAGTGGTTTTTATTGCCCCTCCTAAAAAAGACTAGATCTAATACTAATTACAACCTAACAAACAGGAGGATAAACTACTTTACCATTAAGAAAAATGATCTTTTCTTCATTTTCAGATAAAAATATGGTTTGGAATTACGTGCGTAAAAGTAAGAGAGGATCAGGATATTCTCAAGAGACACTCAAAATAGCTATAGACCTTGTCAAAAATGGCCATTTAACAATTTACAGGGCTAACCAGATGTACAGCATACCTAAAAATACTATTGCTGGTCATGTTAAAGGACGAAGAGGTAAATTAAGTTCAAGCTATGGAAGAAGAACTGACTTTTCCCCAGAAGAAGAGACGTCTCTAGCTGACTGTATTCGCTGTTTGGAAAAGTTGGGATTCGGTCTAACTAGGAAAGAAATAATTCATATTGTTGCTGATTACGTGAGGATTAACAGTATTAAAATTCAAACTCAAACTTTAAGCGTAGACATAACCTTTCCCTAAAGGTTCCCCAAAGTGTCGAATATGCGAGGAAGAAAAATGCTGATCCGTTTTTGATTTATAATTATTTCGAATTGCTAGAAAAGACAATAAAAGGACTTGAATTGGAGGACAAGCCATCTCAAATCTGGAATTTAGATGAGAGCAGTTTTTGCTCTGATCCGTCTAAAACAAAAATCGTTGGACAAAGAGAATTTCCGTCAACTCGTACAAGTGGTGGAGGAAAACAGAATACTACTGTCTTGATGTGTTGCAGTGCAAATGGAGAAAAGGCAACTCCGCTCATAATTTTTAAAGGAAAGAATGTGTGGGATCAGTTGTTAGCACCACCTGGCAGTGAATTTCCTAATTCGACATATGCGGCAACTTCTAATGGGTGGATGGAGACTACCGTTTTTAAAAATTATTTTGAAAAAAGCTTCATCAAACATTTACCTAAAGATCGTCCAGTTTTAATCATTTACGACGGTCACTCGACTCATTTAAGTTTGGATGTTGTTAAAATTGCAATAGAAAATAAGATAACGATTTTAAAACTTCCGCCGCATACTAGCCACTTGCTTCAGCCTCTGGACTTGAGCGTGTTTAAATCTCTTAAAAACCGTTGGGATGCTAAGTTAGGAGGATAATGAAAATCAGGTCCCGTCTGATCTGTCGTTAGATCAAAATCAAGAAAGTTCATCAGGTATTCCAGCAATGGGAAATAATCAATCAATATATGACAACAACTCGGTTAAAGCCCAAACAAGTTTTGAAGAGATATTAGGATTCGTCAAACGTGACTAGGTTACCACAAAGAAACCAAGAAAACGAGTTTGCTTAGGAGCAGAGGTGATAACACGGAAAGATGTTACACAATTTCAACACAATACACAGGTAACGAAAAAAATCAAAACGAAAAAGAATATTCAGAAAAAAAAGCGTGACATTAGTTCGGTTGAAAGCGAAGTAGAATCTTGGAAAAGTGATGTTAGTAGTGACAGAATAACAGAGTTTGACGATTTATCAGAGTCTCCAACAGATGGAGAAACAAATTATGTTGTTAGATGCACAAATAATACCAACTCTAATCCACCAAACAGGGAAAATAAAGAAAGATCGATAGTGAACAAGACCAAGTCCTCTCAATTCAAAACGGCGACGTATTGGCGTATTTTTTTGGAAAGAAAAAAATCTACAAATATGTATGCCTCGTAACAGAAATTTCAGATGACGAAGCTAAAGTGACTTGTTTGCGGAAGTTAAGAAATGCATCTGAATATAGACTAGATGAAAGCGACAAATGTTCAATTTTGCTGTCGGATATTATTGAAAAACTGCCGCAACCAAAACTGTTACCACATGGTAATTTCAAAAAATACGTATTTCCTCAATCAGTGACTGTGTGTGAATTATAAAATAGATAATTATGAACAAAATTCAAATTATTTCATATTTTTAGGATTAAATAATTTGTTTGTTTAAGTTCTAATGTATTTGTATAATCAACCACTGTTTGTTGCTATTTATAGCTCTTTTTGTGTAATTTCATATTGAACGTTGTCTCTTTAAAAATTAAGAGCCTCTATGTCTTTTAAGCTAATGATTTTCTGCTAAGTGCATCGTAAAGAATATCCTTTAATATGTATTGCACTTGCTCCGTTTGTTAGTCTCAGCTTTAGGATTAGAGTAATAAGCTGTGTTTGCACTTGCCCCGGTTTAGTGGGGCAAGTGCGTTCATTCAGATGAAATAAAAAAAAAATCAAAGTCATTAGACCAACAAAACTTTATCAAAAAAAAACTATATTGTATTATATAAAGTATACCTTAGGTTAGTACAGTGCCAAATGAAAAGTTACTTTAACAAATGTTATTGGTGTTATAGCGGTTAGAAGTCGCACTTTTCATTTTTTGGGTCGCACTTGCCCCACTTCACCTTACTGCAAATCAGAATTTATTTCATTTATGCCACGCATCCAATCTGTAGGTTTACTACAGTGATATAATTGGGTATCATCTGCATAGACATGGTATTTACAAAAGTTTAATCTTTTAATAAAGGTTGCAGTGTAAATCAAAATCAATAAAGGATCTAGAACAGAGCCTTGTGGCACACCGCGTGTTACTGGCAATGAAGAAGAAATGATACTACCAATTTTTACTACTTGATGTCTATTAGAGAGATAACTATTAATTAGAGATATTCCATTTGACCCAATGCCAATAAAACGCAATATACTTAGTAGGGTGGAATGATTCAAGGTGTCGAAAGCTTTACTATAATCTAAACTCACAAGAGCGACAATCTCGCCCTTGTCGTTGGCTGTTAAGATATCATCTGTTACTTTTAGTAGAGCAGTAGTATAACTATATTTAGGTCTAAAACCTGACTGCATATCAGGTAGTACTTTACTTTGACATACAAATGACATTAATTCTCTGTGAATTACTTTTTCTAATATCTTAGACAATACCGGAGAAATACTGATAGGTCGTAAATCTTTCAATTGTATAGGTTGTTTATTTTTAGGCAACGGTTTAACTATAGCTACTTTCCCTATTTGTAGAACAACATTATCTAATAAACACGAATTTATAAGGTGAATAATATAAGGTACAACAATAGGGCAACACAGCTTCAATATAAGTATATTTATACCATCAAATCCTGCTGCCTTCGATTTTAAAGAATTCATAATTTTATGTACGCTTTCATTATTTACAGTGAAAAATTAAAATTTATACTATGATTTACATTAATATAAAGGCTTGAATATTGATTATTATTACCAGGTATTGTATGTGGAATACTTTTAATAAAATAATCGTTAATCAAATTGGGCTCTAAAAGGTGATCTGCAATTACGGTTTTTTTAGTTAATAATGTTAAATCACTTTAAACGTTTCCATAGGTTTGAGTTATCAGTTTGACCAAATATGAAATTAAAATAAGCTTTTTTTTTTATTTTTAACAGTTAGTGTGACTAAATTTCGTAATGTTTTATAATATTTCCGGTGCGTTTGTTTTTTAGTTCTACTATATTTGCTCTAAGATTTATCCCTTAATGTCATAAGAAATTTTAAATTTTTAGTAAGCCAAGAAGCTGGTGGTTTTCTAAAAGCGCGTGTAGCGAACGGAGCATGATCATCGAAGATATTAATAATTATGTTATTAAATAATCGTAGCTTCTCATCAATATCTTTAACTCTAATAATGTCTTGAAAATGTGCCGCCATTACGGTATGCTTAAATTGATTAACGTCTATTTTAGAAATATTTCTGTAAGTTATAGTTTTAGGTGTTTTATCGACGTGTACAAGATTCAGAATACAATACATTACATCATGGTCAGGCAAATAACAATCAACAACACCAGAGTTTGAAATGAACGTTGTAATAGAAGTTATGATAAGGTCAATAACTGAAAAACTTGTAAAAGATATTCCGGTTGGGTGATCAATAATTTGACTTAGTCCAAACGACTCCAGTATATACCGCAAGGAAGTAGTAGCTGGATGATCTGGTTTTAGAAAATCTATGTTAAAATCTCCTAATATATTATCAGACTACGGTAAAAGATTAATTAAACTATTTTCAAAACCACTTAAGAAGTTTTTATAGTCTTTTAGGTTTGGGTTATAAATTGTACCTACCACGAATTTTAACTTTATTGTATCAACAGAGTTATCCAAAGTTGTTCAAAATCAGTACTTTGACAATTAATAATTTTAAAACTGATTGAATCATGAATGTAAATTCCAACTCCTCCATCTGTACTACCTCGATCCCTTCTGGCAAATTTATCCTTCTATATAAATTAATTCTGATGACAAATAATCAGCAAACCATATTTCAGTTACCGTCATTATTTTAATATTTTTCTCTACCATAAAAGTTTTTAGTTCTAATAATTTAGGTAATAATGATCTGATGTTGATATGAGCTATCCTAATCATCTCATTAAAATGAATGATGAATCTAATATTTTATTAGATTTATAAAAAAATTACATCGATTAATCATATTTTGGGATAAAAACAATAGGTTCCCATTTCAAAAACGGAAACATTTGTTTGTTACGCAATAACCAATAATCAGATTACAGACAAAATTCACTCTTCAAATTCTTTAAATAATCCCGTTTACAACGCACATTTCATTATTTTCGTAACATGCTTGGTTCAGAAAATATGACGATGTTTCCATACATTTGCCTAACCCGGTATAATTGTGCGGATAAAGTATACTTACATTATAATTATTATATATAACTATTATAATTCTGTAACAAAATTATAATGAAAATATTGATACTACTAGAAAATTTCATGCGCGAACGTAAAGAATTATTGTATTGAATTTTTATTCTAACATAATAATCGACCGTACTTTCTTCACGACCAAAATATATGTAATGAAATGAAACTTAAATACAATTGAGTTATTTATATTGAGGAACAAAAAAGTCATTCTTATTACATTATATCTACATTTATATTTATAAAGTTCTCTTCTTCCTTTGTAAATACATTTGTGGTACATCTTCTGTAGATTTATAAAATTTATGTATACTTTAGATACTTTAATGTACACAAATAAATAAAAAACAATGTTGGTTTTGATTATAAACAATATGATCCTAGTGTTATAGTTTTCATTTAATCTTTATTTAGTCTTAAAATGTAAAATTACAAGTAAAAGCATCTACTTGCTACATCGACAAGAACCCAAGTAACAATTTTATATTTTATAACGTTTTAAAGAACGTTTACAAAACAAGATTTATAAAACACCTTTTGTCCTAAGAACGTAACTAAAACGTTCTCACAGTAGCTATAAATGCGAAATGGGCACATATTTATAATATATATTCGTTTTTTAACGTGTTTTATAAAGCCAACAAAACACTGTTATAGTTACGTAAACGTTATATATCAATTACAAAACAGTTTCATGAAGATTTTATAGTTGGTTGGCTCTTTATTACAATAGTTTTGATGAAGTTACAAAACATTTTTGTAGTGTAGAACAACTTCAATAAAATCAAACAGTTATTAAGTACTACTTTTTGGAGCTTAATTATTCCTATTATTTACTTAAACTACCATGATGGCATATTTCATAAAAAATGGCAACGTATAAAAGTATATATTATTTACACGAAATTTAATAAGATAGATCTACACGGACGTCGTTTTTTTCTATTTATTTATATTAATATAAAAAAAATTAAAAAATCAGATAAAAAACAAAAGGTCTAAATTTCAATTTTTTATCATACAATAGTAGATAGATACCAGTATAAGAAGCTTTAACTGATGTGTTTTTGTCGTCAAAGTAGTGAAATATAAGTTAATTTTATGTTCCTCGAGAATGGCGGCCATGTAAATATATGCAAGTACATTTTCAAAATGGTCCCTTTTTATTAGAACATTTTTATTACCAAATTTACTTTTATACAACAATTATGATGCATATAGAAGACTTATAAAACGTTCAATTTTAATTACCTTAGTTTATATAAAAGTTAACACGACAGGATCGTATTTTACAAATGTGATTATATTTTGATGAATTTTTAATTGCGTACTCAGTAATAAAAAGTTAATGAAAATGATCGAGCAGGCGAATCACATATAAAGCAGCGTAACTTAACAATAAGCTGCGATCCATTTATTATTAATCCTCCCGAATTAATTATTTTAGTTTCTTCGACAAACGGTTATAGCTATGCTGCCAAATCAGGTGGTTTTCTCTTACGTCAGTATATCCGAATTGTTTTATAACTATATTTCACACAATAATTTTGTGCTTTAATAGCAGTATTGCTCTATAACTGCTTTTCTCTTATTTTTATAACTGAGACTTTGTGTCCTTTTAATTAACAGTTATATTGGAACTTCCGTTGTGAGTAATCTGAAGCAGAAAGCAAAATTGTTATATAATATTACTAATACAACAATTATATAACGTTGTCACATACTTTATTAAAACAGTTGTATAAAACAGTTCTATAGTGATAAATGACATAGCTATTATAAATCAATTAATATTTGTAAGGGGCGAATGTCTTATAACCAATAAACGTTTACAAAACGCTTTTATACTTATCTAATAAGCAGTTTTATAATTTTGTTGTAAAAACGTTCTAAACATCGATTTAAAAAACAATTTTGGATAGATAACAAAATAATCTTCCAGACAACTTTAATAGAACTATTTTACATTTAGAGAGCAACAACATAACTACAATAAAATTGAAAAGTTTTCTGCCTTAAGAATTATAAAACCACTTGGTTACTTGAGAAGACTTTAAATTCTGGTAGCGTCAAAGTTTAAAACTTTCTGTGCTTTGTGTATACTAGGTAACGTAAATTGTTTATATGAGTATGTACATATGTATGTACTTAAAAGTACGTTCACTGTACACACATAGATCGTATTTGTGCTATATGACTGCACAACTAATAATAAAAAAAATATTTATTATAAGTCCATATGTAATGCTTTGGAAACCGGTCCTGTCATCGTAAGAAAATTGCTGAATAATTCGATAACTAATACGCAGGAGCGTTATTTGTTTGCGGTATATCCCACCGATTCTAAGACGGAGCGTGAACCGTTCTCCTCCATAGATCAAGCGAGACCAAGTTAACTATAAAACTCGCTATACCAACTTCACCCGGACCTTTTTTCGCGACGTGCTCCCGGTGAAACCTATTCCGCGGTCATCTCGCCGTAATTGTATAACCACCTGAAAGTTTAAATAACGTTGTCAACTGCTCGTATCTGGAATACTCTATTTTCGACGACTTACTGCCTGATGCACGATCCAATTTCACCAGCATCACATCATCGAAGTTATTCATCTGCATTGTGTCTTCGTTTATTATTGTTGGCGGTGGCTTAATGCTATACGTATTGTTCTGGTTGGATGTGTCCTTACCAGGAATGCGACAAATAGTTATTCCAACTACTTGAAGGTCAACTGAAGCTCATTAGCTCTAGTTTAGACGACTTGGGATAACTCTTTTATTTAAACTATAAATTAAAATAAACGAATATATATAAAAATACTAAAATTTGCTTCTTGTACGTGCACTTCAAAATTACATGTTCACCCGTGCTAGTTAGAGTTTGAGGCATTTGGCTAGTATGTACATATTTATTAAAAACCGAAATAAACTTTTCAATACAACGTATTGTAACAAATGCTAAAATTGCAAAATATGAAAAACCTTAGATATCTATTATAATTGAGCTTTAAGGCTAAATCCTAATAAAATATATAAAACAAATCAAAAGAGTACGCTAAACAAACAATGATTAAAGCATTTTGATATTGAATAATGTAAAAGATTAAGTGCTTAATTGGTGTGATCAAGTTGGCTTGAATTATGAGACTTGTGTTCAATTGCAGTATATTTATACATTCTAAGTAGGCTCTCCTGCTCCACGTGCCTCTTGTTCGAACAATACAAGAAAAAAAAATATTTTATTATAATTAGGGTACTTTTTTAGCAACGTTTTTTTTAAATGTTTGTCACTGTAATTATAGATTTTGTTGTGTTGGTCAATAGTCTGGGCCTTTTCTATGAAATAAAAATCTGGATAATATTATTTGTGTTTCTTTTAAAACAGAGTAGATTAGGTTTTCTCAGCGAACCGTTACTATCTCTATCTTTGGTTCTGATGTTACGTTAAAACTTTGGTTTTCGTCAATTTTTTTAATTTTATTAACGAGATAGTCATGTTTATTGATTTTGTGTGCATGTAGTAATAGACACTTCTGAAGGACGTTCAAAAGACTCTTTTTTTGTACGCAACCAGCTCGACAAAGGAAGTGTGTAGAAACCCAGATGTAAACTTTTAACAAGTCTGATCCAGACCAGTGCGGAGGTGGTATTTTGAACCAAGAGCCACAGCGGTTATCGTGGCGCCTTTGGATTAGACTGTTACTAGCCTACGGTTTTTCTAGTATATCTGACCAGTAATTTTTGATGTTATTGTTTTCCATTTCGATTCCTGCATTCATGTGTTTTAGTTATCTTATGAGTTCAGTTGTTGAGACGTTTTCAATTAAATTTTGAGCTATAGGCGAGTCGCTATGTTGCGGTGAGCCTACGGTGAAGAATAATAGATAATTTTTTTTTTAATTGAACATCCTTAGGGTACTATTTCTTATAAGAAGATATAGGTTTGAGTCATGTAGTAGAATGAGAAATGAAGAAAAGATTGTGCTGCTGTTTTGATTTAAAAATTTATATATTTAAAAATAATTTTCTTGATTGACGGATGTTGAACATAAAGTATTAGCTTAGGAATGATCTTTAAGTAAAATTAGTTTTAAAACGTTTGTTTGAATGTATTAAACAATGTTGCTTGATGCGAAGTAATAACATTCTGTTGAACTTTCATTGTTTATTATTTATTTCAAAAATAATAAACAATGAAAGTTCAACAGAATGTTATTAGTTTTAAAACGGTGTGGAAGGTGATTTACAAATCATCTAGAATTCAATAGGATGCGAGTCAAGAGTAAATTTAGCTTAAAAAATGTTGTCATATGTATTATAAAAATCCGGATAAGCTATGTTACTGAATTGCGAACGTGATGAAGATGAATGACTTCGATGATGTGATGCTGGTGAAATTAGATCAAATTCGTGCAACAGCGGGTAAGTCGTCAAAAATAGAGTAATCCAGCTACGAGCGGTTGTTAACGTTATTTAGGGTTTTAGGTGTTTATGCGATTAAGGCGAGAGGATTTCGGAAAACAGTTTTCTCCGGGAACAGGTTGCAGAGAAAAGGTAACAGTGAAGTTGATGTAACGGGTTTTCTAGTTAACTTCAACTTGTTTGATTGCGTCTATGGAGGCGATTGTGGCACGTTCCGTCTTGTCTTCGGTCAGGTATACCGCAAACGGGAAAAGTTTCTTCGTATTAATTGTCGAATTGTTCATGAATATTTTTAAAATTACAGGGCCGGCTTCTGAATTGTTATATATTAGTTTTCAGATTTATTAATCTAAATAATTACTATTTCATTTTGAATTTTGTTTTATTAACGTTTTTTTAAACTATAACGCTTCGAGTATTAATAAAACAGAATCAAATGTTTTTGATACAATTAATTACAAAAATTAGGATTTCTATTTTACATTATTATCTTGGTGTAACAAATTGTTAATATATCGTATAATTTTACCAAAAGTTTATCAACGGTTTCATATGGTTTTTTAACTGTAATCGTGTTTAATAAATCTACTAATTTCTGTATTTCTTGTTATATTAATTTTAAAGTAACTATTTTAATAATCATTCTTTTATTGGGTGTTATCTATCACAAATTTTTATTTTAATAAACTTTAGATCTATTAATGATAAATAATCAGTTTGTTTTATTGTATTATAAATAACCATTAATTAATAATGAGATTTTTAAGAACAATTAAGTTTTGTCTGAAATAGTATTTGAAGTAATACTTTAAGAAGCGTATTCTTATGGAAATTTTAATGCAGGATTATTTTTTCAGAATACTGTGTACATATAGTGTACATACTGGAAATAAATTAAATATATATTGAAACGTCCGAGAAATTACTTGCAAATGCAAGAGCCTTCTAGAACTGTTATCTAGTTTCTAGAAAATATAGCGAAAAGTGAGGAACGATCGAGAAGAATTCGCTGATGTCTATAAAAGCCGAAGATGGAAATCGTAGGTCAGTTATTGTCGAAACGCCAATGCAGCTGTATTAAGAAGATTATCAAGTTGAAATAAATACGTATCGTTAGCACGTGTTTGTCTACATAAATAAATCGAGAATAATCGTGTATGTGATAATTAGTGTAAACAAGTGTGAAATCCGAGAACGTTATCTTATCTTAAGTGATATAAATTATAGTGTGAGTGTTTTTATTAAATATTATTATTAGATCTAATTAGTTCGGTTAATTTAAAAGTATACATATTTCTATAATAAGTAAACGTAGTTTTAATAGTCGTTATAAATAAATTAGTTTTTAATAAATAGATACGTAACAGTGGCGTCAGGTGTTGAGGTATCAAACCGTTCGCGATTTTTAGTGTGAATACCATTAAGTTATTTGATATCGCACCCGTAATAAAAACATTGCATAAATAACTTTTAAGTTTGCGCGATACGCGTGTTTATTTATAAAGTTAAAATAGTGTTTATTAAACTTTTTCTTTTAATAAGTGCGTGATCACGGTATTAATTAAATTCGTTTCCGGACACTAGTGGATAGTTATTAAATTTTGTGTTATATAAAAACTGCATTTTAAAAAGTAGTGTATTTAAAAACTTTATATTCGTGTTATATTTAAATTTATGCCGGTGACGCGTTTGCAAAAAGTGAAAATGGATTCAAAAATATTTGAAATTCTCGAATCGATGAATAAAAATATTCAAGAAAAACTGTCCGAAAATTCTCAGAAGATGGAAGAAAATTCTAGAAAAATGGAAGAAAATTCGCAGAAAATAGAGGAAAAGTTTTACGAAAATTCACAGAAAATTGAAGAAAAACTGTCGGAGAGTTCAAGAAAAATGGAAGAAAAACTTTCCGAACATTCTCAAAAAATGGAAGAAAATTCTAGAAGTTTAAAAGAAGAAATACGAACGAGCATAGAAAATCAAATTAGAATTGTTCAAGAGGAAACCCAAGCAGATATGCTAAATTTGAAAGAAGAAATTTGCGAATCTGTGAATGAAAAAATAGAAGCAATAGAGGACAAATTAGAAGACAGAATAAAACTGATTGAAGAAAGAATAAAGCAAATGAATTGCCACGGTGAAGAAAGCGTCACGAGTGAAGATTTAATAATGGACCATCGAGAAGAAAACACTCACAAGTTCAAAGTTGTACCACCGAATTTTGATGGTAAAGTTCCATGGTCAACCTACTACAAGCAGTTTGAAGCCGCAGCTACTGCTAATGGTTGGAGCAACAAGCAGAAAGCGACGTCTTTAATCGTGTCCTTACGTGGAGAAGCGCTTGGAATTTTACAAACTGTTCCGGACCACCTGCAAGAAAATTACGAACTCTTAATATCACGATTAGAAATGAGATATGGGGATGCTCATCTTCAACAAGTATACCAGGCTCAAATTAAAAGTCGGGTTCAAAAAGCTGCCGAAAGTCTTCAAGAGTTCGAGGCTGACATCGCTAGATTAACACGGCTTGCGTATCCTACAGCACCAGATACCTTCCTGGAGCAGTTAGCTATTCAAACTTTTGTAGATGGCCTCCGAGACAGCGAAACACAGCAGACTCTCCGGTTAGCTCGACCGAAGACGTTGGATGACGCATTAACCCATGCTTTGGAGTTCGAGGCGGCGAAACAAGCGTCGCACCGAGGCAGCCATAAGCTCCGTTGTGCTACAGAAATACCCTCGAACTCAGAAGAGAGCATTGAAGACATAGTGCGACGTATATTTCGGGAACAAGTAGCTCGAGGAAGAGAAGTGACGTGTTGGAACTGCGGAGAAGTGGGCCACGTACGACGCCGTTGCACTAAGCCCAAAAGAAGACCAGAAGAGCGTCCGGAAAACTAGAACAGGTCGACCGAATGGGGCGAAAGTCGACCTCAACGAGCCATGCCCCGGAGATTACCATTCAAATGGCATCGCCTAGGAGCAGTTGCATAGCATTTATCTCGATGGCAAGATCAATGGGAGAAGCGTCCAGTTACTGGTTGACACGGGAGCGACGAAGACCATCATTCGTCCTGACATCTTATTGGAAAACGAGAAGACATTACCAGTAACAGTACGACTTCGAACAGCGACGGGCGACGAAATACCTACTCACGGACAAGTCAAAGTAACCATTGGTTTGGGAAATGGAGTACTCGACCATCAAGTACTGGTAGCCGACATCACGGAAGAAGTTATCCTGGGAATGGACGTGATAAAGAAGTATGGGTTCCATTTGGATATGAAGAACGATGTCCTGAAGATCGACAATGAAGAAATTCCTTTTCATTCGTCAGAGAAGGCAGCCGTGCGAGTCTTATTGAGTGAAGACGTGATTCTGCCTGCAAGGACTGAAAGTGTGGTGATGGCACGCCTTGATGGAAATCTCCGGGAAGGCTACATACGCGCGATTGAACCAATGGAAGGCGGCTTAGTTGAAAAGGGACTACTCGTTGGCAGAACCTTAGTACGAGTAAAGAACACGATGCCAGTAAGGATCTTAAACATCAACTCAGATCCTGTAACGTTGAAAAAGAAGACCGTGGTAGGCCAATGCACGCCAGTATCACAAATTGTGAGATGCGTGAAGACGAACGAAGATACGCCGCCGACGAAGTGTCCACAACATCTATTGGACATTCTTACCACCAAATGCCAAAACCTCAGCCAAGACCAGCTGGCTAAAGTTAAAGTGTTGATCCAAGAGTACCAAGATGTGTTCGCGCTGGAGAGTGGTTCCAAAGGAAGAACTAACGTGGTGAAACATAAAATTAATACCGGAGACGCTCGGCCGATACGACAACATCCACGCAGACTTCCTTTGGCGAAAAGAGAAGAAGCCGAACAAATAATTACAGATATGGAGAGAGAAGGCGTGATTGAACCTTCAAGTAGTCCATGGGCATCCCCAGTGGTACTCGTGAAGAAGAAGGATGGATCAACGAGGTTTTGCGTAGACTACAGGCAGCTAAACGACGTGACCAAAAAGGACAGCTACCCTTTACCCAGAATTGACGATACGCTAGACACCCTGTCAGGATCCCAGTGGTTTTCTACGTTAGATTTAAAGAGTGGATACTGGCAGGTAGAATTAGAACCCAAGGATCGTGAAAAAACAGCTTTTACGATCGGAACTGGTTTGTGGCAGTTCACCGTAATGCCCTTCGGCCTGTGTAACGCTCCTGCAACGTTCGAGCGTTTGATGGAGACCATCTTGCGCGGATTGTCTTGGAAGACGTGTTTGGTTTACCTGGACGACGTGATCGTGGTTGGAAGGTCGTTTGAAGAGCACTTGAACAACTTGAAGGAAGTGTTCCAGAGATTACGTGGGGCTAACCTCAAACTGAGCCCGAAGAAGTGCCACGTATTTAAGAAGGAAGTCCAATACCTTGGCCACGTCGTATCTAGAGATGGAGTAAGGGCTGACCCAGACAAAATCCGAGCAGTGCAAGCATGGCCAAGACCGATCGACAAACATCAGGTCCGAAGTTTCCTTGGGTTGTGCACTTATTATAGAAGATTTGTACCCGGATTTGCCAATATTGCCAAACCATTGACAAAATTAACCGAAGAAAAAGCAGAATTTAGATGGAATGAAGACTGTGAAAATTCTTTTAATCAACTAAAACAGACCCTAGTCACTTCGCCGATTTTGAGTTATCCACGAGAAGATGGAAAGTTTGTTTTGGATACCGACGCAAGCAATATGGCCATAGGCGCGGTCCTTTCGCAGGTTCAAGATGGACAAGAAAAAGTTATCGCGTACTTTAGCAAGGTTTTGTCCAGGCCAGAAAGGAATTATTGCGTGACTAGGAGGGAGTTGTTAGCAGTCGTTAAGTCCATCGAACATTTCTACAAGTATTTGTATGGACGAAAATTTTTACTGAGAACAGACCACGCCGCTTTAAAATGGCTACTGCAGTTCCGTAACCCAGAAGGACAAGTGGCAAGATGGATCGAGAGACTGCAAGAGTATGACTACGACACAGAACACCGTGCCGGAAGCAGTCATCGGAACGCTGATGCCTTGTCTAGAAGACCATGTCCGGCGGACTGCAGCCATTGTTCGCGACTGGAAGAAAAAGTCGAATGCCTCCGGAGAACTGCTATGGTTGATGATGAGTGGGAACCTGAGCAGTTACGTCGCGAACAAGAAGACGATCCTGAAATAAGACTACTCCTGGACTGGAAAGAAAACGGCCGACGACCAACCTGGGAAGAAGTGAGTGCTTTGGGCAAAAATATCAAAGCGTACTGGGCGCAGTGGGACTCCTTGATAGTAGAAGACGGTCTTCTTAAGCGATCCCTAGAAAATGCCGAGGGCACGGGAAACAGACTACAGCTGGTAGTGCCAAAGAGCAGGGTGACCGAAGTGTTGAAGCATCTCCACGATGGGACATCGGGAGGACACTTTGGCATTAAGAAGACGTTGGGTAAAGTGCGAGAACGATTCTACTGGATGAACTGCAAAGAGGACGTCATGAAATGGTGCCGTAAATGCACAGTCTGCGCATCAGGAAATGGTCCAGCGAGAAAGCGCAAGGCACCCATGAAACAATACAACGTAGGAAGCCCTTTGGAAAGAGTTGCGATTGACATCGCAGGGCCGTTCCCAGAATCAGATTCGGAAATAAATACATCCTGGTGGCGATGGATTATTTCACGAAATGGACGGAGGCTTACGCCATACCCAACCAGGAAGCAGCTACAGTCGCAGACGTATTGGTAAAAGAATTTTTCTGCCGGTTTGGAGTTCCGTTGGAATTACACTCCGATCAAGGCCGCAATTTTGAGTCTGGGCTGTTTCAAGAAGTTTGCCGACTGTTAGGAATTAAGAAGACTAGGACAACGCCTCTTCATCCTCAATCTGACGGCATGGTTGAACGGATGAATCGAACAATGGGCAAGTACTTAGCCAAGGTAGTGTCCGAACACCAAAGAGACTGGGATCAGTACTTGCACCTTTTCCTAATGGCATACCGATCATCCGTTCACGAAAGCACAGGCCAAACACCATCCTGTGTAATGCTCGGTCGTGAAATACGATTGCCATGCGACCTTCAATTTGGCCGAAGACCGGAAGAGGAAGTCGCTGGAGAAGATTACGTCAGCAAGCTGGCAAAGAGGCTAGACGAAATACATGAAGAGGTTCGTAAAAACACACAAATTGCCAGCGACAGGATGAAAACAAGATATGACGTCAAGGCGCAAAATGGTGGGTTTCAACCTGGCGATATGGTCTGGTTGTATAACCCTCAAAGGAGACGTGGTTTGTCGCCGAAGCTGCAAAGGCAATGGGAGGGCCCCTATGAAGTCGTGCAGCGTATTAACGACGTTATATATCGTATCCGAAAACCGCCCAGAGGCAAGCCAAAAGTGGTCCACGTCGATCGTCTAGCCCCGTTTGCTGGCGATAACCACAATCCGCAAGTTCAGGTCCGAACCAGAGTAATAAGTAGCAGAACCAGGAATCCAATCGAAGAAATGGAGTTTGAAAAGTTTATGAACTTATACGGAGGTTCTAGAAAAGCTAGGTTCGGAGTTACCACCGAGGAACAACAAGACCTGTTCCAGACACAAAAAGATTACGCCATCGCACATTGCGTGAGCGAGGACCTTGACATGTCCAAAGGGGTTGCAGTCGTGTTTAAAAAGAAGTTTGGGCAGCTAGATGAATTACGAAGACAGCAACCGGCAGTCGGAAAGGTTTTAGGACTACGTGGTGACGGACGCTTCGTTTTCTATCTGGTCACCAAGAAATACTCACGTGTCAAGCCGTTATACAAAGATCTGTGGCGAACATTATGGACTCTCAAGAGACAAATGGAGTTCCATCATGTTAAGAAATTGGCAGTACCCAAGCTTGGTTGTGGCTTAGACCAACTGAATTGGAGGACAGTTCGAAACATGTTGGAGGTCGTCTTCCGAGGAACAGGCATTCAAGTGTTGGTCTGTAGTTACCAACCGAGGAGAGTATTGGGTCAGGAAAAGTCCATTGACTGTTACTTTTATGGTCAAGGAAGTTGCCGAAATGGAGGAAGCTGCCGCTATCGCCACGATCCCTTTTACCGGTGTCGCATCCAGTCTCCTGTTCTGGGACAGAACAGTCCTAAGAAGGGGGCAGTGAAACGTCCGAGAAATTACTTGCAAATGCAAGAGCCTTCTAGAACTGTTATCTAGTTTCTAGAAAATATAGCGAAAAGTGAGGAACGATCGAGAAGAATTCGCTGATGTCTATAAAAGCCGAAGATGGAAATCGTAGGTCAGTTATTGTCGAAACGCCAATGCAGCTGTATTAAGAAGATTATCAAGTTGAAATAAATACGTATCGTTAGCACGTGTTTGTCTACATAAATAAATCGAGAATAATCGTGTATGTGATAATTAGTGTAAACAAGTGTGAAATCCGAGAACGTTATCTTATCTTAAGTGATATAAATTATAGTGTGAGTGTTTTTATTAAATATTATTATTAGATTTAATTAGCTCGGTCAATTTAAAAGTGTATATATTTCTAGAATAAGTAAACGTAGTTTTTAATCGTTTAAATAAATTAGTTAGTTAATAATAAATAAATACGTAACAATATTTACACAATTCAATAGGTACTTTTAGTGTTATAGTAGAGCAAATATAAGTCGAAAAAAGTAAATACTACTATGTAGGTAAGTGCTTTATAGAGTAAACCCCTTAAAGCTCACATTTTTTCTGATGCATAAAACAAACAGAATATTCACATCACAGTGAATCTGTCAGTATTGAATATGTTTTAACCTAGTTTTGTAGTAGTATAAATATGTATTTTAATGCTCGAGTATTTGTTTTAAGAACCTATGCTTAATGCGCTTTTTAATGAAAATTTTACAATAAATATGAATATGAGTATATAAAAGCAAAAAATATACGCAAATGTTATAAAGTTAAAACGCAAATTAGTCTCAAAAACGTGTTATTTTGTTTCTACAAACTACCAACGATTTTTAAAATACTTGCTATAAGCTTGATCAACAAAACTAAAATTA
Organism: Aquatica leii; assembly: GCA_035610365.1. Lineage (NCBI taxonomy): Eukaryota > Metazoa > Arthropoda > Insecta > Coleoptera > Lampyridae > Aquatica > Aquatica leii. The sequence continues at coordinate 77,853,109 of CM069433.1, forward strand.
ATTACATTTTTTATCTAAAAATGCAGTAAATCTGTTTCCATTATAAAGCTGTTTTGACAGCGATGGCATCTATTGATTTTATTTTTCTTTATAAATTACAATTTAATTATTTTATGCGTTATATAATACGATTACATCTATAATATAGATAGTATTTTACAGAGTAATATTTATTTTTGTAATGTAATTTATAATGCCATATTGCATTATTAACTTTAGTATTTTTTATTTTTAAAGATATTTGTGTAGCGAAATATATTTTTTTAGTTCTTATTCTCTTACTTATATTAGACAGTTTTAGAAAATTGTCAATGTTTGGAATCGGTTTAACAATCTGCTTTATTTCTGAAATTAATACTAAGTGACATTATATATACAACTTGAGAATATGGTGGTATTGCTTTAATATACTACAGAAAGTGTAATTATAACTTTTAAGCAACACAATAGATTGTAGGCTGATAGATATCCTAATAAACAATTTCCTTCGATAAACTTTTTGGAGTGTGCAAGGACTAATAAGCAGTTGAGATGTTCATCCTAATTACAAAAGCTGTAAGCTACTTACATTAGAAATAGCCGATTTTAGCTTTATTTTTTTATTTACAACTGATATGCGAGTTTACGATCCAGTATGTTACTAGTGGAGATAAACGATAAACATCCTTAAAAAGATGTTATATGCCGTTTTGTTACAAAAAAGGTTATAAAATATTACAATTGCAAATAATGAATTAAGGTATTGAAAGTTTTTATTACTTTAAAATAATAAAGTATAAATATGGTATAATATTATATATAATGGCAATAAAAGTTTAATAACTAGAAGTAATTTTTAAAAATAATTAATAACAAAGATACCTTTTGATAACATTAGCAGCTTCAAAACTTTTATAATCAATCAAGTGTAGCGTAGCGTTAAAGTTTTGATGTAGGTAGATGTTAGAATTTTGCTTTAGTTTATTCGACTCGCTGATGGTTACAGCTTGGTTATCGAAACACGTACAAAGCTTGTTTAATGAAGTATTTGGAGTTTTACTTTTGTGTATATTTATTGTACTAAAAGTTAATATTATTTAAAGTTCGACGAACTCAATAATTTTGATAAATTATTAAGAGAAGTTTCAAAAATATTTATTGTCAAACTTTTTGTACATAAACAAATATGAAAAATAAGAGTACACAAAACGAACTTTTATTAAAATAAAAAAAAATGTTTCTGAAAATTAAAGTAATATTTAAACTTTATATCATGAAATAAAATTTGTATTTGTAAATAAAAAATTAATGAAACAGAAATTTGAAACAATGTACTGCAGCTTTACTCTAGACTTTTGTGGTTTAGTGTGTTTTTAATCGAGTAAAGTTTTGTTCGTATACAAAACAGTATTTTGCCGAAAAAGTTAAACTTATCTTAACAATTTTATGTTAGATTAACATATCTACTACCATGCGTTTTATTGGATACGACGTGTTCGTAATCTGCTACATGTTGTGACAGAAGTATATTTGCAGTTTTATATTTTAGTTATTTAGCAATAGACATGCTGCACTATAAATACAATATACTGCGTTCTTCAACTTATAACGTTTGCGATACCTGCGGATGTGTTTGTTATGTGTTGAGAACTTTAGATAAACAAATTTTTCTTTTTTATTTAATATAGGTAGGTGTTTATACTTCTTAAACAAAGAAATATTTGACGCGGTAACGGTTGTGTCTAATATTTTTAGTGGATTTTTGAGAAAGAGCTATCGTAGTGAATGTCATAAAATGTTTAATATTTTTTTTTATGAACTTAACATCACGTCAGACCGAATTAAAATTTGCATTTTCTACTTTAATAAAAAAAAGGAAAAAGTACGTTTATTTTTAAAAGTACCGATCAGCGGCGGCTCGTGAGGTTGGGTTTAAGGTGGGCTATATTTTTAAAATGCTTGTAGATAATGAGAACGTTTTCAGATATCATTAAAACATTATGTAGGTAATTACGATGCTTTGGAGTTAACAGTTAACAAATAAATTCTGTTGGGCAATGTATATAACGTGTGTATTTTTTATTTTTTTCATTTAAACGTTTTGTCTGTACTTACATCTTAATCTCGCTCAAGGTTTATCGGATCCATTGTAATAAAACAATAAACATGGGAAACAAAACAAGATATTTATTTTATCGCCCGCTTATTTTTATAATAAACTGCACTAGAAAAATGCCGTCTAAAATTATGTATTGCAATTTTATCTGCTTGAATTAGTTCCAAAGGGAGACTGATTTATTGAGAAAATACTAATGCTAATGATAATTATTGTGCTTGATAAAAGGATTTTAGTCGTGTCGATTTTTACAGATTACAGATGTTTAAAGTAATAATAATAAGATAATGTTGTAATTAAAGAATCATAATATTTATGTATTATGTGTGTTTACTTTTACATTTAATATAAAAAATCGTTTCTAGAAAAGTTTTTGGTATAAAACTTAATATTTGTTTTTAATGGATTACTTTAAAACTATCTTTAAGTTACTTACAGTATATGTATGTGTACATGATATATTTGTGTATTGCTAATAATGAATACAAAAATAATAAACACATACAGGTTTTAATTGTTTGTTTAAAATTTTTTTGACGTAGAATAAATAATACATTAGTACATTTGCCATAATTAAATTCACATTATAATAATTAAAAAAATTGTACAGTTTTGCAGTTTTAAAATCCGGGGTTTGAAACCCATTTGTTCTAGTTTTGTGATTTTACAAACGGCAGCCCTATCAAAAACCGAAATAATGCATTTTACATTTTTTTTACTAAACCAGAAATTTTGCATTTTGGCAATAAAGCAATAACTCTTTTTTTTTAATTTACTACTTTTAATTTAAAACTACGTATTTTAGTTTTGTGTAAATTGAGATTTGATATTAATAAAGCTACTAAATAGATTTTTTCGGACACTCATTTCTGATTAACAATAAACATAAAATTACAATTGGCAACTGTTGAGATACATTGCCGATCAACTAAAAATTTCAATTATATGTGCATTGCTTTCTGACGACTCCATTATGTCTGCCAGCACATCAAAAATGCTTCAGAAGTAAATGTATTATAACGAATATCATATTGTGTGTTTATAAATACATTGTTTTAAATAAGAAAGCTTCTTATTTTTCTTGTATACCAAGTTTTAATTCTATTGAAACATTGGATACAAAATTAACTTGTGCATCAACTGCAGAAGCAGCACTTGTATGTAACATTTTTAAAGCTTTTATTTAACTTGCAATATATTTTTGTTTGTTTAGGTCAAATCTTGCAAGCTGCATTAGAACCACTTCCTCTTATAATACGGAGTTGAATTTTTAAATGTTCGTTTAGTTCCGATTGTAACCGGTCCTGGGTTGTAATTTTTATTTACAACACCCTAGATAGCTAAGTGGAGAAATTAATAATAATAACACAATTAAGATGTATAACAAAATAAATATCTCTTTGCGTTTTATTACATACAGTAAATAACAAAATTAAATTCCAAATTACACTAAACAAAATATCTAACATAAACAACAATGCAACCGAATAATACATGAAAAAGGAAACTGAAACTAATTTGGGAAGGCTCGGTATATCTCATTCATCGACTGCGCCGGCAGCGCCTTCTGTGGGCTCATACACGACCCTGTCTTAACGTTGACGCTAAAACACAATTAAAAAATACGGTTTTTGTACCAGCGTTTTACGGTGTTGAATTCCCGCAAATCCCCTTGCCAGCGGTGCCTTTTCCTGTGTGTTGATCGGGTTATATTCAACAGGTAGTGCCGGGGAAATTTGACAGGTTAGTTTGTATACAATTTTGTCGAATTGTTCGAACGTTGACCTCAGGTGCGTTTTAAATACAATGTAATTACTGTGCGTAAGAAAATACGATTTCAGGAATTTACAGGTCGATGCGGCGGATTATTAAGAACCAAATTTAATTGATTTCACGTAGATCAAACGACAATTAATATTATATTGGCGTTTCCTATTATTTTGCCAAGGTCGCAAATGTCTGAATGAAAATGGATTGAAATACACTTCAATATGTATTTATAAGGTTTGTAACACGACTCGGTAACAAAACGAGTTTCTATTGTATTTGTTTATGGCACAGGTATGAGTTACATAAAGTTAGTGTCGTACAACTCGAGAGATGAATAAAATCAACTTAAACACTTACGGCGAGCACTAAGGTACTCTACGAACAAATGTCTAAGGGTTACTCATCCGGGTCGACCAAGGTGCAGTATGTAACAATCCAGTAATAGTGAATAACCCTTTAGTTATCTACGGCGAGCACTAAGGTACTCTACGAACAGAAAACTTTCGGTGTTTGACAATTACTAACAAGGATAACCCTTTAGTTATCTACGGCGAGCACTAAGGTACTCTACGAACAGACAACTTCAGGTGTTCGACAATTATTAACCAGGATAACCAAATACAACACTCCAAAACACAACAATGTACTAAATATACGTATGGATTAATGGAAAATGATTCGCAGTTTATTGCGACAGGTGAAACGCAGGTTTCGATCGTTGTAATAACGGGTCAGGATTTAATCAGGTTGAGCAAATGCTCCAGGTACAGGCGGTGATCGTTTACAGGATTACAGGTTAACTTACGGTTAGTTTCAGGATCTGCAGGCGGTTTTCAGGATGTCCGAGGTGTCTTCAGAGACGCCGCTCGGACGACGACGGAAAGATGCCCTTCTCGACGGTGCAGCCGCTTTTATATCCTTTTTCCCTTCTTACAGTGCCGGTTTTAGAGCGGGGATCGTTTTGGCGCTGGTGGGATATACGAGGATAGGGGAAAAGTCTATGCACCATTTTTAAATTTGTTTTCAATTTTTCCAAAATGGTGGACTTTATTTTCGTTTCGTTACATACTATCCCCTCTTGGGCGAAGCCAGTGACAAGGGGTTGACTTTTGCTACCTTCTGGTTGAATTCGGAAAGGTCCGGAATACTTGGGGGCTAGTTTTTCACTACATTTCTCAAATTTTTCGGAAAATGGCCCTATCTGGTTTTGTAGCACATCAGTCAGAACAGCTATTACTGTCTGGTTTGAACACAGGAAATTCAGGCCAGTCAAGAGGTCGGTGTTAAGGTTCGCTAACAACTGACATTCTAAGCGAAAATCTTGTAATTCCATTTTACTTGTAACCGCATAATTTCCGCTGGTTTCACATTTGTTGTCGTTGGCTAGTTTTACTATACTCCGTCTATTTTCTGGCGGTTGAGAATCTTCAGCGACGAGTTTTTGTACCGCGTGGCTAATATAGTTCATTGCGGCGCCGGTATCTAAAAGAGCGTGAAACTCTTGTTTTTCGATGGTGACAGGTACAAACAATCGATTATCGACGACGACGGGTACGATTTGTCTTTGCTTAGAATAAAAATTTCTTACTCTATCTATCCAGGAGGTCCATTCAGGGTTATTTCTCGGGCTTTGGACGGCTGCTGGCATCGGTGAAGACTTTTCTGGCACAGGTTCTGGTTTGTAACGGTTCGTCGGTAACAAATCTTGTTTGGCACTAACAGGTGCGGCTTCTAAGGGTACTCCTGCTGTTACTTGTATACTGGGATAAGCAGGCTTACTGACTAAACGTTCTTCGGTTTGGAGAAAATGTAACAGGCGGGATTTCCATTCGTTTTCGTCTCCGGTTGGATCTAATTTGAATGCTTTCAGTTTTTGCATCAACTGTTCAGGTCGCATACTATTAATCCATCTGGACCACATCTCGGTTTCGGATACGGTTTTCGGAGTAACTTCTACGTGTCTAGACATTGTGGATTTTCGGTACAGGATGCTCGAGCGCCAACCAAAATGTCTAAAAATGGAATTAATTATTTACTTACAGGTACTGCAGGTCAGGTACTGGGGTTCCGGAGTCCTTATGCTCGGGCGTCAAATGTAACCGGTCCTGGGTTGTAATTTTTATTTACAACACCCTAGATAGCTAAGTGGACAAATTAATAATAATAACACAATTAAGATGTATAACAAAATAAATACCTCTTTGCGTTTTATTACATACAGTAAATAACAAAATTAAATTCCAAATTACACTAAACAAAATATCTAACATAAACAACAATGCAACCGAATAATACATGAAAAAGGAAACTGAAACTAATTCGGGAAGGCTCGGTATATCTCATTCATCGACTGCGCCGGCAGCGCCTTCTGTGGGCTCATACACGACCCTGTCTTAACGTTGACGCTAAAACACAATTAAAAAATACGGTTTTTGTACCAGCGTTTTACGGTGTTGAATTCCCGCAAATCCCCTTGCCAGCGGTGCCTTTTCGGGGAAATTTGACAGGTTAGTTTGTATACAATTTTGTCGAATTGTTTTAACGTTGACCTCAGGTGCGTTTTAAATACAATGTAATTACTGTGCGTAAGAAAATACGATTTCAGGAATTTACAGGTCGATGCGGCGGATTATTAAGAACCAAATTTAATTGATTTCACGTAGATCAAGCGACAATTAATATTATATTGGCGTTTTCTATTATTTTGCCAAGGTCGCAAATGAAATCTGAATGAAAATGGATTTGTTAAGGCCTATTCTTTGAATTTTAATTTTAAGCGTGTGTTTGTACAAAGTAGGTAGTTTTTAAGTGAACAGTTGTAAAAAGGCAGCAGAGTATTAAACGTGCTATAAGCAACATCTCCACCTTTTCTTACCTACTCAAGTGCAACGGCAAAGCAACGAAAATTACAGTCCACTAATTGAAACCAGCAAATCACTCATCAACATTTTGGTCAATCGAGCCACATTCAATTATAACAATTTCCAAGAAGACCAGTAGTTACGATTGTTACTACGTATTAAAATTGGTGAGTCATTCCTATTGTTTTAACGTAATTCCATTCTATTGCAATTCCTATTTCTATTTTATATACAATTTTCTAATTGAATTAAAATGTCAGCCTTAAAGAAATTACAAAAGAGTCGATCTATTTTAATTCGCCAAATGAATCAAACAAAAGAGTATATCAATACTATCGATTTGAATACTTTAGACGTTCCTACAATCAAACAATTAGAAACGCGCTTAATTGATATTGAACCATTGCTATTTAAATTCAATGAAATACAATTAGAAATTGAAGTTAAATCTGATAACGACGAGGATTTAGATAACGATCAAGTTTATAGTTTTTCAAACGATTACTACGATGTTGTAGGGAAAATTAAAGCAGCCATATCCAATTCATGCTCTAATTTGCCACCAAGTAATAACTCTTTTAGCAATGACGCGTTGTCACAAATCAAATTGCCGACGATTAAATTACCGGTTTTTGATGGTCTGTATAGCTCTTGGTTAGAATTTAGAGATGCTTTTAATGCCCTTATTCATAATAATAAAACTATTACAAACGTTCAAAAGTTCTATTATTTAAGATCGTCCTTAAGTGGTGAACCTAGCCAAATTTTAGAATCCATTGAAATATCTCACGTAAACTATGAAATGGCTTGGAAACTACTTCAAGAACGGTACGAAAATAAGGAATTAATCATACACAATCATTTAAAGGCTATTTTCGAATTTCCTATTTTAAACAAAGAATCACATGTTCAATTAAGACAATTATTTGATACATTTACAAAAAATTTACGTTCCTTAAATTCGTTAGGCGAACCAGTAAATAGTTGGGATACAATTTTAATTTATGTTATAACTTCAAAGATTGATCCAATTACGAGGCGCGATTGGGAACAATTTCAAACAACTATTGCTCTTCCTACAATGGAAGATATGAATAAATATTTAAAATACAAATGTGATTTACTTGAAAAATTAGAATATAATAAATTAGAACGTAAGGTTGATACTAAGTTTGATTATTTAAAGAAGCATAACAATAGTAAAACGAATTCCAATACGTTCGTTAGCACCGAAGGCTTAGTTTGCAATTTTTGTAAAGATTCCCACACAATATACAATTGCCAAGCATTTTTAAAACTTTCTATTAGCAAACGCATTGACGAAGTTAAGAAGCTTAGGTTATGCATAAATTGTTTAAGGAAAAACCATTCTATTCAAAAATGTAGTCATTCGTTTTGTAAGAAATGTAATAAACCCCACAATACTTTACTTCATTTAGAAAAACAAACAATAAACGTTTCCGAAAATTGTACAAATCCTACAGAACAGGTAGAAAGTTTTGACAATGTACCAGTAAATGCAGGTACTTATTTTACAAATAATTCCTATAATGAAATTTTACTAGCAACTGCCGTTCTTAAAACTAAGGATAAGTTAGGAAATGTGTTTTATTGTAGAGCTTTGTTAGATAGTGGTAGTCAAAGTAATTTTATTACTGAAAAAATGTGTAATAAGTTAGGATTAGATAAAAATAAAATAAAATTTAGTGTTCAAGGGGTAGGGGACACACTGTCTAAAATTCAATATAAAACTCAATTAATTATCGAATCAATCGAAGGCAATTACAATGCAAACATTTCAGGTCTAGTTTTAGAAAAAATTACTAATGATTTACCAATGAAATCGTTTCAAGTTTCAAAAATTAATCTTCCGTCATATGTAAAGTTAGCGGATCCAAATTTCAATGTTAGCAATGAAATAGATATGTTGTTAGGAGCGGAATTGTTCTGGAATATTTTATTATCAGATCAAATTCAACTACAAATGAACAACTTATTTCTACAAAAAACTAAACTAGGTTGGGTTGTCACCGGAAGCATTTTACATAATTCTGTAAACATGTCAATCAATTGTAAAAGCACTATTGTAAACAATTCTATTGAAAATCAGTTATTAAAATTTTGGCAATTAGAAGAATGTACATATTCAAAGGGTGTACTCTCTGAAACTGATCAATTTTGCGAAACGCATTTTAATGAAAATCATCGACGCGACCATACAGGCAGATTTGTAGTTTCCATTCCCTTTAAGGATAATGTTTTTAAATTAGGAAACACAAATCAACTTGCTATTCGCAGATTCTATAAATTAGAAAATAAATTTATTAAAAATACTAATTTGCAACAAGAGTATATTAACTTCATGAATGAATATGAATCTTTAGGTCATATGTCTAAGATAAATTTAAACGATATTGATCTCGTTAATCCTCACTATTTTTTAAGTCATCACGCAGTAATAAAGGAATCAATTACAACTAGGCTTAGAGTAGTATTTGACGCGTCTATGAAGTCTAATAGCGGCCTTTCGTTAAATGACGTCCAATTTAGTGGCCCCAAAATACAAAACGACATTTTTTCTATTTTATTAAGATTTCGAAAGCACAGACATGTTATAACAGCAGATATTTCAAAAATGTATAGGCAAATACTAATTAATCCTAAACAACAATGTTATCAATTAATAGTTTGTAGGTCAAATCCTTCACAAGTTTTACAATTTTATAAACTGAATACTGTAACGTATGGGACCAGTTCTGCCCATTTTTTAGCAATTCGATGTCTAAAACAATTAGCAATTGAAAACGCAGATATTCATCCATTAACTAGTAAAATTATAGAGAACGATTTTTATGTAGACGACCTTATCACGGGTGCAGATTCTATTAGCGATTTATTAAACATTCAATCTGAAATTTCATCTATTTTATCAAACGCAGGATTTGAATTACGCAAATGGTTATCAAATCAAGATCAAATTATAGATCAATTTAAAGTCAATGAACAATTAGAATCAAGTATTTTACAAATTAGTGAAGATTCTGAAATTAAAACGTTAGGTGTTCTTTGGAATTCGTCACGTGATACAATACAATACGCAACAAACAGTTCTATAACCCCATGTAAATTTACAAAACGAACTATTTTAGCTGATATGTCAAAAATATATGATCCATTGTCACTTCTAGGTCCTATTGTGATTACGGGAAAGTTAATTATACAATCTCTATGGCAAGCTACCCTATCATGGGATCAACCTATACCGCAATCGATCGCTAAGCGTTGGTCAACGTTTGTTTACGATTTAGATAATTTAAAAGACATCAAAATTCCGAGGCGCATTATATGCGACAATCCAAATTTAATTGAGTTACACGGGTTTGCCGATGAATCCGAAAGGCCATACGGTGCTTGCGTATATTTAAGATCAAGCTACAATCAAGTAAATTATTATGTCAATTTAGTTTGTGCTAAATCACGCGTGGCGCCTTTAAAAAAGATTACGTTGCCTAGATTAGAATTATGCGCAGCATTTCTATTAGTCAATCTTGTAAATAAAATTAAAACATCTATATCTCTAAATGTAAGTAAGTTTTACTATTGGACAGATTCAACGATCGTTTTGCATTGGATACAAGGTGATCCAAGTCGTTGGAAAACCTTTGTTGCTAACCGCGTTAGTGAAATTCAGAATCTAACTGATTCAACGCAATGGTACCATATAAATACAAAGGAAAATCCTGCAGATGCGTTATCTAGGGGAGTAACTGCAGACAAGTTACGTAATAATTCATTGTGGTGGACGGTCCCAGTTTTTTAAATAACGATAAATTCAATGATAATTTACCTAAAAAGTTTAACAATGTTAATTGCCAATTATTAGAAGAACGTGTCACGTATTTAAACACAATAGCCCAAAGCTTTAATCTTATAGACGGACACTCGTCATTAACTAAATTGCAGCGAGTAGTTTCTTATTGTCTCAGATTTATTAACAATTGTAAAGTACAACCTGATCAACGAAGTTTAAATAATTTGACTACAAATGAATTACAAAAGGGTATTGAATCATTAATAAAAATTGCACAAAAGCAGTCATTTTCTAAAGAATACTATTTCTTAGCTAACGGGAAACAATTAAGTAGCAAAAGTAATATATTGTCTTTAAATCCATTTATGGATAAACAAGGTATTATTCGCGTGGGAGGTAGAATAAATAAATCTAATTACAATAATGATAAAAAATATCCAATTTTGTTATGTCCAAAACATCACCTCACTAAATTAATAATGACGCACGAACATATTCGATTGTTACATTGTGGATCGCAACAACTACTATATTCAGTAAGAAATAGGTTTTGGCCAGTAGCAGGTCGAAATTTAGCAAAGGGCATTATTCGCGAATGTGTTAATTGCTTTAGTGTAAATCCTAAAGAATTAAATTATCTCATGGGCAACTTACCAAAGGCAAGAGTTACAGAATACATACCATTTAAACAAACAGGTGTTGATTATGCAGGCCATGTTATGATAAAAGACAAAAAAACTAGAGGTTCTAAATTAATTAAAGCATACATTTGTTTATTCATTTGTTTAGCAACTAAGGCTATACATCTAGACCTAACAACAGATCTTACTACAAATATTTTTATTGATTGTCTTAAAAGATTCATTGCTAGAAGGGGAAAACCTTCTGATATGTATTCTGACAATGGCAAAAATTTCGTAGATGCTAATTTAAAATTAAAAGAGCTTTTTAACTTTCTCAACACATCGTCTAATTATATTCAAGATTATTTATTAAAAGAATCGATAACTTGGCATTTTATCCCTCCTAAGGCTCCTAACTTTGGTGGATTATGGGAGGCCGGTATAAAAAGCGCTAAATTTCATTTAACTAGGGTAATTGGAAATTCTCATTTAACGTATGAAGAATATATGACTATTTTAATTCAAATAGAAGGTGTATTAAACTCACGCCCCTTAACCCCATTGTCTTCCGATCCATCTGATTACAATCCTTTGACTCCGGCTCACCTTTTAATTGGAAAACCACTAGTGGCGTTGCTAGAAAACAATTTTACAGCGATAAACGAAGGGTTATTAAAGAGCTACGAACGACGACAGCAAATAATTCAACATTTCTGGAAAAGGTGGCACAAAGAGTATATTTCTGAGTTCCAATCGAGAACCAAATGGAAAACCAACAGCAGTAACTTACTAAAGATTGGTTCACTTGTTATTCTAAAGGAGGAAAATGTACCACCGTTGTGCTGGAAGCTGGGACGCATAGAAGCTGTACATCCTGGAGACGACAGTGTAGTGCGAGTAGTCACAGTGCGTTTACAAAATACAGTGGTCAAACGTGCAGTGAGTAAAGTGTGTGCGTTACCAATAGAAACTAGCAATTAGCAATCGGGTAGAGATTTAGTCAATAGCATTTATCCCAAACAACACATTGGTACAAAAAACGTCTAAATGTCCGGCTAATAGACGTTTATTAGACATTAAAACGCTTTTAAACGCGTTATTAACGTTTATTAGACGGACATTTAGACGTTTTTTGTACCAATGTGTTGTTTGGGATGTGTTGAAATTCTAACGTATGTATTTCAAGGCGGCCGGTGTGTTAAGGCCAATTCTTTGAATTTTAATTTTAAGCGTGTGTTTGTACAAAGCAGGTAGTTTTTAAGTGAACAGTTGTAAAAAGGCAGTAGAGTATTAAACGTGCTATAAGCAACATCTCCACCTTTTCTTACCTACTCAAGTGCAACGGCAAAGCAACGAAAATTACAGTCCACTAATTGAAACCAGCAAATCACTCATCAACAGGATTGAAATACACTTCAATATGTATTTATAAGGTTTGTAACACGACTCGGTAACAAAACGAGTTTCTATTGTATTTGTTTGTGGCACAGGTATGAGTTACATAAAGTTAGTGTCGTACAACTCGAGAGATGAATAAAATCAACTTAAACACTTACGGCGAGCACTAAGGTACTCTACGAACAAATGTCTAAGGGTTACTCATCCGGGTCGACCAAGGTGCAGTATGTAACAATCCAGTAATAGTGAATAACCCTTTAGTTATCTACGGCGAGCACTAAGGTACTCTACGAACAGAAAACTTCCGGTGTTTGACAATTACTAACAAGAATAACCCTTTAGTTATCTACGGCGAGCACTAAGGTACTCTACGAACAGTCAACTTCAGGCGTTCGACAATTATTAACCAGGATAACCAAATACAACACTCCAAAACACAACAATTTACTAAATATACCTATGGATTAATGGAAAATGATTCGCAGTTTATTGCGACAGGTGAAACGCAGGTTTCGATCGTTGTAATAACGGGTCAGGATTTAATCAGGTTGAGCAAATGCTCCAGGTACAGGCGGTGATCGTTTACAGGATTACAGGTTAACTTACGGTTAGTTTCAGGATCGGCAGGCGGTTTTCAGGATGTCCGAGGTGTCTTCAGAGACGCCGCTCGGACGACGACGGAAAGATGCCCTTCTCGACGGTGCAGCCGCTTTTATATCCTTTTTCCCTTCTTACAGTGCCGGTTTTAGAGCGGGGATCTTTTTGGCGCTGGTGGGATATACGAGGATGGGGGAAAAGTCTATGCACCATTTTAAAATTTGTTTTCAATTTTTTCAAAATGACATCCATGATTAGCTCCAGATAAAGGAAGAACCGTTGTTTTTTATTTTACTGCGTTGAATTTATACATGTTGGTTCAGTTCCTACGATAATGTATTTTTACGATAAGCATGACCGAAATCAACATCCATGATTAACTCCAAATACAAAAAAACCATTTTCTCTTATCCTAAAAAGATGAATTTTTACATGTTGGTCAAGTTGCGATGATATATTTTTATTCTAGCAAAAACTAAAAATTAAAAAATAAATTAATAATAAAAAAAACAAGCTTTTATTTAAATACTTTAAAAAGCAGAAAATAATCTTTAAATTGAATCAAATCAAATTAATTACATTACACAAACTATATGATGTAAAATCTTGTTGAGAGATGTTCTTGTGTAAATATGTAACTTGATCTTGGTACAAGTAATTCTAAGAATTGTATGTAGTTTATAAAATAAATGTACACAGATAAATCTAGCGACAAACTTTTATTATATCATATAAATGGTATAATGTAATAAATTTATTTATTTTTAGAGCATTTGAATGAACACGTGTTTTTTAAAAATGTTTTTCTTATTATTAATTTTTAATTATCATAATACAACAACTATAAAAAATACACTTTACGACACCGTAGAATTATTTATCAAAATGTCAACATAAACGTTAATACAATATTGAAGTAGAACCGGATCTTATACGCATAAACGTAGAAAGTTTTATGAAACCATACAAATAGAATTATATTTTTATCTGAAAATACCTAAAAGTACTAGTATTTTTTAACCAACAATTCACCCGGTTTTATATACATAATTTATATAAAACGTGTACACTCAGTGGTGACTGGTGGTCATTCATACAAGAGGGTCATTTAAAAAAACGCAATTATCGCAAAAACTCTAAAAAAACATTCTTACAGTAACGCGATTTATATTTAAGATATTCGTGTATCTTTATAATTACCAATATAGCCAATAATAAGCTCATTGAAATATACAGTGTTTTTAATCGAAGATTTTTCAGTGCTTAGCATGGAAATGTTTTAATTCTTTTCAACGTAGAGAAACATCGCTCTCTTTCTACTGTAGTCATAAGTAAAATCAATCAATTGTTTTATTTAATGTATCTATCTATTTTTACAAACATTTCCATTGTGGTATTTAATTGACATTCGGCAAGCGCTGTCCAATTGTAAGCAAATATTAACGCTACCAAGCTTAGCACGATTCATACAATTTTTTATGTGATTAATCATGTCGACTTCTTTATTCCTTTATGTTTACTGATTTGTCGAATTTGAAGAGAACGAGCAATAAATTCTAAACATGTAAACTATTATTAGCTATTAATTTTTTTATGTCTTGTACCACCGTCGTTATTAAACAAAAACGATAAGTCGTCCCTTACAAATGAATATTTTCGATCAAAAATTACTGTAAAGTTTGTCATATGTGATAATAAATGTGTATTTCAGCATCTGTGTTTTATACACACGTGCTGCGAAAATGATAAATGCCATAAGTCAAGTAAGCATTACAATGCGTAGGCGGTCCGGTTGTAGACCGCACGAAAGCATTTAAACATTTACTTATCTTTTTTTCTAACTCGCATAAAATTCTGTGTGTTTCACTCTTGACTACAATAACTATCATGTACGATTCAGCTTTAATGTAGTCTACATGCAAGTATACATGCGAGCATAGTTTGGGCACAAGTTCGTGTCAGCCTCGGGTAAATTCGCAAGCTTTTGTATTTGTTGCGTTTAAATCTTTAAATTGACAATTATTTAAACGCATAAAATTCAAACGCGGATAATTTGATTTAAACGCAAATTTTTTGTAAATAAAATACCTTTTTTATTTTTTATTTTTTTTATTTTTGAGGCTATTTGTTAAAAAACCTTTTTTATTTTTTGGAGGGTCACTGATCAAATGACCTAATAGAGAAGCCGCCACTGTGTTCACTATTATTGAACTCTTAACAAAAACATTTCCGTAAGAGGTTTTGAGCTGTTTAAATATACTATATGTAGTTATACAAAAAATAATTCAATCAATTCGCGTCGTGCTTTTAAACTCGTCGCACGTGTTTTAAAGGGTTGCTTCTACACTTCCCAGTAAAATTGATAATGTTTAGTAACAGTTTCAAAACAAAAAATTTATGATTTACTCTGCAATAAAATAGCTATAAGTCTATCGTTGTTTCACTTATTTGAATCAGTATAGTTTCGGTATTTTAAATTCAAATCTGTTGCAAACTAAATGTTCCAAAGTGTTAAGCTGCCGCCTACACTAAGTCACGGTTTTGCGTAACAAGCGAAAGAAAACACTTGATTCTAAATAATAACACACATTTTTGGCAAGTAATTCATTGTGCTTCTTTGTTTGTTAGTTTTTCTATTTTTTTTGTCATATTGTCTATTTTTGCATTTTTTTTGCAGTGAAATGAATCAAACTATATTGCCGGTTTTTAGTTTGTAGGTTTATTTTCAGATGTCTGTGTTTTCAAAATCATTAATTTTGAATTTTAATTGGGTGAATCCGTTTTAGTACAACTTGAAAAATCATTGTTTGAAGAAACGTTTTCATCAAAGGTATTATCTGAAATGAAATTCTTTTAATTACCTCAGAAATTAATTATTTGTCAATAAAGTTTTTAAATTTGTATTGAAATAAAACTATTCCAAATGGCTTTTTGTTACTAAAAGTCGTGTAGGTACATTTCTGTATAAGAATATATTCATTTTAATACTAAAAATGTTTACATTTAAATTCTTTAAATACAGATTTATTTTTCTGAGTGGTTTAAAAATGCTGGATTAGATTGTATCTTGACCACTGCCAGGTATAACAACTTAGTCAAGTTAGTCAAAACTGCAACACTACTCATTGACGTTTAAAGATATGTTATGGTGATAATTATAAAAATTGATATCGTATCAACAATTTATCAAAAAATCACGGACCTGAAGCTGTTCCCGAACCTCCTATAAAGGGCAACGGAAAAAAGGTTGACAAGAAAAGGATACTATAAACTTCGCGAGATTTACTTTAATTTCCGGATTTTTAATCCGTGATAATCAATTTAATACCGTTTGTTCACACACGGCACGACGACAAAAACTACGTTTTTTTAAATCGACGAGTTTTTGAAGGTCGGCAATTGCAATCAATTTTCCACCGCTCGTCTTAAAATTATATCAATAATGTCAGTTCTTTAATGTGCTGGGAACTCTCCCCAACCACCAATAAACAAAAATTAAATGGAGTAACAACAAAATCAAATAATTAAAAAATAACTCGCCCGATCATTTTCTTGTCCAAATACTTCAGACTCCATCTCGCTCAAAAGGTTCACCAACTGGTCCAACAGTTGAAAACGGGCGAGACGAGAAGCATTCACACTTATGACACTTGCCACCGGAGGTAATTTTAGTGGCGTTTAATTTCAAAAATTTGCAGGATCAGTGCTAGAAGTTTTGATTGATTAGCACTTAATGGTGTAAGATGACGCAAATTCGATTTGTACTAAGGTATTGAATTCTTCATTAGTTTGCAATTAACTACCGACAACCTGTAATAAATAGGTTTTACACATTTTTAATATTTGATTTCCAGATTCTACCAAAATGCGGAGAACTAGGAAGGTGAGTAAACGACCGTTGATACTCGCTAGAACAAATTAATCGATTTAGCTCTTCCAGCTCCGGCTGAGCACCAACAAAGTTTGTGTCACAATCAGAAAAGATTTCAGAATACACCGCTCGTTTGGACAATATGCTCTTAAAGGCAGACAAAAACTCTTAGGTTGTCAGATCAGACACCAGTTCCAATTAAACGGCCTTTGTCGCAAGACAAAAGAACAAATATGTATGCTTTTTGAACTATCGGTTTTCAACGATGATCAAAACTAATTTGCCAAGGGCCCGCATAGTCTTTTGATTCAGACACTCGACAAGAGGGAGGATTACCCATAATCGGATTTTGCGACTTAGGATTAATGCGAATACAAATATTACATTTCCGTATTTGCGTACAACTGATCACGCGGATAAAATCCAATAATTTTGTCTGATCAATGGTAACTACAAATTTGAACCAGTATGTAAATGAGAGTTCTTAGGAAGTACAATCAGATGCGCGTATTCGTAACTGATGCTTGCGTTTTTAGTGTTTACCCCCCTCCCTCTCCTTAAGAGACTATCTTTTAAGTAAGGAGATAATCTTTGAAGCCCACACAATTCCATTCTAGAAAACTACTTTGGATTTTCAACAAACAAAAAAATTGCATAGTTTGAATCAGCTTGGTTAACCTTTAGATAAACCGCTACCCCATAACCTACTACTGAAACATGCGCAAATCTTATCGACAATAACTTAGAATAATTCTCATAAATGCCAAGAAAACGCGGAATTTTAATTGAAGATAACATGAAATATTTGTTCTGAGAACGCTACCAACATGAAAACACATGTTTAGACGGTGCTTAATCTCAATCAGTATTGTTTTGCCACAATTGCTAGATGAAAATCTTTAAACACAGAGTGACTAGTGCCAAAAATTCAAGGCGTTTCGTTCCTGAACGATTTTCCTGGCTTAATCTGGCTTTTGTTTGTTCGCGGGTTTTAAATTTCAAACGCGAGTAGGTTACATCATAGTATGATGTTCTAACTGGTATTTACTGCAATTTTCCCGTTTGAATTCAGAAAAACAATGATCTTTTGATAAGCATTTGATATACAAACGTTGGCGCTTTACAAATTTAAATTTTTTCTAAGGTGTCAATTTTAAAAATTGCGCACATTTTTACAAAATAATGTAATGTCTTTGAGAATTTCGAGTTTATTTTTTTGAAAAATTAGAAGTACTTACTTTGCTTACGACAGGTAAATATTTTAACTGAGTTTCCAAGAATTTTACCAATTCTGAATAAACCGGAAAATCTTTATTGCGACAGGCCGCTTTAAATGCTTTTTTTTGTTATTTGGTGAAGAATATTTAAACAACGATTTAAAAACCTAGAGTCTTCCCTTATATTTAATTGTTTTAAAGCTGCGACATTCTTTCACGAGCTTTGACGCAAAGTAGCTTCAAATTAAAAATTTGTTCAAGGTAAGTATCTTTATAACAATTAACAAGGGGCTTTCATATAACCTCATAATTCACCGCAGTTGGTTTAATGCTTTTACAAATAGTTACGGCAAATTCCGAAAATCTCAAAGTAAGAAGTTGCATGTTATGTTATTATTTTCATGACCCAAAGTTTTGAATAATTCATTAAAAATCTGGCTACGAATTTGGCAAACTGTCGAAATTTGGAATTTCGTCCTTTTTCAAACAAGCGGTCAATCTTAGTTGAGGAAACGGACTGAATTACTGCCACCGCCGAAATCGGTTTAATTGTTTCGATAAATTCAACTATATCCGAAACTGTCGACGTAAATCTTAGTTTATAATTTTCGTTCAAAACTATCGAAATCTCGTGGATTTGCATTTCCATATCGTCAAATTCTTTAACAGTTTTATCCAATAACAGATAAATTTGTTTAAAATATTTCACGTTACCCAGTTATTTAATTGTCCTACCAAAATCTACCAAATTCTATTAGTTTCCTGGTTTTTGATCCGTAATAATCAATTTAATGCCGTTTGTTCACACGCGGCACGAGGACAATTCTGATACTACGGTTTTCAAATCGACGAGTTTTTTAAGGTCCACAATTGCAATCAATATTCCACCGCTAGCCTTGAAATTACATCAATAATGGGAGTTCCTCAATGTCCGATTGATATTAAACGCGTTTGAACCTGGAAACTCCCCCAAGTACCAGTAAGTAAGAATGAAATGGAGTAAATGAAATAAATAAAAAACAACTCGCCCGACCATGCGGTAGAAATGAAAGATATGTATATGTTACAACAAAGCTTTCCTGTCTTCGTTTATGAAAAATTCTAAAACTGTAATAAGACATCTTCATCTACTCATGTGTTTAATTTTATATTTTTCATTTTTATAGATACGCATTAATAAATTTTGTTTGCGTCTCAAATATGTAAATAAATTAGAATGGAAAAACGAAGCAAAAAGAATTTGCACAAAAAATTTGGCTACTAGTGGCCACCTCGTAAAAATGTTTATTCACACTCAGTAACGCACAGCTTTTCAAACCTCTTAAAGGTTGGTAAATGAGCAATCTCCATGGTTAAAAAAACGCGTATGTAATGAAACCCCATGGTCAGTAATGTACACTTTCCGAACCTGTAATTTGTGTGTGTTTTGTTTTAACTAATTTAATAAAATATCAATCATATATTAGATACTTAAATGTCAATCGTGAAGTGCCTACTATGTGTTAATATTTTACCAAATCAACGATATTTTGGAAGTAGGTTTTCATTCATTTTTTATTAGTATAATGTTACTTATTTTATTTAGTAGCTGATTGGAATAAAATAGTATACAAACCTTGGCAAAGTATTCCATTCCTGTCTCGAGAACTAGTCCACCTCAAGGCTACGCCTCTCGGTAAAGTGTAGTTCTCTCGACAGGAATGGAATACTTTCCGCCTCGGTATGTAATCTATGATAACATATTTGTATTTAGTAATAAAGTATTGAAATTATAGAAAATGTGTGTTTAATGTGTTTTTGTGCTTGGCGATTACAAAATTTGAGTTTTTTTGTTATTGTTTTATTGTTAGTTCTTATTATTGTGATTTTATCAAGTTTATTTATTCAACTCTAAGTTATAATTTATATTATACAATAGGTACATGAAGAATGTGTCTGTGAAGTTAGCACGACATTGTATAAATACAAAAAAAAATAATAACAGTTTCAATAGCACTTTTCATAGTTCTACAGTTCCTAATAAAAATTAGCAAATCTAGTACGACACCTTCCTCACTTCACAGACACATGAAGAATGCATTCTTTGTTTTATTAACATTTTTTGAAGCGTACTTAATTTAAAAAAAAGCGTTTGTTTGAATGTATTAAACAATGTTGCTTGATGCGAAGTAATAACATTCTGCTGAACTTTCATTGTTTATTGTTTTGAAACGAATATACACAACGTTTCGATTGCAGATACCACAGCAATCGAAACGTTGTGTATATTCGTTTCAAAATAATAAACAATGAAAGTTCAGCAGAATGTTATTACTTCGCATTAAAAAAAAGTTAAACTTAAATGTCAATGGTTCTTTGTTTGTATTGGTTTCTACTAAAGATACTTGATGCGACGTTTGTTGTCTCAGTTATAATTGAAACCTTTAAATTATGGCTGTTATAATGTAGACTGCGTTTCACATCTTTTCTTTCCCTAATCGTTGGAATTAAATACATATATGCGTAGAATACGATTACTAACTACATGTATAAATTTCAGCTTTAATTTATTTTGCAACTAAAGCATATTTTAGTTGTATTAAGTACGAGCTCATATACATACATTAAATACATTTAAAACAATATATCTTTTGTTCATTTGCAGTTTTAAATTAGTGTTTGTAACGGTAGTAGTTACATGTTTTAAAATAATATATTATAGTCTTAATATTTTTATAAAATGTTTGACGTTAAATTAACCAATTCATAAACTTTTAAGTACATTGCTATTCTAATTTTAAGAAATCTAAGATTTTTGTTATATGTAAAGTAAAAAACAACCATTTAGAAAAAAGAAAAATATTTTGTGTATGTTTATAGCTTTAAGAGCGGGGTCTCGTCGGCCATATTTGCATTCTAGAGTATAACCTCTAGTAGGTGCTGCTTTAACGGTAAAGTTATGAAAATAAAAAAGTTATACTACTGTGAGCCAGGTAGCGCAACATAAAGTATTATAAATAAAGAAGTTACACTATTGAAAGCCAGGTGGCGCAATAAAAACTATTATAAAAGTTTAGTGGTGGGAATAATCGCGATTATTCTCTTGAGAATGTTCGTTATCGCACGACTATTTTTGCGATAGTTTTATCAGTTAGTAAGGCAAATGCTTTTTATCAAAAGGTTTTTATTACGCCGCAGCAGAAATCGTTTTTACAATTTTAGAAGGCAAAGTTACATCGGAGGATTTTCAAAATGGTACCAAAATTCCTAAAAAAATTATCTTCACCTAGGTACAGAGACATTTTTAAAATTTTTTTTTCGGGGTCTTAGATAACAAAATTTGAAATTTAAAAAAAGAACTCTGCTACAAACAAATTCACAACGCTTAGAAAATAAATTGTTATTCAAAAAAATTCTATTTTTGCAAATAACGTCAGAAAATTGAAAATAAAACTTAAAAAATTTACTGAAATCTATTGTGATATGTGGTACCACGTCGAATTGTAACTTCAACTGTTCAGATCCGCGCAAGTGTTAACGTACACAAACACGATACTGTCTTCTCGGAAAGCATAAAACTGATATCATTACAGGAAAGACGTACCTATCCACATTCGTGTTTTTATTATTCAGTACAAATACATAAATATGAAATTAGTAGTGATTTTTTATTCTCCACAACTTTTGTCTAAAATAATTAAGACAGCCAACATTTGCGTTGAATAGTGTTTAGTTTTACATATACATATTATGTAAAATCCCTATGTTCTAAAATCTATATACCGCACTACGTTTAAAAACACAACAAATCAAAATTTGTTTCTATTGCCTAAATCTTACACGTTCACAAATGTTTTGAGGATAAATTTACATAACAAATAAAAATTCTTTTTGATTACACCGGAATGTTACTGCTACTACTTGTTTATCTTATGCATAGTAGTAAAATACGATATGACACATGGTTATCAAGCTATAAAATGTGATATAATACGTATACTTTCAGTGTACGTTCTTGTTCTTTACATACGTTTAATATAGAACGGTTGTCTTGATTATAAATTATGCAAGAATACAGTACACCCACAAGAATTTTTAATGCTCACTGGCTTTTAAAAAGAGTACTAAAAAGGAATTTACCTTATACATTTCAATAAAGTATTACCATATTACTTTTTGTAAATGAGAGAAGTAATCCGTTTTTAAAAGTCAGAAAAATGATTTCTTTTCTACTATTCTTACTAATGAACATCTGTATGTTGCTCCTAAGGTCATATCGCGCTAGTTTGTTTTTTTTGTTTTTATGACTAAGAGCAATTAGTAATGCTTTTTTTCCACAACCGCTATTGTTACTTTATAAGAAATCGATGTTTACGGTAGTTATTTTATAGGCAATCGATGATCGGTTTTTTGAAGAGGCTGCAATGTTTTACAAAACTTGTTTATTTTTGGCAATACTGAACTTTCGAATTATTTCTCATAAATCTACACTTCTACACACAAGTGAAACATAATACAGAGCAATACTATCTCAATAATACATTGTTTATCACTAAAGAGCGGAAGTTAATGCAGTAAACATCATCAAATAACATATAGATACATCTAATTTACAGCGCTCCCTTCGAGAAGTAGTTGAACTTTTATACAGCTTTACTTCTACAAATATACCGCTAGGTTCGCTCTGCAATGAATTTAACTAGTTTATTTTGATTTGTAGCGTTAATAAGCAAAATTAGCATTTTAGCTTGAAATATGTTACAAACCGCTAAATTTCGCAGGGGATGGTACAATTTTGAATTACGTAAAGTAAAAAAAAAATTTGAAATTTTCAATATTTAATAATTTATTGTGGTCTTATTTTAACTACTATTTCTATAAAAACGGTGTTAGCCCCAAAAGCTAAGAACAGTCTTTAAGGTAAGCTTTAGTTTTTATGAAAATTTTGCGTTATAAGGCTAAAAAAGATGATTTAAAATCACATTTGATTTAACTAGTGGCGCCATCTCGAGGAATTCGTGCTGTGGAGCCCCCTCTTAAATATAATTCTTATTAAAACCTTACTTAAAGGAGCAGATGTTTTCGTAATTATAAAATATTTTTTTTTCATTGAACATTACATAAACGTTATTAGCCTTTATCTTAACTTGTTTTGTTGTAAACTACAATTTTGTTTCATGGAAATTGCTCGTAATGATCATTTTTTTTTAATTGTCGTTAATAATTATAACTGTCACATATTTTGTTTTGTACCAAGTTCTCCAGTCTTTATAACCTGCCAAGATTTTACTAAGATCTTAATACAAAGAAATTAAAAGCAAAAAAAAACAATAGATCAATTTGTTTTAAGGTTTTAAAATTTTTTCAAGATTTTTACAATGCCGAATCAAATTGGTAAAATCAATTTCACTTAATTTGTTTTCAATTTAGAACAACTTTGTAACGGCATGTAATCCAATTTCCGTTCCAAGCCACGGCTCTATTTCATGCTGGTTTTGCTAAACTTGTTTAAATGAAAATCATAAAAAATTACACGTTCAGTGTTCTGTGCACATTATTTTTAGCAGTAACGTTATTTATTTACAAATAATCTAAAAACAGTATGTGTAATTTAGACCATAATTCTTTTCAATAAAACATTAATGTGAACAAATTGTCTCTCACTAAAGTTTTAATTTTTATTATCAATTATAAATAAAAGTTTAATTTGTTGCGAGCTTGAGCACTGTTTATCTAGTACAACTCAAATATTTATGGTTTCTGTTTCGTTTTGCGTTTATTTTGGCACTTCTAAAAAAATAATTATGTGATAAATAATTTAATTTATCGGATTTATAATTGCATAATCCAAATATGAAAACATGAGTTTACTTTTCTTAGTAAATATTAAAAAAACTTGAATTAATTTGTATTTAATTTTTAAATAAATTTGTACAACCAAATTTGTGTTTTCGAAATAACTAAAAAAAACTTCAAAATTGAAAAAATACGTTTATTAATCTTATTCCTTTATTTAACTAAATATTTTCATCATTATTTCTAAGATTTCCTTGCTGCGCATACTTATCTTGAACAAATTGTAGAAACTAATTTATTGTGGATTATAATTAAAACCTAATCGAATACGCTAAAATTTCTAAAATCGATAATGTAGTATGGGTTGCATTTAGCACATTTTATACTAAATTCTGTAACTACGACTTACTGATGAATGTAAAAATGAATTACAAAAATTTTAAGTAATAAGTCATATTCCTGGCACGTTATTACAAAACAACACCGCTATAAAATGTTTCTTTAATAAATAGTTTATAAATTCAAATATTAGAATGTTTTTAGTTTAATTTTAATACAAAATTCTTTCAATAGTCTTTTAAACAATTACAAATTAAAAACACTGATTTTAAAAAAGAATTGTACTGAATTAGTTTTCAAGTTAATAGTAAACTGAATATAAGCTATTAGGGGTATTAAGATTTTCTTTGTGTTTCCACGACGACGAACATTTTCAATTCTTAATCCTCTCACGCATGATATTTTTGTTACACTTTTATAGATATTTACGACTAGTAAAATTCAATACTGATGCTACATATTCCTACGAAAATTTGTTTAATGTTTTTTATATTTATCAGCATTATAGTAATCATAACAATTTATGTTTTGTTTAAAATAAAATAAATTCAGTTACATTTTGACTTCAGCAGGTTGGAATATACCTAATATTATTTTTTTAAAAATACGAAAATAATCAAAGAATAAGTTATTAATTTTTTTGTAATTAAAATGTTACAAAAACTAGTTCGAATGAACTAACAATGTGTTTTAATTTACTAATATATTAAAACTGTATTAAGATGAGTTTTCTTATTGAATCTCTTAGTTGTCTCACTAGTTGGCTAATTCGAGCGGTTTAGTTCGCGTAAGCCGTCTGGCTAGATTCCTCACATTTAGTAGCCTGGACGCTTCTTCATTAACGTGATGCTGGAGGCGATGTACATGAGAGTGAGCATGCCATGGCACATTAACTATGTATCTTAGCACTTTGTTCTGGTATTCCTGTATCACATCAGTTTTGCATTTTTTTGCACATCCCCATAATTGGGCTCCATATGCCCATACTGGTCGCAGTACTTTATATAAGAGCAGTTTGCACTAGGAGTAGATGAAGTAAAAACAGAATTATTACAATGTATGTGAGAAGACGCAACTTTAACAATACCCAAATACTGAAAAACAATCGTAATAGTACA
Source organism: Aquatica leii (assembly GCA_035610365.1). Classification (NCBI taxonomy): domain Eukaryota; kingdom Metazoa; phylum Arthropoda; class Insecta; order Coleoptera; family Lampyridae; genus Aquatica; species Aquatica leii. The sequence continues at coordinate 77,878,584 of CM069433.1, forward strand.
AATTCTCAAAAAAAGAAATAATAATAATAATAATAGTTTATTGACCAACAGTTTTACAAACCATTAATAGGTCAACTTAACTTAATTTAACGTAACTTAATTTAAAGCGAAGCATACATAAAAAATAATGCAAAAAGGTAGATAAAAATAAATTACATTCTAAAATACTTAAACACAAATAAGAACAAATTGTACAAATACTTTTAAACATCGGTTAGTTGAGTCATATCAACATGGCACAATATTTTTTTAAATTGATTACAATCAGTTGTAAAAATGTCAATATCTGTTTCTCTACTTATTAAGTTGTACAGTGTGCATATTCTATAAATAGGAGAATTTGTTGCATAATTGGTTGTTCTCACAGGTAAATAAAAAGTATTACTATTTCTCAAGCCAACTTTAGGTATGTTAAAACTGATAAATTTTAGTACTTCAGGGTTATCTACCAGATTGTTAATGATTTTGTATAGATACATTACACCACTATGAACACGTCTTTCTGATAAGGTGGAAATATTATAACATCTACAAAAATTTCTATAATCAAATAAATCTCTTGCAGGATAAACACCAGTTGCTTTGAAACAGACATATTTTCCAAATTTGATTTGAACATTTTCTAATGATTTTATATGATATTTCTGCCTTGGGCACCACACTAACACCGCGTATTCAAGTATAGGTCTTATTAAAGCATAGTATAATTTTAGTAGAGTATTTACATTGTTAAATGGCCGTGAGTAACGTTTAACACACCCTAGAAATAAGATGAATTGTGCTAATTACGGCAGAGTTTCACTGCTTTGCGCAGTATACGAAATAGTTCTAGAAGCAAGACTTAGAAAGGAGGTAGAAAATAAGCTACATAAAGCACAAATTGGATTTAGACTAGGACACTGCACCCAGGACCACACTTTCACAATTCGAAATATAATAGAGAAATCGTTACACTACAAGAAAGAAATAAACATATGTTTGCTTGACCCGGAAAAGGCGTTTGACAAGGTGGTGCGACAAAATATATGAGACGTACTAGAGAAAAACAGTATTGATAGAAATTTGATAGAAGCTATTAAATCCTTATATGAAAACGCAAAATATAGTCAGAAAATACAACAGAGAGTTCACTCCACAGAGAGTCCAAGATTACAGTAGGGTATCACAACCTAAAACCAGTTGAAGTGGGGGAATGCGTATTTCCAAATGATATTGCAATAATCTCAAATACAGAGGAATATACAATTCAATGTGAACCTATGAGTGCAAGAACTAGAAAAAAGAAGATTCAAAATCAATATCAATAAGACAAAAGTAGTAGTAATATATCAAACAACAAAGACAAAAGAATAAATATAAAAGTCCATAAGCAACTAGTAGAGCAAGTAAATAATATAAAGTATCTGGAAATAACCATAAAGAATGTAGGAAAATTAGAAAAAGTAAATAATATAAAGTATCTGGAAATAACCATAAAAAATGTAGGAAAATTAGAAATAGCAAAACAACGGAAACAACTAAATTGTTTCATGGAATCAATAGAGGATTTATTAACAATAAACGACAAATCAAAAATGACGATGAATAAAACTATATACTTACCGATATTACTGTACGGATGTGAAACATGGGTTCTAACCGAAAAGCTAAACAGAAAATTCAGGTTTTAGAAATGAAATATTTGAGAAGAGTAGCAAAAGTAACGATAATGGACACAATAAGAAATGAAGATATAAGAGGAAGATTAAAAATTTCAGATCCACAAATCCAATCTAACGAATCATACATACCTAGATTCTTTAAAATGATTGTTGTCTTCTTTATTTTTATATTTATTAGTCTGTCGAATTTGAAGTACAGGTTGAGGACGAGCATTAAAAATTTAAATTCTAAACGTGTAAACTATTATTAGCTATTAATTTTTTAATGCTTTGTACCACCGTCATAAAACAAAAACGATAAGCCGTCCTTTAAAAATGAATATTATTGATCAACTGAAAAAATTGACTGTAAAGTTTGTCATATGTGATAAGAAATGTGAAATCCAGCATCTGTGATTCACGTACACGAACTGCAAAGATAATGATACGTAAGTCACGTAAGCATTGCACTGAGTAGGCCGCACGAAAGCATTTAGACATGTACTTATCTTCTTTTCTCTATTTCGACATGAGAATTAGCGATTCTTACACTGAAATTCGTAATTCTTACAGGAATTTTAGTAATATTAGTTTTTTCAAAGTTGGTATCTCTGCATCGTAAGTTGACGTTACATGAAAAAGAAATCAAAATTATTGGAATTTAGCAATTGAAATTCAAATTTTGATGCCAAGATAAAATAAAGACGTTTTATTCATTCAAAGTTATTTACTTATAAAGATATAAAGAGATAATTTCGTATGAGATTTTAGATTAACACATAAATTTCAATATGTCAAAGTGTAAGTGTTGCCAATTCAATAAAATATTAAGGTTTCCCAATGTTGTTTTAAAATTATAATTATACGAAAATTATTAATTATTGTATCAAAATAGAGAAAACAGTATAAAACACACGTCATAGAATACGTTTCAATCACTTTACCGTTTCATAAACTCACCGCTGCGCGGCTCGTGTATGAAACCCGGTCTCGTAATTGAAGCGCGTTCATTCTGTAACTTGTGTTTTAATATACTATTCTGACTCGCATAAAATTGGATTCTGTGTGTTTCAGTCTTAACTACGATAACTATCATTTACGATTTGGTTTCTATAGAGTATATATGCGGGCATAGTTTGGGCACACGTACGTGTCATCCTCGGGTAAATTTGCAAGGTTTCGTATCTGTTGACGATTACTTAAACGCATGAAATTCAAACTGATAATTTTATTTAAATGCAATTTTTTTGTAATTTTGAAGTAAATAAAATACCTTTCTCATTAATTTTTTTGGAGGGCCATTAAAGTTAATGCCGGATTTCTAACTGCACCCGTAGCATAGATATACACTTATCTTATAATTGCAAAATAACAAATTATAGTTAAAAACCATAATAACCACTTGTCCGGTAAGACCTTCTTTATAAGTTGATGTTTTCAAAAGACGGGTATCTTGGCCAGTTTGGAATATTTCGGACACGTGCACATTAAGAAAAGGAAAAATGTAGTAAGCACAGTTAGGGGTGTTAAAACACCATATCCTATTCCCTAGCACTAATTATTACATATACCAAGTGGTCACAAACAAAAAAACTGCAAGTATAAATAAAATAATTAATTAACTATCATTAATAACAAAACGACTGGAACAACATTTTAAAACACACAAGATTTGTCTATACATCATACAAATACATATCACAACTAAAAGGAACTAGATTTTTATTTATTAAATGCAATAACTATAAGAAATGATTATATCTATTACTGAACAATCATTGAAAATGACAAACAAATACAAAAATCATGCTGGCTGAGTTGTATTTGAATACAATGTTATAAAATTTTTTTAAAAGTTTATAAACGCTTAAAAAAATAATTTAACAAAAGTGCTGTTAGAAATAGACAGTGATAAGAATTGCACGCTTAGAACGAACTAATTTTATTATTACGTAAATTTCGCAATAATAGTTTTTTCTCTTAACAATTTTAATGCAAGGTATTATTTTTTCTTGTAAATTTAACTTGCCAAGAGAGATTTTTTTGTGCAGTAAATTTTTTTCAACAAAAATTTATAATTTTTTTTAAATATGTGCTAACTTAAATTTGTTAAAGTAGATATATACATTTTCTGATAAAGTTTAAAAAAAGTTTTTTTTAATGTAAATTTAATAAAAATTTATAAAAAAATTAATCATGAAACAAAAAACTTTAATAAAAAATATAACAAAATGAGCATTATAATGTTTATTGTAGGTAAAGATATAACCTAGTTTATAAAAATATTATTAATTTTAGATGTACCTTATTATAAATTTTATTTTTGTAAAATCATTCGAGTCAGCTCTCCAAATATTTTACACGAGGGTTTAGATTTTCATTTCTGTAGAATTCAAGCAGCGAGAAAATTAAAAAGTATGATTTAATCGCTGTCGTACATTCTTGTCGGAAACTCTTACACTTTGAGAATGGGCGAATTGATTTTATCTAGAACAATGTTTTAGATTTTTTTTATAAAGGCGTAATGTTTAATCTAAATAAATATAAAGTTGTTGTAAAGTAATGAAAAGTTTACCTTCTTTATTATATTGTTAATTACTATTGTTATTACTGCAATATTTAATATAATAGTGCTTAAATATTCCAAAAAGACTAAAAATCTAATGCGTTCATATTTTTGAAGGGAAAGTGTAATGAACTCAACTGTCACTTTAGATGTTGCAATTAGTGAAGTGTAACTTTTGGCGTGCTATTCTGTTCTCATTTAAGAAAAGTACTAATTTTAGTATACAGAACGTTTGTTAGTCTGGTCCCTACTGACAGTTAAAAGATGCAATAAAAAACATGTGATTATTTATAATACATACACTTGTGTATGGTAGTACATACAAATATTACATTTATTGTTTTTAGTTATTAATTAGTTCTCGTGTCGATTTTGTTTAAATAATTTTATCTAACAAATATATCATTGAAATTTGTTTCTTTAATTCATTAAATGATTTATGATATTTAATAACCCCCATTAGAACCGATTTTGAATCAATCCAAGCAACAAACAATTTTCTGTTGAATGCAAGATTTTAATCTGTGATTAATAAGATTTCATATTCATTGACTTCTACGTACACCAAACATTGAAGATTACTTACTACTTATGTTGTATTTATGCAGATGTAATTTTGAGTGCCGTCCCCACCTGAGTTATTTGAATATTATAATATTATTAAGTTTGTACAACTAATCATAATAATTACAACAAACGCATATTGAAAACTGCAAAATATAACATAATCTTAATGAGTACTTAAATATTAAATTTAAATAAAATTTAGCATTTTTTTATTTCTGTTAATTTTAGACTTTTGTCACCACCAGTTTCTTTTGAAAGTATTTGGTATATTTATATACATACCACTTTCTGTATGTAATAAATTAAATAACTTGTTGATTTATTGCATACTGAATAAATCAAATACACAATCAACATAACTGTGAAATAGATAATTTAAGATAATAAATACTTTAACTTTAAATAAAGATATTAATAACTAAGTATTCTGAGTTTGTTTTACAAATTGTTAAAAAGCTGTTTAACAAATAAGTATCTATTATAATACAGAAAGTGAATACCAAAGTAAAATAAACATATCTTACTTGTGGCTTAATTGCTTTTAAATTTATTAGTCTTACTTACTAAAAAGCACAAGTTGTATACAAAAAATGTAAGAACTGTGGTTGTTTGTTTGTAGTAGAAATTGTTTCCACTCTTATAAGCACAAAATATTTTTATATAACTTCAAATTGCCTACAAGTTTAGTAACAAAATTGTAATTTTTAATTAAAATATAACTGTTTTAATTAATAAACGGGTTAATATTTTAGTAATGTTAATTAAACGAAACGAACGCATATATTTTTCTCTTTTTTGTATATGATACTAATAAATGTTACTAATAGTAACTTGTGAATGTTTTTAAAATAATACTGCACAGGAATAGAAATAGCACCGCATCTGATCTTTATCTTCAAAAACTTGAAAATTAAAGATGTATTTAAGTATAACTTTGGGTTTAGCCAAATTTGTAGCTGGTTTATTGTAATTTTATCGTTAAAACATAATTATAAATTATTGATGTAAAAAATTAACTTGCAAAATAAGTTTCTTGCAAGATTCTCAAGTGGTAACACTTGCCAAGGTAAGCTTGCTGGAAGCTTATATTCTTGTAGTGACAAGTTTGCTTAAAGTTAAACTTACATATTTGATAATGTAAGCGTATTGCAAGCTTGCAGAATAATCTTGTTGCAAACTTGGAGAATAAGATTGACGCAAGATTGCAAAATAAATTTGAAACAAGCTTTTAAAATAATCTTATTATAAACTTGTACTGTGGTAACTACGATCCTTAATTCAAGCTTACACGTTTGGTAAGGTAAGCTTGCTGCAAGCTTATATTCTTATCGTGACAAACTTGTGTGATGTTTACAGCGATGTCGATGTCAAGGTGTGTAAACATACCACAGATGCGTGGATGAGCGAGGTTTAGCTACCCGTGGCGGTTACCAAAGATGCTTTCGTCGTCCTTTACCTCCTAGTCTAGACCGATGTCGATGCCAAAACAAAAGAGTTTGTTTTTTATCGCTTTGGCATCGAGGTAACCTGTAAGAGTATTGATTTATTTCAGAGCACGTGGCATTTATTCACTCATTAAAGAAAACAAATATTGGAACGAAGCAACGTGCGAAGGTTGTTGCGATTCTTGTATAGAAACAAAATCACAAACTTTTTGTGCTTATCTAGGCTAACAGACTGACAAATTGCACATTATTGTTGTCAATTACAATTGTGTGACTTCAAGTAAAATTTCAATAGGTATTTGTATAGAACATATTTAATAATAAATATTTGCAGCAACGAAAGAAATAGAGTACTTTTTTAAACGGTCGTAGTATTTTGGTAACTATTTAGTTAGGCGTTTTAAGTGATACGTGTATATTAAATTATTTTTAGAATTCATATTATTTAAAATAAAATTATTTATTACATTTATGCTAAATTAATTTTTAATCCTTTAAATTTATTACTAAAAAAAATGTTCTGTAAATTTTTCACTTGCGCGATTTCAATAGATAAAAAAGTAAAAACTACTGCAAAGTTAAGATACATGTTAAATTTTACAATAAAAATTCTTTTTTGTGTAGTTCAGAGTGCGAGTATAATGATTGCCGTTTAGCTGCGTTCGCGTCTTACATCGATGTGCATGGAGATTTATGTAAGTCAGTTACAAAAATTTCAGTTTTATTGTAAAATTAAACATGTATTATAATTTTGCAGTAATTGTTTATCTATTTAAATTAAAATTTAAAAATTGTAGGTTCTCGCAAACGAAAAATTTTCAGAACAATTATTTTTAGTAATAAATTTAAATGATTAAACTTAAATTAACATCAGTGTAACAAATTATTTTTTTTAAATAATATTTGTTCCAAAAATATTTAAATGCACACGTATCATTTAAAGACGATTTCTATTCTTTATTTAATAGATTTTCTATAATTTTTTGTTGAATATCGAATTTACGAAGAATTTATTATTTATTTATGTATATTCAATAAACTTTAGTAGATAGTATAAAGACAATCTACATGCTTATTTAAAAAACTTGATTTGATTTTGTAGAACTTTGACTTATTCTTTTAATATTTTATTAATTAATAAGAAATGTATTTCTAGGTGTAAAACAAAAACTCCCTTATCCCAGATGAGTGAGTATTCGGATCCATTGGTTGAAATGGAATGTAAAAATCTATGCATTTTTATCATTGCTATAAACTGATATTTTTGAAATATTTTAATCTTTCTTTTCACACATTTTTTTTAATCACACAGTTCTCACTTTTATTTTTAACTCTATGGTCAAGTTAGTTTTTATGCCTGTTATTAAACTAAGAATTTTTAATTACAACTGAACAGTTCTTAATGAAGGCAAGGCACTAATCTCTAGAATAAGTATTACTAAGAACCACGTGATTTATGAAATAGAGACAAAGTTAATTGTTTTTTAATATACGTCCACCAGTAATTTTCGAATTAATTGGCTTCTTGATTTTATTTTTTTAAACGGTTTATGAAAATTTTTGCTTTGGCATTTTCTGTTTATATTAATGCTACGATTTCACCTTCTAAACTAACAATCTGTTAATCAGATACACGCTGTATGTATTTACTGCTTTCTAACCAATAAACATTTATTTGTTTTTTTTCTGATTTTGGATATTGTTATCATTCGGTTATTGTTATCAAAAACTTCCAACGTGATTTTATAAAACGGCGTATACTGTATTAAAAAAAAGTGTCATAACACAGGTAAAGGTATTCTGTATGAGCCTGTTACAAAAAATTGACTTAAAACTGTTCTAAGTTTACAATGTAGATATATAGTATTATCTTTCTAAACTTAAAACTTAACCCTAATTAACACAGAAAAATTTTTTAATTTATATATAAACAATTAGTAATTGGTCTAAGTATACTAAAGTTAAAAGCAAATGTTTAACAATTGTTTGCAAAAAATGATTCTCAAAAAAAAAAACTAATTCTTCTAAACTATAATTTAAATTTTACCAGCTAAAGGTTTATTTGTTTCTTTTAGTTTGAGGATAACACTATCGTAATTTTACTTAAACAGGATGTCTTCTAAAAAACACTAATACAAGTGAAATTGTAAGATTGGTTTAAAACTAGTAGGTCAAGTTTCAGTAACGCCAAAATGTTTTTGTTAATTTAAAAAAAAGTTTTTATTTTAAACGTTTTATTAGATTTTTTTGTAAATTAACTAAACGCTGGGTTAACGTTAATGATCCAACATTTACTGGAAAACTTACTTATGTTCTTAAAACATATGTTAAATATTCTTAACATGCACAATATTGTATACCAAATAAAATATATAAATTACAACAATTGTTATATGTATCAAAAAATTATTAAAAAAAATATTAATATGAGTGCAAAAATTACAAAAAAATAACAACATTGAGATTGTATTAAAGTAAAAATAAAAAGTATTTTACATTTTCAGCATAATAAGATTACAAATAATTAATAGGTTTTACAAAAAAACATTTCAAGAATTAATTTATATTTTTTACAAAGCATTGTTTTTATAGATTTTATTTGATGTATTTATAGCACAAATTATTTAATTTGATTTGAATAGACAAATAAATATTAAATATAAACAACAATAACATTTGTGACTGTAAAACGATAGCTTGTTTCAAACTTGTTAAATACCATTTGTATGCTGCAACAAAAGTACAAAATACAAAATCTTTTACATAAGTTTGAATCGTATTTATTATAACGTTATAAACTTTTCAACAATTAACATTCATACGTTTTAGCAGCTATAGAAAAACACCTGTGTTTATGCGGGAATGAAAGCGAAATCTTTTTCAAAACCGCGGTGAAAAAATAACTTATTTTCACTGAATGTTTTCTCTTCTCGAAAAATAAAAAAAGAACGTTTATTTTAAAATGCATATATTCTAAACGATGCTTTGAACTTGAAGGCTAGTCATCTACTGATTTTACAAAGATATTTGCAATAAAGCTACAATACAATACAATAGTACCCCTTCAAGGGGGTCGTAAAATTTCTGGAAAACTAACAACCACAGTTTAACTACGTTTTCTAATCTATTGTTCTTTAGCAGGTACAGTAATCCGGCTTACGGGAATTTATGTTTCAACAACCTGTATATAATATAAATGCAATTTTAAAAATTTTGTTAATTTAAATATAATTTTTTAATATACATATTATAGAATATAAAGTATCTGAATGAACGTGACGGTACTATTACTTAGTTTAATATATTAGCACACGTTTCCTTACTCAAACAGAATGCAGAAAACTTAATTTTTTATTTTTATTTATACAAAATCAAGTGCCTCAAATTCAAACTATAACTTAATCAAATAATATTAAAAACTTTGTTTGTAACAAGAGTGACATAAAAATGTTAATTCAAAAAACAGTAGTAATGAAGAAGATCACAGTAGTTAATTGTTATTTTAATTAATTTTCAATTTTTAAATACATAGATAATAGTTAAATAGTTAAAATGTAACAGTTAATTGATTTTATCATAACATTTATGAAACTACAAGGAATCTTGTGGCACTATGACTAAAATAACATAAAGACACTAAAAAAATACAATAACCTAAAAACCACTGCATCACAATTATGTATATATTATAGCCATTTACATTAAGTTGTTATTTATTATAATTTTATGCATATTTCTGTAAAATAATTAATTGTTAATGTTTAAATATATTGCTACATGCAAAATATGTTAAAAGAACGATGCCTGATTAAAAATAACATAAACGAGATAATTGCCGTTGCTCAGTGAAGATGATCGTGAATTAAATTTAGAAACTTGTGAATAATTTAGAAAACTCAACAATGGGAAAGTAAAAGTCAAAATTAAATGGGCGCCAGGAAGGTTTATAGCTCAAAAAAGGCGTCTAGACCTTGCCAAGCAAAAAGCTGCTGAATTTTTACATATATAATACCCACCTTAAATACATTTGCCAGTTTGGCATGTATCAGCAAAACTTGTATATAGAATTATGTGTATAAGTATTGATCGTGTCAAACGGGTTTAAGATTATAAGCGACGTTTGGTTTAGATCGCCTGTAATAGAAATTCAATTACCACCAAAATAATATACTTTTTTTCTGATTGTATGTATTATATTTAGAAGTAACTACACAAAAAAATAATATTCATTTTTGTCACGGTTGTCACTCGTGTATGTCAACCGGTGTCGTTTTTGTGTTTTTTTTAAATATTAAAAAAATTATTTCTAACAATAGGTTTAGTTCTAGTTTCTTCTTGTGAGCCAAAACAAGAAGTTAAACATGGGCGATATTTTGCGACTTACATTTTTACAGCGCTAATTGTTACGTTTTATTTTAGATCATATTAAAGTCAAAGTAAATATTTTACAGCACAACAGTTGTGTAAATTTGTTCATTGCAAACAGTTGCATAGAATAATTTGGCCCGAAGAAGCAGACACAGGTCTAGTCGGCGAAACGTCGCCAACATTCTAAAGCAAATTAATTTGTAACCTTTTGACACGACCTCCTATTGGGATTCAACAACAATTTACTAATAAATATTTTAGGTAAAATCATATTTTTCAAGTTTTATCTGTAATAAAAGGATAATCCGCTTTTGGAAAATACAGAAAATATTTGTCTTCTTACATTTTGTTTTGATCAATTCAAGTTCTGTGATAATTAGAAGCATTGATCGATGATCGTGATTGCGATCAGGTTTTTAATGACGGTCGGTTATTGCAATTGTATTTAAAATGATTGCTTTGAGAACTACGCCGAACTTTAGTAAACTATGTTAAATGGTGTAAAAGTATACACTCTGTATTTATCATAAATATTTTATTTTACAATAAATAACAAAAAAACTAAAAAGTATTTAAACAGACATTTTAAAAATATTGTAATAATTTATAGTTTATTTTTGCTTAAAAAGATAGATAAACAATAATTGATAATACAAGAAGGCAATAGATATAATTTATAGTTATTTATCGTGTAAATATGTTTCTAGTAAATATTAATAAAACTGTGTTTTATACTACAACGATTTCGCTCATCCGTAATATCTGTATTCTGCTTCTCTGACTTTCTGGTATTACTAATACGATAATATATCTATAATAATATATTCCATATCTGTAATTGAAATTAATTTTGAATGCAAATGTCACTTTATAACGCTGTTTGTGATTAAACGATGTCAAGACGTCTTTATTAAATCACATTACTGTTTTGTTTGTTATCATATAGTTGATTTATTTAAATTGAGATTATATTCAATTTACTGTCCAATTCTTAATGGTATTATATAAATACATATATACTTAAAAGGTTATGTCCTTTACAAAGAATGCGCATAAAAGATTCAATGTCTTTGAGAAACACTTTCAAAGCATCTTATAATATTCTTAAGCTTCTTTTACCGTTTGTGTTCTGGCTGTTGCTTGTTTAATATAATTATTCTCATTAGATTACATATTTTCTGTAATACTTTCATCATTTTAATGATTAGTAAATTACATTTTCTATAGAAATGGTGATGTATTATGTTGGTTATTATAATTAAGTTATAGAAATAGACGGTTGCTTTTGTAGTAAATAGTAAAATTTGATATAATAATAAATATAAACAAATTACAATTTTGTACATATTTTGTAAATACATTATTTGTTTTAAATAGACTTATAATTTTATTCTACCAATTATTAATTATTAACAACTATATAGACAAAAAAAATAAAAATTAAAAAAAAATATAAGCACCGACTTTAAAATAATTAAATGCATCAAATCAAATGCACTAAAAAAATAATGATTTGGTTTAGTTACAATACCACGACGAAATTTTTTTAATAGACAGTGAATAAATATCTTTCTTATTCATTTATCTCTATCAACTAGTTGTCTACCACATCTTAAACTTGAAATAGGTATATAATAGCGAAGGCTTCCACGGCCGGAATCTATACCAAGATAAAAATGTCTTCCGGGTTTGGACCGTGTCATTGTTGTTGTAACCGAAATTGCCAACGTTTCGCCCACTTTCGTAAGGGGCTTCATCAGGGCGTGAGATAAATCGCAAAACTCAAACAATCGTAACCCAATTAGAGTCGAGCGTAACCATCCGTGACGATCCTTTTCTTTTATATACGGAGACTGTTTCTTCTTAAGTCACTTCTACGGAGTTTAGAATCTGGCTTGGTTCACAAGTTGATTACCTAACTCGGTAGTGGTTCTTTGTTAGATTTTTGTTTGCTTTTTCAAGTTATCGTTTTCTTTCTTACATTTTCAGAGTTTAGATTATGGCTTGTTTCACAAGTGGATGACCTAACTTTTGAGAAGTTCTTAGTTAGATTTCGGTTGCTTGTTTGAGTTTTGCGATTTCTTTCACGCCCTGATGAGACCCCTTACGAAAGTGGGGGAAATGTTGGCAACTTCGGTTACAACAACAATGACACGGTCTAAACCCGGAAGACATTCTTATCTTAGTATTGAAATAGGTATGACTAATAAACACATATCAAAATATTTATTTACATCAAATTAGTTTTTAAATACTTTGACGATTGTTTGATAGGCATGATTGAATAAGAAACGTGATTAGTCATGTGTTATACAAAAAAATTGTCGTTTTTTGGAACTAAATTTAATCATTATTTTTTTTTTTAGTGCATTTTGTATTTTTTTTAATCTGCTTTTTTCTTTCTTTTAGTGTGTTAACAATAGTGACATAAAATATAATAATAAAAAAAAAATAATAAAAATGATTCGTGTACAAAACCAATCCAGTAAAGACTGGTATAAAAGGGCAGTTTTTTTCTTCGCCAAAGATATTATCGAATTTTATGCAACTTTCACTTCAACCTAAACAGGCTAGATAATAATCAATGAAAAAATTATTATTGTCTAATTCATTCTTTAAATGTATTAACATGTTTTAACCTTATAATAAAATTAAGCTCATCTTCAGAGTAGTTTACGAAAAATATACAACTCAATGAAAATATAAAATTTAACTTACATTTTTGAAGAATGTCAAATTATAAAAATGTCAAGTTAACTAACTCGATAATTAAAAAATGTAAGTTTTGTTAAATGTTATAAAAAAAGATGTGTGCAATTTACAAACAATTCTAAGAAAATTTGAGTTTAAAATCATAATTGAAATTAGTTTGACCATTTAACAAAAAAAAATTTATGATATTTTAATATAAATCAATTCTAACAATTCTAGAATTTTTTTGTTTTTAATGATAATAATAAAATGAAATAATTTAAAAGAAATAACAGTATAATGATTATTACAAAGCATGTTGTGCAAATGTAGGTTCAACAAAATTGGGATTATTTATGCATTTTGATCGATTTTTTAAATCTCTAAGATCGTCATTAAGTCTAGTTTTGTTTTTGTGTCACACCAATATAAAATTTGTTACAAGAGAAAATTAATTTGTAAATTCCACTTTTATTTAAACTATTATTATTTAAATTATGCAAAAAAAGATTCCCAAGAGATAATTTTTTGAAATCGTTACTTTTTCTTAATTTGTTATAAAATTAAAGAAATCTGCTATAAAAAGAACAAAAAAACGTTAGTAGTATTTGCTGACACTGGTATTAAGCTAGTGTAAGATTTAATGCAACGTTTAAATAAGTGTTTTAATAAACATTATAAATAATATCTAAAGGAAAATGATTAGTATAAGCTAAATAAAAAACTGGTGTGGTCACCACACGACTTTCTTATAAGTAATGATTAAGGAATGTCTACATATTTTTGGTTATGTTGTTATAAAATCACTTTGAAGTAATATGTTCATGTTTGTATTGACTTCCTAGCATGCTATAATTTTTTTGAAATTTTTTTTCTCGATTTCATTAAGATATAACCGAAATATAGCAAATTGAGCTTATGCTGTCATATGTGAACCTTGATGTTGCTTTCCCCTTTAGTAAATCAGTAAAATTTATTATTTTTAACGTACATATCTTGTTTTTCCTTCAAGATATCAAATTTTCTTCTTAAAAAAATTGTCGCAGGATTCGAACCTAGATTATATTTGTGAATTAATTTTAAATTATAAATAAAATATCTAATAAACTATTAATGTTAAAAAAATTGTTTATTTGAATAAATTGTTAGAAAGAATTATCTCTCTAAGAAACTGTAAAAATAATTTAAATAATTTACATGCGTACAAAATTATATAAGAAAAACTGTTATCAGACCCATCTTTTGATAGAACCGAAAAATCAGCTCCATACCATTAGTTTCAAGTTACTAGGACTTTTGTTTCGACAGTTATCGTGGAAGACCTTGACCTTATAGGAAAGTAAAAAATTATATCCAACTTATTTTTATTTAGTTTAAATTGATAAAGGTGTAGTAAGAAATCTGTTAAAAATAATGAAATAAATCTAATTTATCAGACATATTTTGTATAAATTCATATGCGAAAGTGTTATTATTTGAAGAAATTAATAAATCATGAAAAGGTAATTTATTGTTTTATGGATATTCAACGGCTACTATATTATGAATATCATTTAAAAAATCTAAAAAAAATTTAATTTCATCATTAGCACCATTGAAAATTAAAAAACTGTCATCAACATATCTTTTCCAAAATATTACTGGTAAAATTAGATTAGAAATATATGTATTTTCTAAATGGGTTAAGAAAATTTCAGCAAAAACTCGTGTTAAAGGAAACCCCATAGAAAGATATAGAATTTGTTTAACAAATTGATTATCAAATTGAAAGAAAACGTTATTTAAACAAAATTTCTTCAAAAATATAACGTACAATTTGGGACTCACTTAATTATAATGTTAGCAGTAAGGTGGCAAAATTTGGTAATGATTCATATAATAAGCTATAAAATTTAAATTATTTTCATAAACCACAATTTAAACATAAATTTAATTTTTTTTTCAACAAAATAAATTATTCATTGATTTAGATTCTTCAAATCTATATCTTTTTAAAATTCCAAGCAATTTATATTTTTTAAACTAAATTTATGAAACAAAAAATATTGATAACAACAATTATTACTAAAACAGATAAAGGTAATTGTGCAGTAATTCTTAATAGATTATAATAAATTAATAAAACTTTAATTTTTTTTAGATTGTACTGATTTTGAAAAATTCCCTTTAACTAAATATTACATTCAACTGAAAACGCTTTTAATTGTTTTAATGTTTATATTTCTATTTTGAAAGTATCTTATCCTTCTATCTCTTTATTTTCTTATTTACTAAAAATTCATAAACCAAATTACCTTATTAGACCAGCTGTAAATTTTATTATTCCACCTATCTATTAAATAAACAAATTTTTAACTAAAATATTCAATTTTGAAATTAACTTGAGTTTTACTTATTACTCAATAAAAACACTAATGAACAAATAAATTGTTTCATAAATAAATTTTTCCGCCTGATACAAATTTAAATCTCAATATTTTTTCTTCTGATGTTAAAAATCTTATTCCTTCAGTTCCTCCTACAGATGTATTACTTATAATCTTAAATCTTCTTTCATTTACAAATTTTTCTGATTTTGTAACTAATTGATTTATTAAAAAATACTAAATTTTGTTTAAATAACATTTTCTTCAAAATTGATAATAATTTTTTTAAACAAATTTTAGGTTTTTTAATGGGTTTTCCTTTAAACCTATTGTTGCCGAACAATTTAGAAAACACATATTTCTAAATACCCAATTTTCTTACAAAAAGTAATATTTTGGAAAAGATATGTTGATTACATTTTTTGTATTTCTAATGGTTCTAACAATAATTAACATGTTTTTAGATTTTTTAAATATTTATAATAGAATAGAATTTACAGTTGAATACTCAAAAAATGTGCGAATCTTTGTGAAAGAAAACAACGTAAAAGTATAGTTCGAAAACAGCCTTTCTTATTGTGAGAACTGCCGCGACAACAAAAGTATTAACAGATTTAATTACGGTCATAAAGATTACTTGCTGAAACCTGAATCCTAAAACTGTCTCTAGAAGTAATAAATATTAAATAAATGACTCAATTCCAAATGTAATTTAATAGAATACAGCATGATTAGAATACATATGCAATGAGAATGTACTTAAAACAAATAACTTTTAAACAAAATTTAAAAAAAAATAAAATAATTATATTTTATTACAATAATATCTCAAAAGGGAAACCTAATTACAACTTAAATTTTGATAAGACAAAGAAAATGCCAAATCAACGTAACTACAGAATACGGATATTTAAGCAGCGTAATAATTTCGAATTAATTGAATACAAAAACTTACTTACAACTTTGATTGACAAAGATGAATTTAAAAACCTAAACTAACTTCCTTAAATCAACGTGAAATTAATCAAAATAATCCTAAAGTACATGAAACAAATAAAACTAACTAAATTACCGGGTCTTTCACAAAAGAAATTGCATATTTAAAATTAAAATTTCTTAATGATTGTTATTTCATCTCTGTAATCGACTTCTTATTTTCTCTTAGAGTAACATTTTCTAAACGTTCATTACAAAAAGATTAAAACAACTTTGAAGTTCACAACAATGGTATTAAAACTATTACTACATTAGTTACAAAACACTTTTAAATATTTACAAATTTATTTTATTTGCTTTATAAGTCACATCCACATGTATTCTGTTGCAATTTTTATTACATAAGTTCACACACCAACATCGTATTTGTTGAAAAGATTTGACAACATTGTTAACGATTAGAGATTTAGCATTAATAGATTTTTATAATATATTAGCAGCAAAATTTTATAAATAATTGATATTTTAGAAACTGATTTTTTTGCTGCTACCTTATTGTTTGATATTAGCAAACATCAATATTAAAAAAATTAATAAACGTCAATATGTCATATGCAAAAAGTCGCGCTTTCTCCAATGCTTCAATTATCAAAAATATTCAAACTTTAAAAATTGTATTTTAACATTTAAGTTTTGAAAATTTAAAATAAAGGTTAATTACTTTAATGGATATAATATGCTGCTACTGTGAGATTCATTTAGATATAAAAAAAATTGCGATAAATATTGTGCTATTTATCGGTACATAAATAATTATAAAAATTGTATTGACATAAGCATAAATAATAACGTACAGATATCACACAGTTTTTCTGAATCATCATGCAGTTCAAAAAACTGATTGAGCAAATTTTAGTTAATATTGTAAAATATAAAATCTTAAGCTCTCGCTGTTGTTATGTTTATGATTATAAGGGACTTTCGGCTTAAACCGCGTGGTAGTTAAACACCCAGACTTAGGCTTGGTCTTAGTCTCACCTTGAGAGTCAAAACAAGAAGTAGAACTTGGCCTTTGCCGTATTGTCGTTCGTGAACCCAAACAAACTGACGACATCTTTAGAGTGGTAAATGTCACTGAAGGAAAAAATGTAAGTGACAATATATACCAATAGCGATTAGCGTGATTAAAGGACCTTATTTTTTCGTTACCGCTAGACTGACTTTGTTATTATTCGGAGTAAGTGTTTGTGTCCTTTCCAAGAAGGTTGATTTTTGGCAACTGTAACGCTACAGTCGTTATGAACATACAAGATTACAACGACAAAATGACAAGCTTACTCTCGGAAGAAGAGACAAAGAAACCTTTTCAACTCCTTATCCACTAAGGTAAACTGCGTTATCAAAAACTTCACTACTATAGATATTAACAAGAAACAAATTTTGATTGTCAAAAATCCAGTTGTGCCACAAATTAATTCCATTCTATTTTTTAACTCTTAAATAGTATTTTAAAACGATTGCAATGTTTCTATAATAGTTATTTGTATTACTAGTCAAAAAAGTGATGTTTTGCCGGTATGAGCATAAGCGAATTATATAATAAATTCATGATCACGTTTTGCTAGACAAAAACTAAAGTTTTGTTTGCGACTGCATGTACTGTCAGCGGCTGACGAGAAGGCACCCGGAAGGAATGCGTTTATCCCTACTAAAACTTGATATATTATGCTTGATAAAAACGTCGCCCAGTAGTTGTAATTACAAATACTTACAGCGCCCTCGCACAATTCGCGGTGGCCAAGGTCTAAACTTTCATATCGCTCAGAGCCACGTGATTTTTTTCTGCTCGTAAATATAAAAATAAAACTATTGAAAGTAAATTAATTTATTACTAAAAGTATAACTATTAACAGGATCAAGTAAATAAGAAACGCTTAAAATTTTTGTACATACGACATTTTTTTAAGTTTTATTAACAATAAAGCAAAATAAATTTCAAAAATGATTATTGAACAAGTAACCTTCATCCAAAAACATTGTAATTCATACATGCTTAAAATTATTATCTTATCGTGAATAGAAAAGTATCGATGTCATAATCTTTTTGTGTCAATTATAATACAATCACATTGTCATTTTAAAAATAATTAATAGTAATTTTTGTATCACTAAATTTATATCTCACTATCAGTATTTACATCGTCATCACTTTCTTCGCTATCATCTCTATCCTGTTGTAAGTTTATTTTCATTTAATTTATTTTTCATCAACAAAATAACGATTAAAGATAACAACGGTAACAAGTATAATAACACAAAAAATAACACTTCTACAAAAACGCAAATACTATAAGCTCTGAACACCGCGGATGCTGAGATGCAACTATACCGAATTGATAATGATGTTTTTAGGACCAGCAGTAATATGCGCTTGAGTGACGAAAACGCATAAAATTGTGATCCCCTTACCTCAGCCCCCAAGTGCCTTCTCGTGAGACGCTGACAGTAAGTGTTTATGTTATTGATTAGAAAAACATATATAACATGGTTGTTGGTACTCTCGTTGATGATTGTTTGCTTTTATTCTACTTTTTGAATAGCGGTTTCATATGTACATTAGCGTTTTTAGCATTTTTTTTGGGTATTTAGGATATTATTAGAGAAAAACGGTTGCAATTTTTGCTTTAATGATTTACTTTTCAACAAAACGAAAGATTTCAATTTCAAATTATTCATGGCTTTCTCGGTCTTAGGCCTACAGAGTAATTGTAAAAATTTTTAAGACACTGCTCGTATTGGAAGCATTATATGATGTAACTAACTCTAATTAATTGTGAGCAAAATAAAATTTGTTGACACTATAATGGTAATTGTTGTTTGTTATTTGAAATAAATAAAAGCCGTGCACAAATGCATTTCTATATGTTTTTGATAATAATTTTATGCGCAAAGTAAAGCAATGTGTTAGTTGTGCTTTCCAAAATTTTATAAAAAAAATCAATTTCAATATTTGGAACACTTTAATTGTAAAATTGTTACTGTTACTTAAATATTCATTAAACCGTTCACAAAATTGTATACGTTAAATGAAGTTGAAAGTACGTAGTTTTTGATAAACCGCACCTTTGTTCTTTTTTTAATGCTTTGTGGCAAGTTTTATTGACAATCCTAAAAACTAAATGCTTATAAATGAAAAAATTAAACTTAAAGAGAGTTTCTACCTGCTAGCGCAGATGATTTTGCTGCCAATTGGATTAGGTCTTTTTTTCATGCAATAACAAATGTGGTGCAGATGCAGTGAGTATGGTAAGTTTTCCTGTGTATGTTGGAATAGAATGGAATTATTGTAAATAAAATTTACTTTCTGAAAAATATTGGATAAATTGATCGATGGAATACAACCAAGTTTTATTGGGATTATGTATACAGTATTGAAATTGCATCAGCTGTTATTTAGTACTTACCCACAGAAAACATATTTTGCTGAGTAGTTATGATAATAATTGTTTCTCATTATGAAAATAGATAATAAGAAAAACGAAAAAATATACCAAGTTATTCAACGTTTTGGAAAAGTAAACTGGTAAATCTTTATTAATTCAACGCGATGAAAAACTGATATAAAAGTTGTCATTATTTAATGTTTTCTATTTACTAAAATTATTTTTTGATAAACTTGATCTTCTGTTTCCCTGTAATAGTAACGGATTAATTTTTTTTAAACCTAGAATATATATTTTATTTTACATTTTTATTGTTTGTACGATTTATAAAAACATTTGTATTAATTTTTTTTTTCATTTATTAAACCCTTTTTTGTATTTTTTTTTATATATCTAGCAATAAAGTAATATCTTACAGGTTTTTATTTTGATTTTTTAATATTACCAAAAATCAACTACGTTCTAATTTTTGCTACTCTAAAATTTGAAAAATATCATTCAATGCGTTTATTTTTTTGTCATGAGTTAACTTGGCTTAAATTTTTTAATTTTTGATCCCATTTTAAGCAAATTTAGTTATACACACCATCTCTGTATTATTAACTGTTCTTGAAATAATTCAGTAATATCGTAAAGTTCAATTATTTTAAGAACGGTTAATAATATAGATACGGTGTGTACAACTAAATTTGGTTAAAATTTAAAAATGCATAAATAAATATAAAATCTTGTTTAAAAAATCAAAATTATTGTATGTCAAATATGCAAAAATTTGTATCAAAAAGATTAAATGAATGATATTTTCAATACGTTACAGTACCACAACACACGTTAGGACGTAGTTTAGTTTAACTAATATCAAAAAATACAATTTAAAGCTTGTAAGATTTAAATCTTAGACTGAATGATATTTTTCAAATTTTACAGTAACACAAATTGGCACGTAGTTTATTTTAGGTAATATCAAACAACTGAAATCAAATCTTGTAATACTTGAGAGATATTCATTTTTTGATTTTGCAGTCTTACAGTTGTCGTATTTTTAAAAAAGTAAAAAAACTTTTGAAAACGGTTTGAAAAATAAAAAATTTTATATACAAGAGTTATTGTAAATTTTACAAAAAATTAAAAAGTCAAACGGGACCTACACCTAACGACGAATCCGAACGGCGAGACGTGAAAGAGATGCTTTTAGCATACACTTTGCAAGTTTGTCAGACCTGCGAAGGGAGAGTCTACCTAAATGTTATAAATTCAAGACATTACCGGGATTTCAGCTTCAGTTCCGTCAGCATAGTAGAGAAGAGACATGAGCTCTAGTGTATTTTATGGTAGATATACATACATAGCAAAACAAATGTGTACATAAAGTAAATATATTAAAATTATGAATGATTAATAAAAATACACATACTTAAATAAAGATTTCCTTTAGAAACCTTAATTTTTTAGTCTTTTTAATTGTAAAACGTTTTTATTTTATTTAATTTTAGAATTAACCTATTTGCAAAAAAAATGTTACAATTTCCGTTGTTATATAAAAATACTTCATATCTGCTAAATCACAGTTTTTACACAAAATGTTGATCTGGCCATTCCTACATCATTTGTAAATATTTCTAATGTAAACCAAAATCTCTAAACTTCTATAATAGAAATTATTGAGTAATTTTTAATGTGAAACGCGTTTGTAGGTTAAGACAAAAATGTGTCTTATTGTCTCACATCACAGGTATTACACGCCTAAACACAGTATTCCCTTCTGGGTCACTGTAACAATTCAAAAAATAAACTTAAACTAGATTCAATTCTTATTAAATATTTACAAAAATTGGTAATTTAGATCATTGTCGACATAAGCATAAGATAAAGCTTATGTTGATTATTACATATTCCAAACGTCAAATAATATTTGTCTTGAAAAATTTTATTTTGGCATCGGTTTTATTACTTGTACTTCTTTTTGTTGTTTATGACCTAGTTTTAAAAAAATTAAAGCCGCATAGAAACGTTTTTTATATTTCTGTAATTATATTTGCATGTTAGTCGGCTGTTAATAAAAGTAATAAAATAACTTTTATTGTTATTGTTGTCACTTAAAACATAAATAACCACACCTTTCAGAAACATTATGTAATAAGCTGGCTTTAAACAATTAAAAACTTGCAAAACCGCAACGGTTTGTGGCTAAATCAAATAGCAGCGTGGACAAACTAAAATGCTTACAAAACAATGCATTTAATTTATATTGTAGGTATGTTAATTTATTTACAACGCTTTGTAGACATTAATATTTATTAAAAGACGTTTATGGTTATTAAATGTATAGAATGTTTTTCATAACAATTTTATCGTTTAATCATTCAATCAAGCAAACAACTTATTTCAACCCAGTTTAATTCTTAAAACAGTTATATAACAACATAGTAGACTAATCCGTAACAATTTTCTTATTAAATATGTTTTTTTATAATTTATTATTTTCTATTAAACCATTTTTTAGTTTGTTAACAGTTTTAACTAAAATTTAGTCATCTTAAGAACTACAAGAAACAAAATATCAAATGTATAAAACTAGTACATATGCCCCCTATGCTTATTTTCCCACGTAAAAAAAGCAGCAGGAGTTTGAGCTGGGTTTGCCACCTGGAGGATGACCGAAAATGAGTGAATCTGGTTATAACATCTGACTTTTTTTCAAATTCTTTTAGCCTTGCTTAAAAAGTTCATAATTTTTTTGAAATCTGCAAACAAAGAAATCTCCAAATTTATTGCTCAACGATGTTGCTTGAGATAACAGAGTGATTTTACTTTCCTCTCTTTTATTCTCACCCTATTTAAGCCTTAGACGTTGCATTAATAAACCGATTAGCGTTTATTCTGAGGTAGAAGTTCGATGAAGTGTGGATGAGATTTAAATCAGAAAAAATTATAAATTATTCTAAATTTTGACTTTATTTAGTGCTGCATTTATTCATGCATGTACAATGCAGAGCGCTCCAAATGGTTTCAAAAAACGGGGATTTGTCCTCCAAATAGCACAGTTTTTACTGATGACGATTTTCTTCCGTCAGCTATAATAGATATTTATTTAGTCAATTTTAGAACTAATAACAACTCTAACAATAAGAAACTTAAT
Organism: Aquatica leii; assembly: GCA_035610365.1. Classification (NCBI taxonomy): domain Eukaryota; kingdom Metazoa; phylum Arthropoda; class Insecta; order Coleoptera; family Lampyridae; genus Aquatica; species Aquatica leii. The sequence goes on from CM069433.1 coordinate 77,901,745, forward strand.
GAACAAACGCTGAAATAATTTATTCAAAAGTAACAAAAGTGATGAAATGTTTGTATTAAGTGACGGAAATACGTCCAATTTACCAAAGTGTTCTTGGATGTCAAATGTAGCTGCACAAAGCACATCATATCCAACGATTGTCATATTCCAAAAGTTTAACAAAACAAACAAAGGGCGTCTAGAAAAAAAGGAAAACAAACAATTGTCATTTTATTGCTATATTTGCAAGAATTACAGGAAGCCAAGGAAAAACGCGCTATTAAAGAAGCTAACAAAGTGGCACGGGAAAAACAAAAATTATCTTTAAGTGAAAAAAGAAAGGTCATGAATCAGTAGTCAAAACATATATTAAAACAGAAAGGAGTGCTAAAACCAAGAATGTGTAGATCTACAAGACAATCCGATTCTCCAGATACGGTTAATGAACATGACGCAGAGTGCTTATATTGTCTGGACTTCTATTCTAAATCTAGCGAACGATGGATACTCTGTTTATCTTGTCACAAGTGAACAGGCAGTGACGACGATGAAGACGTTTTTGTGTGTCATTTAGTAAATAGATATATTGCAATAAATGTTTTTATTGCCTAGCAGATATAAAAATGAATCATATCAAACCTAAAAATATTTCCGAAAATTATATTTTTCTATGAAGATAATACGATACATTGTATGTTTATTTGCAATTAAGCAACATTCTTCATTGTGTTTGACCAGTTTCATTTCCGTACAGGTTAAAGTCATATCTGTACAAGTCAAAGCTACTACCTTACACTCTTTACAAGATATTGAATTATGTAAGTATAATTTAAAACATACTTTACGAATATTCCGTGTATCACAATTATAAAATTTGAAAACGAAATTATTTAGGACCGTGTAGGTGTTATTGCATTAGCTTCAACGGTAACAGAAGCTATAAAAAAGTTTGGTTTGTAAATTAAATATTTGCGGCTATGTTTCAATGCAATAAGAATAAATGAAAACATTGATAAAACGTCAACGGTACTTTAACGGATTTTTGTATTGTTATAGAGCGGTAAAGATCAGCTGTTTAGAAACTTTACAATAGATGCTGAAATTTGCTCAAATTAACTTAATTTAGTTAGTATTTATATACATTGATCAGTTTTTTAAAATGCATGACAATTTAGAAGAGACTAATTATCATTGGGCATCCATTGATAGTTGCAAGGTAACAATATGTTTCTTCCGAACATGCCGAATATCTGTACGTTATTATTTTTGTTTATGTTAACGTAGTTTTCGTAAGTATTTACGTATACTTTTGCTACGTATTACATTATAATTTTATAACAACACTCTCACACCTTGTTGAAAATGTAATCATGAACACTCTGTACTAACGTTGTAATAAATAGTATAAGATAAATATTACAAAAACAATTAATTGTTACAAGACTGGTGCTGATCATTGGTTTATACGTTAAAAAAATTTTATATTTAAAAGTAATTATAAACAAAAACATTTAATTGACGTTATCTTTACTTCTGTGATTGATTTTTGTTTTTTTCTACAGTATCATTTTCAAGACTAACAAATTTGCTAAACTAAAATATATTTTTTTTATTGAAAATTTCTTTTAATCACAATATTTCTTACATTTAAACGAATTTTAATATTTTTTAATAATAGTAATTTTATCTTTTTTATTAGGAATATAACTTTTTTATAATACTGATTCGCAATATCATTTTAGTTTTGATATAACAAAACATTTCAATATTCAATAGACTTATTTTGATAATATATATTACGTTATAACTCATGCGTAAATTATCAGCTTATATTAATTCGCCTGAAAGCTTAACATACACGAATTTCGGTCGAAAGCGGATCAAACTAAGAACAACTTGTTTCCTTCACAACTGAATTTGCGACTTTTAGAGTTTCATTTGAAATATGATCGTTTATGGCATAATCTACTTTCAGGTATAAGACGTCAGAATTCTTGTTAAAGATTCTCAAATACAGACTTCGGGTTGTATTGCAAAATGGTCTTAGTAGTTTATCTTATAAAGCTCTTTATGTTAACGTTAATTAGAAAAAAATATATACAATAGATTATTAAAAAATAAAGTTTATTATACTACGTACAACTAATTTTATATTATATTAGAAGTATTTAAATTACGTTATTGAAACAATTTACTATTTTTTGAAAATATATTATTTGCTTTGTAATTTTAAGCATACATTGTCTAAAAAAATATTTATAAAATATTTGTCTCATTAATATAAATAGATACTTTTATTTATAATTTATTATAAATTGATTTAGTTTTTCACTGTATTATGTTCTTTAATTTTTTATTCTTTTCCAAACTTTCACATTTATGTTTCTTGTACAAGTTGTCTCGGTTCTTTTAATAAAAACTAGTTTTACTTATGAAAGTTAGGTTATCGATTACTTGTTTACAGGTTATTTAGCAGTGCTGGGTAATTCCTAAGTAAAAAGTAATTAATAATTACATTTTTTTTTCGTGTACATTGTAATTGTAATTGCAGCAAAATCTGTGTATTAATCGTAATTTGTAATTATATTATTCATGATCTAATAACAGTTACATTGATAAGTACAATTATTTTTCTAATTACAATTACTTTTAAATGCATGTTTGTTAACGACATGCACGTGGTTTAAAAACAAGAATTTCCTGCGTAAACTTGGATTAAGTCACGTTCGTCACTAGAACTCGCATCTCATTGTTTTAATGCATTTGAAGAACGCGCTGCGTCGTGAAATTTTTCTCAGTGAAGAATATAAGTAAATTGATACTTATATTTTTAAAACGTTTCAAGTTTCTAAACATCTGTAAAATTTTTTATCATTTTTCTTATATACTTACTTGCTAACTATCTGATGTTTCTAAATACAACAGGCAACTAGATTATCAAAACTCTTATTAAAAAAATAATAGTTTAAAAAAACTAAAAAAACACGCTTTTATAAATAACCGAACTAAAAAGAAGAAAATAATTTATAATTACAAACAAAATTATTAAATTCAGAGCAATAATATATAATTATAAACAAAATCACTAAATTCAGAGTTAAAAGCGTGGGGTGCATCCGGATACACGGTAGTCTTTCGCGCCAAGTATCTGTTATTTCTTTTTTTTTGTAATTAATTATATCAATCATTGTTTTAACATGTATTCAGTTCGACTATTGCTGTCAATTTGTCATTTGACTGATATACATAATACTGTCACTAAACACGACGTTTGAATACATACGTGACGAGATATTCTACAGCTGCACTGTTTTTGTTAAATCTAATAATTTTTTTGTAAAGATCAGAGGTTTTTATTTTTTTATATTTTGTGTTCACAGAAATAAATTTATCATTGTTTGTAACAATAGTTTAACGTGTACTTGGTGAGACATTATACAGTGAAACTGTTATTTGTAGGATTTTTCTATATTTTCATAATTCTCCCCTTATTGATAGCTGCCTTTAGAATAATTGTAACAATGATAATAGATGCACCCCACGCTTTTAACTCTGAATTTAGTGATTTTGTTTATAATTATATATTATTGCTCTGAATTTAATAATTTTGTTTGTAATTATAAATTATTTTCTTCTTTTTAGTTCGGTTATTTATAAAAGCGTGTTTTTTTAGTTTTTTTAAACTATTATTTATTTTCTATTTTTTAGTTCGGGTACGTATAAAAGCGTGTTTTTTCAATTTTCTAAGCTATCAGTTATTTTCCGTATTTTAATTCGATTTATCAATAATCAATTTTTGCGGACATGTGATTATGAAATATCTTACGAACTAAAAACGTATTGGAAACGGTAGTTATCGACAGTAAGACCTTATTTCTCGGGGAGGGAACCTGAGAAACAGCTATCACATCCAAGGCAGGCAGCGGGCGCGCAAATTACCTGCTCCGACACGAAGTGGTAATAGTGAAATACTGAAATACACTGGAACGATTTAAACGCGATAGGCTTTGTCGAGATGCACACCTGCGCAGTTCACGCGCTCTGTCTTTGTCACTCTCATGCAGAGGATCCCTAAAGAAATCAATTAATCCTGACGATCCTAATTAGGATAATAAAAACTTTTTAATGAATTATTGCATTGTCATCGGTCCGTGAAACGCATGCAAAGTTTCAAGTTAATCAAACACCTGGAAACCGCTGAAAATTAAGCTCAAAGATTCCGTTACATACATACATCCCGAACTAATAAAAGCGTGTTAAAAAACATCAAATGGTTCAAAAAACGATTATTTGGCTTATGGTGTAAAAACGGGAAGACTTTGCTATAGAACATTCTAATGCTATTCGATAGGTAATTACAAAGTACATCTGGTAAATTAAAAAATATTTAATTTATTTAATTTAATTTAAATCATTCTTAATTGATAGATTTTAATTTTTGGACACCCCTTATAAGACGTAAAGATTATTATACTTGAGATATCAAATATGATCTATTGTTACACTTTACTGTAAATTTTGCTTCTTAAGCATCTCAAACATTTTAACAAAATTCAAACTTTTTAAAAAACTTTAAGTTTAAGGCCTCATAAACGTTATTAAAACACAAATTTATTTTGATCGGAGAATCCAAAAATGAAAATTCAGGAAGCTTCATTAAAAAAACAGTATCTCAAAAATAAAATTTTCTGAAAGTCACGTATTCCGAGTCGTAGAGTGTGAATAACCCTGTATATTGCATATTAGCAGCTGGAAGAACTAGTACATTTATTTTAATTTCGCTAGATGGTCAGATTTTGTATTTGTAAAAACACTTGCTATTTTTATCTTTACAGATAAATGAAATCATGTCATATCACATAAATTATGACAGCGCAGATCCATTTCATAATTCGTCTGATGACGATCCTGACTACATCCCTTATACTGTCCAAGAAAAAATAAAAAGCAAAAAAGTATTCTCAATTTTTTTACACAAGCTTCTCAAGATCAAAGTTGTGTTCTTAAAGATGCCGATACAGCATCTACATCAAGTGAACAAAGCGTTGAAATTGACTTTCACTATGCTGTACTAAATGGAAAATATTTCAAAATTACCAATAACGATTAACACATTATTGTAGCTCAATGCCAAATTTGTTTGCCAGCAAGTAAAACGATCAGGAGTTCTAAAGGTGCATCGACAAATTTTTTAAAACATTTGAAAACGAAAACATACGTCTGAATATGAAACTTATCTAAAAGAAAAAAATGAAAACTTGTCAAAAAAACAAAAATTTTCGGCAGTACTAAACAATTTAAATCTACAAAATTGGGAGAATGTTCAAAATTATCAAAGTTTACTGTTAAAAAGTGTTTGATAGCAGAATCCCAAATTTCATAATAAATACTATTAGTCCAATTTCAATTATTGAAAATAAAAGCTTTATAAATTTGTTCCAAGGATCAAATTTAGCAGTCATGACAAGAAAAACTGCTATGAAAAGGTTAGACGACCTATAAATTGATCGTATAAATTACATCAAGATATTTGGTCAACGAAAAAAAGAAGCTTTTTGGGCGTGACATGTCATTGGATAAATCCAGATTATTTTAGTTTACATCAGTGGCTCTATCCTGTGAACGTTTTGAAGGCATTTATGATTATAAAAATATTGCATTTAAGCTTAAAACTTTGTACGACAAATATTTTATTAATCCCGAAAAAATTGTTGATAACGCATCAAATTTTATAAAAACTTTTGAAATCTTCAGCATTAATGAAATTCTAGAAGCAAATAAAGAGCCATCTAATTATGAAGAGAATTTAGAAGATATAGGGTTTATTGAAATCCTTGGCTCAGAAGTAGATGGGATACTCGAACAAGATCCATTTAAAAACAACGGAAGTGACAATAATTCTGACACAGTATTGCCACAACATAAACGATGTGCCAGTCATTCAATTAATTTAATAGTAACTACAGACATAAGTAATGTTATTGAACGTAGCGTTAGTCTTCACAATAGATATATGAATAGTATTGCAAAGTGTAAAAAATTGTGGAAAAAAGTAAATCGGCCAAAGACTGCGGAAATTATTCAATCACACTTGGGTCATACACATTTAGTTCGCCAGGTGTAACTAGGTGGAACCGTTGACTGAACAAGTGGAATTTATTATATGACAGTATAAATCAAATACTTTATGAAAAGAAAAATTTACCTATGCTGTTTCAAAAAGTACAATTGCAATCGTTTACCGACAACGAATTTCTTTACCTCGAAGAATACTGTGAAATTACTAAACCTTTAGCAGAAACACTAGATTTTTGCAAACTACGACTAATGTATTTTATGGTTCTTTTTTGCCAAGCATAATTTTACTCCAAAATAAATTAAATAAGTTAAGAGCAAAAACATTCAAATGTGGTGGAAATATACTATTGAATAGAGCAAGCATAGAGAAGATGCGATGCCGTTTCGGGTGCAATTTCCCATCCAGAATTTAAGTTACGTTCGTTTCCAATAATAGAGGCAAAAGCTGCATTAAGTAAAGAAGATTTAAAGCAGCTTTTAATAGCAGAATGTAAACGTTTGCATTTTCAAGATTTAGAAACGGTTTCAAATCCTACACATTCACAACCGACCTAAAATATTTCAAATGAGGATACTGTCGATTTTAATGAATATGTAACTGATGTAACCTTTTTTGTTGAAACCAAAAACAAGGTAAAGCTGGAAGTGTTACAGTACTTAAACAATTTAAGAAAAATTATTACAATGCTAGACAGTTATCCATTGGTAAAAAAAGTGTAGAGAGATTATTCTCTTTTGCTACAATAATCAACGCTCCCAGAAGGAGTGTGCTCTCTGATGCTAACTTTGAAAAGGCAGTGATAATGAAAAGTAACAATATAAATACATTGTGAATAATAAAGTTCACATGTTTTATTATTGTTAAGTTGCGTATTCCATTTTTTAAAAATTAAATTGTTTATTTTGTTACTTTTATGAATTTGTGCTTACTTGTAAATTTTTTATAATTTCGAATAAATACCTGTTAAAATCAATTTTTTTATTTATTTTAACTGAAGTTTAATTGATCAAGTTGAATACTTGATCAATTAAACTTCAGTTCCTTAATTTTATCATAATTTATTGTTTTATCCGAAAAGTAATTATAAATCTAATTAATAATTCCATTTTTCATGTATTGTAATTAAATGAAAATAATTCCTATTTATAAGGCATGTAGTTTGTAATTGTAATTAGTTCCTTTTCTGCAAAAATACTTTGGATTTGTAATTAAGTTTAAAGCACCTGTAATTACCCAGCTCTGTTATTAACTTTATACAATATGTGGTGTCATAGATATAGATTGTGTACATAATGATTTTTAATAAACTCGAAATATGCAATTTGTATTTGGCACTGAGCTAAAGTATTTTAATTGCCTGCAAACTTAACCCATAATAAAGAAAAGACAAAAACAATTATGATATTAGAGAGTGGCGTGGGTAAAACAACTAATACAAACTAGCCGGTTTTCACTGTGCAGATTATATTCAATTAAAAAGACGCCAGAACGAGAGTAACTATAAAGGTTTGTTTACCCCGCTTCTACATTAAAAAAACACAAGTTAAACACATAAACTAACAGAAAGTAAATTTATTTTCTCACGAGTTAGGTAACACATTGTACTATAGCAAATAAATAAAATAGAAAAATTAATAATTTTTAAATTGATTTTTAGCATATAAAACTGATATAAATTTAATGAGAATGAAGCACAGCTAATCAAGTCCCAAGCTTAAATAATATGAAAGTTAATTATTACACCGATTATTTGTGATAACAAACAAATGTACACTCAGTCACAGTACATACGGTCGACAGCAAAATGTGATAAATAGCAAAGACTTACTTACAGTTTACAATCCCATTCTAGTACTAATAAAGTGTAAGCATCCCTAAAAACTAAAACTAAATACAAAAGTAGATCGCAATGGTATAACAATCTAATTAGCTACAACCAATCAACAGAAAAACGATCATTCGATCCATTAAGGAATGAATAAACGTGTCTAACAGCTGATTTAATAGATGCGATTATAAATGCTGAAAACAACGAAAGAAAATTAAATCTAACCGAATTTACATTCTATTTTCGCCAAAAAGGATTAGATTTAGAAAGCTCCGTCAAAGATTTAAGTTACATGCATTTACTATGCAATTTGCGTGTAAAATATTAAACTCGTTAAATAACCAGAAGCTAAAGAACTCCAATGTTACCGACTAAATTTAAAATAAACTATACAAACTATATGTATCAAATGAATCAATAAAGATGTTTAACATAACACAGCAGTCTATAAAATCAAGTAAGCATTTGATAACGTCTATTTATTGCATAAACCTCAAAAACTATTAATTAAATGTTTAAAATGTAGAACATAACAATTTAAATAGTGGAATGGATCCATATTTAGCTTTATTGGGGTTGGTTTTAATAAAATTCCATAAATTCTAGTCAATACCCACTTAAAAATTAAAAGTCGTCAGATGTGACTAGTTACAAATGTTTTGATCTTTTAATGTTTAAAGATCATATTCAGACCTAAAACTAATTACACCAATAGGAAAAATGATAACCAACTAATTTCAATTTAATTGTTTGTTTTTGGTAAGTTCTTATTAATTAATTTCTTATCACTTTTCTCATCGGTGTAATTGGTTTTTAGTTTAAAGATGGTCTTTAAACATTAAAAGATCGAAACAATCGTAACTAATCACATCTGACGACTTTTAATTTTTAAATTTCATATTAACATTGGTACTATAGTTTACGGGATTTTATATAACAATTTATACCAATTTCTAATGTTTTTAAAATAACAAATTATTACATAAGAAGATCGTTTTTTAGTTTATTTCGTGCATAAAATATAATATAAAAATTAAAGAAATGCTTAAATTATTGTAACATAAACAATGTTATGTAAATGACTATAGAGATGGTTTTCAATGTTTCCACTATTATTCATCTATAGGTAATTTTAATTTATAATCAAGTTGTGCTATAAATTTGCAGTTTTAAAAAAATGCTGTGTTATTTAATAGCATTAAGTTTTGAATCTACGCGAATTCATCCTTCTTTAGCTTAAACAAAAGTTAAAATTGTAAACTAATATTATTTGCGCGAGAAGGAATTGATCGTATTGCATTATATATGTATATACTTCTAAAAGTATCTTATTGACTTATTTATTCAAGTTTCTTTAGTTTTATAGAATATACATCGGATATAACGTTAATGTGAAAATTTAAACTAATTTGTGATTTATTACTGATTGATTTATTATCCACATTACGCCATTTCTTTTGTGCAATATTTGAGTATATCATTAATCAAACCAATTTTCTCTTGCCGTTCTGTTTTTATAACGTTGATTAATATATGATAAATTAAACGGATTGTTTTTAGATGTAATTTATTTGAAATTTAACGATAGTAATATAATCAATGAACCTAAACCAAAAAAATATTGGTGCTTATATATTTGAAACATGAACGAGAAAATATTGACCATAGAAAAACATATAAAATCTCTTAGTAGAGATAAAACGATTTAGTTGTGATTTTAAAAAATATAACTTAAAGCAAATTTGATCAACAATTTTTTGCAATCGTAAATAAGATTTATGATTTAGGCAGGGAAACTTAAATCGCATAGCATAACATCAATCAAATAGAATTTCGAAAGACCGTCTTTAAATCACTCTAATCAAAACTTAATAATTTTCACAAAAAAACTTATTAAAAAAATTTATTTCATTGCAAATTTTGTTAAATTTACATTTTTAGATTGACTACCTGCGCCAAAAATTGTTAGTAATAAAATAGTAATAAAAAAACTTACAGAAAAGTAAATTTAATGAACTCTCAATTTTGTGTAATGCAATAAGATTTGACATCAAAATGTACGAAAAAACAAACGCACCGGATTACCTTTTTTTTAAATTTTAATAGAGGAAAACCCAACGTAAAATGTTTAAGGCAGTTTGACAGCATTCTAGATTAGTCAATAAACAGATAATGATATTTTATGAATCAATTAGATGAAAGAATTTGTGAAGAATTTTTAAAAAGAACAGAATGATAAACCGTGTAGCAACTAATACAAAATAAAAACTGATAATTTTTTTTTAGAATGGATAACATTTGTATATTTAGGTTTTTATTATATGATAATATCGAGTGAGTTGTGAATAGAATGGAATATTGTTTGATCCTAAGCTGCGCGAAAACCATCAGCTGATTTGCTACAGTCTACTATAAAAAAGTTAGACTACATACATGGTGCTTGTATGCTATAATTTACCCAAAGTAATTAAAGTAAACGGAATTAAATTTGTTTTGTGTTAATACTTTGTTTTATTTATATTGAAATAATACCAAGATAAAATTAAGTTCAAATAAGTGAATAATATGAACGGGAGCTCCGTACTTATTTTCTAGCTGCATCGACATTGTGGACAAAATATTTTATAATGATTTATTTAGATCACTTTAATGATGGTTCTTCTTTATTCCGGCAATGACTTGTGAAATGCACAGTAAAGATGTAAACGATATCAATTGATTGAATTAATCTTGCTGTTACTCTTCCTCAGCAGACCAGTCACATAAACTTTCATCTGATGAGTCGTTAACATTAAATGTTAAAGATTCGCAATAAGTGTCCATTATGTGCTCTTTTTCTATATATCCGTCTTCAATTTTTTTAACATGCTGATATACCTCTAGCCATTTCTTTACACCTACACTTGCGATTTCTTCTTTTACCTAAGACCTCTTCATTACATTACATACATTATAAAGAACACACAGTATATGCATATTTAGCAAATAAAACATCAACAGGGTATTGCTTATTGCTAGGCTTATTCATTGATATTAAATTATACAGTTCTGCGTTTGTAGATTTCTCTTCGTACATAATACCACGTTCGTTTAGCCAGTTTTCTGTTTGCATTTTTACTTTTAAAATTGTTTTAACTATCAAAATACTATGATAACGGGCATTATCCACAACTACTATAGAATTATTGAAAGAATGGAAATTAATTGATGTTCCAATCAACGTTTATAATTTTTAAAATTCATTTCAACTTGGTAGTCTCTACATTTTTGACCAGATTTAAATATTAATAGTGCAGTATTAACGAATCTATTATTACTACCAGCATGTATGATAATTAACCGTTTATCCTTAGATATGGGACATTTCAGCTCTTGATTTGATTTAATTTAGTCCATTGGTAAAAAGTTGTATGAGAAACGCGAATGTAAGTTTTATCCGTATAAATGACGTGACGTCTTTTTTTATGATACTTAGTTATTGCTCGTATATATGATATTCTTAAATTTTACTGTCATGATGTTTCATCAATGAAGGACGATTGTCAGTGGTTTTTTCCATGTAAAAAAAATATACATACATTTAACCTTTTAACCAATTTTAAGAAGTATGACTCTTTTACAGTAGTTAATCAAAAGAGAATGTTTTTATTTATTTCAATAAAAGAAAAACATTAAAAAAAGCAATTATTTACCCAAATCCTAATTTTTTTAAAATGTTGCTTTGCGAAGTTTTTTTGCCACAAAAGACAATGGTATCGTCATCTTTGATTTCATTATAAATAGTTTTCAAAGTAGGGGTTCGTCCATCAATAAGATGGAAATTGTAAACAATTTTTTGTATAATTTGTTCAGCACAATTGTCTACGGTTCATTTAGGTAAAGCCTTATAACAATCTTTTCTCGGTGATTTAAATGTACTTTTTTCGCCAGTCTCATTTAAAATGCTTTTTTTCACAATACGTACTACAGTAGCTCTTGTTACTTAAACAACGGTATTGATAAGGTTGCCTTTCAAAACAAAAGTAAATTATTAAAAGTAATTGATAACCTAACAAGTACTTTTTTTATTCTTTAAAATATAAATAATGATTCCACGATATTGTCCTGGATTCTTTAGAATATGTGCACTTTTTCTTAGACAAAGATGCAATTAAAATTTGCATGTTGGTAAATCACGTACGAATTTCACTTGATTGAAAATTAACTACAAATTTACAGTGTTGACCACTAGTATTTATTTCCAATGACGACGTTTGCAAAGCAAAATTACAGTGGGCGTAATATACGAAGTGTTGCAAAACTAATTCTAATGACAAATCGAGCTTTCATGTGCGTGATGCTAGAAGTGAATTACGTTACTGAATTATTGTTTACTTAAAACACGTTTACAAAGAATTATATCGTAGAGATATCAAACGTCTTAACAAATTATAACCCACCTTGGGTCAAACAATTTATTAATAAGTCAACTCACTTACGTTCGGGGCTTAAAATAAAATTAAAAAATCGGTAAGTATCAATGCTTAACAAAGTCACCCTGGCTTGTTTAATTTATTAATTCGTTAATTTAATTACGATTGGCAAATAGCACAAGACGATTTTGAAGCTGAATGTTAACACAATCAGATGGTATTTTCCCGTTACAAGAAACTAAAACATGTTAAATTGAAACGCGGTAGAATAATCGTCACACAGCGGATAGTAGTTAATTTTTTGAAACGGAAAATAGAAATTAATAGCAGTCGTTCGAGTTATAAAACAAAATCAGTTAAAGAAAGAGTTAGTCAAGTACAGAATGGTGGTTCATCAATGTTATTGAAACGTTTTTAAAGTTATTGTCAACTTCGAAAACGTTTACCAAGGGATGTAAAAAAATTTCTACACAGATAACAGAAACATATAAACAGGATTCAAAAACAGCTGATGTCAGTTATTTGAAGTCGGAAGTTACAAAAACTTTGACGGTTTAAAATTAATTAAGTGATTAAAGTGTGCTAAGATAAATAAACAAAGTGCTGGTGCTAGTGAAACATAAATTTGCGGTGTACGTGTTGTTAACATAAACAACTATCAGTTTAGATAAACAGAAGTTATTTGCGGACATTTTTCTAGTAATAATAACATATAAATTAAAGCAAATTGTTTTTCTTAAATATCGTTAGACTTAATTAGTTACGTTTAGTTCTAATTGTGTGAATGTTTGTTTGTAAATAAATTAGTTTTAAAAATCATTACAGTGTAGAGTTCGCGGTTTTAAGGCGAAAATACAAGTAATTTAATATTGATCTTTTGTAATAAGTGCGTGTCCGCGTGTGTTTGTTTATAGAGTGTAATTGTAGTTGTTCCAGTTCGTTAAACTAATGTTGTCAAACTTTTTATGTGTGTTATAGGTTATGCCGGTAACTCGTTATCAAACCAAAATGGATGCAAAAATATTTTTTCGAATCAATAAAAAATGGTCAAGAATGAACAAATAGAAATATAGGAGAAAAAACTGTTCGAACATTCTCAGAAAATGGAGGAAAATTCTGGATGTTTAAAAATCAAATAAAGACTATTGAGGAACAAATACAAGTAAGTGTAAGAAACCAAATTAAGTTTTTTCAGAGGAAACTCAAGCAGATATGCAGATATTTAAGAGAACAAATATGCAGAGTTCTAGAAAACAAAATAGAAGCAATAAAAAACAAATTAGAAAACAGAAAACTGCGTGAAAGAAAATGAACCAAATGAATTGCCGTGGTGAAGGAAGTGTCACGAGCAAAGATTTAATCATGAAGCATCGGGAAGAAACCACTAGCAAGTTAAAAATTCTACTTCAAAATTTTTATGGTAAAGTTCCATAGGCAACCTATTACAAGCAGTTTGAAGCCGCAACTATAGTTGGAGCAACAAGCAGAAAGCGCTGTTTTTGATAGTGGTTTTACGTGGAGAAGCGCTTGGAATTTTATAGACTGTTCCTGACCACCTCCAAGAAAATTACGAGCCCTTAATCTCACGTTCAGAAATGAGATATGGAGATACTCATCTTCAACAGGTTTCCCAAGCCCAAATAAAAAATTGAGTTCAAAAAGCTGCGGAGAGTCTTTAAATAAATTCCGCTATGCTGCAGAAGTACTCGCGCAGACACTGAAAAGCATCGAAAAAATAGCGCCACGAATATTTCGAGAAAGAGGAGTAAAAATTGCGGTGGAATACAACCACATCGTACTAAACTTATAAAGAAAACAAGAAAGGGGCTCAAAAGTTTGAAAAAAGACAAAATAATTTTATCTCGTCATGTACCAGAGATTACTATTCAAATGGTCTAGGTAGCAAGTTCATAGCATTTATTTCGATGGCAAGACGATATGTTTAGTTACTGGTTAACACGGGGGCGACAAAAACCATGAAATACAATTCAAAGTTACTATTGGTTTGAGAAATAGAATACGTGACCATTATGTACTGGTAGCCGACATCCCGGAAGTAATAATTCTAGGAATGGACGTTATAAAAAAGTATGGGTTCCATTTGGATATGAAGAACTATTTCCTGAAGATCAACAGTAACAAAATTCGTATGAAAAACACTTGAACAACTTAAAAGAAGTACTCCAACGACTGGAGAAAATTTAAGACTGAGCCCAAAGAAATGCCACGTATTAAAAAAACTAGAACGTTTCTCCATTCTCAATTTGATCGCATGGTTAAACTGATGAATCAAACAAGAGAATAATAGTTAGTCAAAGTACCATCCTGTGTTATGCTCGGTCGCGAAACACGACTATCATGTGACCTCCAATTTGGACAAAGACTGGAAGAAGGATTTGCTGGAGAAGACTACGTCAGCAAACTGCAAAAGAGGCTAGACCAAGTACAAGAAACAGTCTGTAAAAACACACAAATTGCTAGCGATAGTATAAAGACCAGATATGACGACAAGGCACAAAATGGTGGGTTTTAACTTGGCAATATCCGTTCTACCGGTGTAGCAACCAGTTTCCTTTTCTGGGGTAGAACAGTTCTAAGAAGGAAGCAGTATAACGTTCTCTAAGTTATTGTCAACTTTGTGAACATTTACCCAAGGATGTAGAAAATTTTCGAAACAGATAACAAAAACATATAAAAAATATTGAAAAGAAAGTAAGGTCAGTTTTTTGAAGACGAAAATTACAAAAACTTTGTCGGTTTAAAATAAATTAAGTGATTAACGTGTGTGTTAAAATAAATAAATAAAGGGCCAGTGCTAGTGAAACATAAATACGTGTTGTTGACAAGTATTAGTTTAGATACACAAGTTTTCTGCGGACATTATTTTTCTAGTAATAGTAACCTATAAATTAATTAAAGTTGTATGTCCTAAATATCGTTAGATTTAATTAGTTACGTTTAGTTCTAATCGTGTAAATATTTAGTTGTAAATAAATTAGTAGTAAAATTCGTTACATTATTTGTGGTTGCAGGTACGTTGAGAAAGATATCGAAAAGGTTCTACCAAGATCAGGTTTTCGAAGAAAAAGGTTTATTAACGGAAACGGTTCTAAAAAAAAACGTTTTCTTATAGAGCCAGGAAATTTTTCTTAAGCGTTTCTAGTAGGGTTTTAAGCGTTTCTAGTTGGGTTTGAACGGGGAAAAATTGCACGTTTTGAAACGGTACAGGTGGGTTACAATCCGAGAGTTTAAAGGTAACCTGCAATTGACGAAAATTCGTACTCAACTTTAAAAACAATCAACACTTCTACCGTTTGTATAATGTACTATGAGACAAAATAATTAATTATTACAATAAATCCATTATAAATAAAAAATGTATTAATTACTCACCATTACATTAGTTTAGAAACTTCATAAATTTACGTATATTTTTTCATTTCTTAGCAACTAGCCCAACAAAAACACAAAACATATCTGACCCTCGATACGATAAAGTGTTCACTTTTTTATTTCAACTATTCTCTTCTGAATACTGCTAGCAGTAAAGTCTTGTATATGAAATTTAAATGATTCAATAACAATAACACTGTGCAAAGTTTGTTTAACATTATAAATGATCTGCTCTTCTTTGCTATAGCCTGTTGCACAAAACTAATTCCAATTCATATTTTTCTTAAAAACTGCAGACTCAGATATCTCTAGTTTTACACATTTGCTAGATAACTACAGTTCACATATGCCATTCTCGTCAACTTTGTTAATACACAAATAGAAACGTTTATATTAAATGGAACAGTAGCAATACGTTGGATTTTTAAAAGAATATAATTATTTTTTAGTAATGCGTGTTTGCAAACCGATTAATACATAGTAATAATAAGAAACTAAAGTGCGATTTCGTATTACCAAATAGCTTTTGTTGATTATGTTAGTCTGATTGAACTTGTTTATGCTTTTAGATTTTTTAAAATATTTATAACAAAAAATAAATAAATAAAGTAAGTTAATTCAAAAGTTAAATCATTGACACGACAATGCTTTTAAATTTGCCATTAAAAGATGTATGGGAATTTGTAATTATTTAGAAAGCACACTTTTTATGCATTTTAGTTTCACTGTTACCTTTCAAAGTAAAAACGTTTTTAATGAAAATTGCTGTAAGATGTTATAACATTTTTCAAGACGTTTTTAATTTTAAAGATAAAAGTCGTTTTGTTCACAAAAATGCTTTCTTTTTAAATCACAATGTCGTTTAGTATGATTAAACGCTAAAATGCAATACAAAGACTTAGCGACTTCACAATTATTTATTTACTTTGAGCACTATGTGATTTTTTTCCTACAGCTACAGATAAAACTTACTTTAATCAAACCACACACAATTCTGTTTTCTCAATTTTAATATAATCTAAAAGCTTGCCATTGCAATACATCTATTTGTTAAAATTTAATTTTTCTAACGTATTTTCAATATGCAAGTGATTTGATGTATTACATTATATGTTATTGATGGAACAAGTTTTAAAAGTTTACATTTTTTGATATATTTATATTTAACGTGACTTGTATTTCAACGAATAGTTTATTACTGTGAAGCATTTTTCCTGACTAGAAAAGTTTCATAAGCAAACTAATAAAAACTTTCATTTTACGTAAAACTACATGTTAAATATGTATGATTATTGAATTATATATGTTTTCGTTGAGCCTTAACACATTGTTCGCTGAAACGAATATGTTACATATATTGCTGTCAAAAACGTTTGTACCTTTTTAAATTTATAACAACCTTTATGTTTTGATATTGTTACATACAATTTTTTTAATATTTGTTTTTGGATAAAATTTTAAGTGATAATAAATAGATTATAAGAGTTTTGTTCTAAAGTTTTAGTCAATTAAGTACAGTAAAACCTCCCAATAACGGACAGCTACGGGGTGAGAAATAGTGTCCGTTATAGAGAGGTGTCTGCTAAAAAAAGCGTTGAATTTAATTGAGAGTAAAATTATTTTGAATAAAAATCATATATGACATATAATATATTACTAGTACGTCATATGATGATTTTTTTCTATTTAGTGATGATTTCATTAAGATTGTGATCTTTGGGCTAAATTGCGTGTAAACGTTTATATATTATAAATGTTTACAAAATCAGTAAACGTGTAAACGATTTTTATACAAGACAACCAAAAAAACCTCGCTAATTTTTGAGCGAAACCGAAATGTTCGCGGTGACGAGTTCTCAGAATAAAAAAAACGGTTAAACGTGTGAATAATATTTTAGGGTTCCGTTATGGAAAGATATTTTTCAAGGCAATCTGGAAAATATGTGTAAATTTTAGTGTCCGCGTTCGTTCTACAGAGGGTTCGTTGTTAAAAGGTGTATGCTATATAGTTTTGTATGTTGTAAGTTTGGGGAATAAAAAATTGCTCGTTAGAGAGAGGTGTCCGTTGTTCAGAGGTGCCCGTTAATAGAGGTTTTACTGTATTTTAATATTAAACGGCGCTGCGTGTAATTAGTGAATTTATAAACTTATTATGGTTTAATGTAATTTAATTTAAATAAACTCGTATTGTTTTAATCTTGACTTTTGTAGTTTACCTAAAGTGCTATTTAGATATTTTTAACCACTAAGCAAAATTTAATCCATCTGTTAATAAATAAATAAGTTGGTTTTTGTTATTTGAAAGAAAGAAAATTTTCTAAAATAACCATTAAAATAAATTAAAAATGTTTTAATAAATAATTATAATTACTTTCAATGCAAGAAATTAACAGACTAAAATATATTTTAATTTTTTACATTTTATTTAATGAGTTGTCATAACACAGTTTGTTATCCTTTAAATTTTTTGACAATTTAAACGAACAAATAAAAAATGAAAATGAACAAGCGATAATGTATTGTAGTGCCAACTCCGACCAAATATATTTTCTTAAAATTGTTTACGCACATAAACGAATTATTTCATGTCAGGGAGGATTTCTCTACTTTGTGTTTATTTTACTTTTTGCAATACTTTTAGAAGCTTTAAAAATGCACATAATATAAAAGATCTTTGCGATATGTACGTGTAAACAAACAGTAAAAAATTTAATTAGCAGAAAATATCGTTTGAAATTATAATGTACAAATATAAATATTAATTTGATAACTGCAAATAAAAAATTATTGTCGTATGTTAGAGA
The DNA here is from genome assembly GCA_035610365.1 of Aquatica leii. Taxonomy (NCBI): domain Eukaryota; kingdom Metazoa; phylum Arthropoda; class Insecta; order Coleoptera; family Lampyridae; genus Aquatica; species Aquatica leii. The sequence goes on from CM069433.1 coordinate 77,920,240, forward strand.
AATAAAGAAATTCATTTATATAGTTAAAGTAATCTATCTCTTAAGTGGAGTTATTGCAATAAAATATACTATTTTCTTTAAGTCAAACCACAAATAAAAATTATCTATTATAATTCAACGAGAAACTAGTTTGTCATTGTCATTCAAACTAAAAGCAAATGAATTAACAAAAACAATTAAACATTTAAAAAAACTTATTAAAGTTATTATAAGATTATAAAAAGTTAATGACAAATGTCAAAAATTAAAATATTTAAGTTGACACTGATATTAAATACACAGCCATAGGTGATATGAACTGGAAAATTAAAAAAGAAGCAAATTAAAATTTTTTATTTAGAAGGAGAGAAATGTTTAAACCAAAAACTTCATTAAGACAATTATCGGAATTTTTATTATAAAGACGATAAACTTCAAAAATTTTAGGATAATTAAGAAAACTACTTTTGTTACAAAACGAAGAAATTTAACATTAAGATCAGAAGACAAAGAATGACAGGTAGATAAATTATGATTAGTAAAATAAGAACAAGTGTTTATTATTTATTATTAAAATAAATATGATCTTTTGATCTTGTTTTGAACTTTCTACCAGTTTGTCCTACATAGAAACAATTGGTAGAAGAGCAAGAAATTTTATACGCACTAGATTTATCTAAAAAAAAACAAAATCTTTATATTTAACAATAAAACATTTTAAATTATGATTAGTAGAAAAAAAATTAGGAATATTAAACTTTTTAAAATAATTTTGAATATAGAAAGAACAAGAATTAACACAAAACATAAATCAATAGATAGCATTATCCGATTTATTTTGAGAAATTTTTTTTAAAAAATTTCTCAATATAAATCGGATAATGCTATCTATTGATTAGTAGAAAAAGAATTAGGAATATTAAACTTTTTAAAATAATTTTGAATATAGAAAGAACAAGAATTAACACAAAACATAAATCAATAGATAGCATTATCCGATTTATTTTGAGAAATTTTTTTAAAAAAATTTCTCAATATAAATCGCATAATGCTATCTATTGATTAGTAGAAAAAGAATTAGGAATATTAAACTTTTTAAAATAATTTTGAATATAGAAAGAACAAGAATTAACACAAAACATAAATCAATAGATAGCATTATCCGATTTATTTTGAGAAATTTAAAAAAAAAAATGGTATAAACAAAATTTATAAAAAGCATTACTTAAAACATTAGAATGGTAACCATTGTTATAAGCTAATTGTTTAATAGTATCAAATATAGAATAAAGACAACTAAATAAAGAACGAAAAGTAGCAATTTTATGATTATATGGATGATTAGAATACGTCAGTTTAAGTGGGCACCAGATTTTAGATATTTGTTTTTTACTCGATTGGGGTTTTAAACTTCTTTTCTAAATTTAATAACAATTCTATTCTCAATCATGTGGTTTAGCTATAGGATCTAATATTTCACCTCTTGCTGCTGAAATCTTCATGAATAATATTGAAAATAATTCTTCTTTTTCTAATATGATTAGTTTTTGCTGGTCATTCTTTTTCTTCTAACCCTAATGTTATATTTCTTTATTTTTGTAACAAAAGTTATTTTTTTAATCGTCTTGAAATTCATCGTCTTTATAATAAAAATTCAGATAATTGTGTTAAGGAAATTCTTAATTTAAACATTTCTCATCTTAATAATAAATTTTAGTTTGCTTCTTTTTCCATTTTTTATTTTCCATTTTATAGCACATGTGGCTGTGTAATTAATGTCAGTTTTATTTAAAAATTATCAATTTTTGACATTTGTCATTCACTTTTCATAATGTAATAATAACTTGTAAATTCTTTTAAATGTTTAATTATCTGTGTTAATTCATTTACTTTTAGTTTGACTGACAATGACAATTTAAATTGCTGAAACTAGTTTCTCGTTAAATTACAATAAATAATTATTAATTTGTAGATTGATTTAAAGAAAATATCAATTTTCATTACACAATTAATTTTTTTAAAAATAATTTAATTGTTATTTTTAGTTTTTGTTTTCAATTTTATTTTTTTTAAAGTTATTAAACAAATTAATAATACAATAATAAAATAATGATTGTCAATACTTGTCAAGTGTTTGTTTAACGTTTATGCCCTGCGTTATTTAAAAATTTTAATTATTGGCCCCTTTTATGTTTAATGTTTTATTTATTACTAAGTAAATACAATCCGTAAAGCTGCCCATGTCCTTGGTCGGATTGTTTCACTTGATACTATTCGTGGTCGATGAAGTGCTCGTTGATAGTACCAAAGGTTGCAACAAAAATAGATTAAAGTGGTTTTGCATGTCCCTCCTAAGCAAAGAAGTCGAAATTAGTTCTTGTATTACACAGAAGAGGCAAAATCAAGAATATTAACGATATAAACAATTTTCCAACTGTTAGCATAGGTTACCTTACAACTTCGAAGTATGGTGAAAAGACCACGCGTCGTCTAGTATACCGAATCAAATGTGATCCAGGCCTGTACGTGGGTCTAATAAAAATTATAAATAAACCCAAATTCATACTTACATTTACTTAGTTATCTAATTATTAATTTAATAATAAGAAATACACAATAAACATTTTATGGTTATAGCAATACAAGATTTATTTATGCGTAGTAAGCGTAGTAATAGGAATAAAATACAGGGTATTCACGATGCAAGGTTTGAATGATGATTGATTCCGAGTTATGAGGTAATTTAGTATACAGCGTGTTTCTGATAAATGACTACAAACTTAAGAAAAAGTTTTCTTGTGGCGTTCAATAAAATTTTGTATTGGTTTGGTCTAAAGTGAAATTTACAATAAAGCTTGGTTAATATTGAACTTAGCTTGATTATTTATAAACTTGACTTGATTTTTCAAAAGCTTGGCTTGATTTCAAGAAGATAGAATTTGTAGTAGCTCTTTAACTGGTGATCCAACTAATTTGTGTGATGATGTGTTGCAAAGTAATCATAAACAAAATGCCGTAAGCCAAGATATTTGTAATTCTTTGAGTTTTAACAGTGATTTTTCAAGTAATGACAGTTTAACATGTACTTCTCACTTCTCACTTTATTGACAATTCTACATTAAATAGTAATTCTCCAATTGTTGCACAAAATTTAAATACTGACAATGATGAAAATATAAGCAATTCACATCAACCGGTAAACACTTATGATTTACGTACTTCCTTGAGTTATTGGAGTGCAAAACATAACATTTCTCAATCGACTGTTACTGATCTGATTCATATTCTTGTTCCATACCATAGTGGACTACCGTTAGATTGCCGAACTTTACTATCCACGCTAAAGACATAAAAAAATTATACTGAAAAAAAGTTAGACAACGGCATGTTTTGTTACATTGGTTTGAAAAAGAACTTAAATAGATTAATTAATAAACAAAACTTAACATTTTTGGACAGAAATATAGTAATAGCGTTTAATATAGATGGCCTGCCATTATTTCGTAGTAACAATTTGCAGTTCTGGCCAATTTTAGGTTTCATTAAAAATGTGAATACTACCTTTTGTAATTGGTTTATTTTGTGGAACATCTAAGACAAAGCCACTTGGCGCTTTTCTTGATGATTTTATATCAAAGGTTTTAGATTTGTTAAACAACGGTTATTGTTGTAATAATACTATGTATCGTATTGTAGTCCACAGTTTTGTATGTGATACGCCTGCACAAGCTTTTATCAAGTGTATAAAAACGCATGGAGGCTATTCAGCATGCGATAAATGCGAAGAAGTGGGTGTATATCACGGGCGTATGACCTATACTGGAACGGGAACAAATAAAAGAACCGATAGATCATTTAGGCTTAAAGAAGATGATCATCACCACGTTGATAACTCTCCACTTATTAGTCTGAATATTGATATGATAAAAGCGCTCCCAATCGACTACATGCATTGTGTTTATTTAGGAGTAACTAAAAAATTATTAAATTTATGGATTTCAGGTCCGTTAACAGTACGATTGCAACATAGATTAGTTTCACAAATTTTACAAAGATTAGAGTTTTTAAAACAATATATTCCCATTGAGTGTAATAGAAAACCTAGAACGTTATCTGAGCTAGCATTTTGAAAAGCTACAGAGTTTCAAACTTTTTTAATATATGTTGGACAAATTGTATTAAAAGTTTTAGATTTGGCAGTTTATGAACATTTTTTGGTTTTCCATTATGCTATTACAATATTATTATTAAATAGGCATATAGAAATCGTTGGAACAGATTTGACTGCTAAATTATTAAATGTATTTATAAACTATTCCAAGAAAATTAATGGGAAGGAATTTCTCGTTTATAATGTGCACGCTTTATGCCATCTAAAAGATGACGTTGACAATTTCGGACCTCTTGACAATTTTTCTGCATTTGCATTTGAAAATTATCTCGGTCACTTAAAACGATTGATCAAAAGTCCTGTTAATCCTTTGGCTCAAATAGTACGGAGATTAGAAGAAAGAAACTCAGTAATTTTTAATTCTATTGCAGCCTCTACAAATACTGTACAGCATTTTATGAAACATACAATGGGTCCAATAATAAACAGCCCCGTTATAAAAACTCAATTTAAAAAGCTACATAATTTTCCTTATGTACAAATACTTATTCTTTGTCTGATTCGTCTTTTATTTCAAGAGTTAATCGTATTATTCAGGTTGAAAACATAATAATCAATTTAAAAAATGACACATTCATACTTGGTAGAGAGTTTTTAAAGTTAAAGAGCTTCTATAATTATGCACTACAATCAAAGCAACTTAACATTTGCGTTGCAAGTAGTCTGTCGAATATTATAAGTGTTTGGCATTATAAGGATACATTAACTAAATGTATTATAATTCCTCAAGTTTTAGAATCAAATTTTATGTTTTCCATTAGTTCATACATTGTCATAAAAATTACTGTTATTTTAGATGTATTTACTTTTTTATTTAGAATATTCAATGTGTTAAACGATCTTGTTATGCATTAGAATAACCTTATTTTGTCGATTTAAGTAATTTTATTAACTCAAATAACTGTCATGAAGGTAATAACTACAAACAAGTCCACGTCACTTTTTCATAAGAATTGGGCGCTAATTTGACGTTTTTATGACTTTACGTCATAATATCACAGATTTTGAGTCATTTATATTCATTTATGACTTCAAATAAACGTCCCAAAGCTTTTAAAAAATGGCGTCAAACTAACTAGGACATATAAAGACATAATTACGTCATAAGTACGACATCTCGGAAGTCTTTTTGACGACTTACTTTGTCAAATTTTACGTCTAAATGATACCATTATGACGTCAGCTTGCTACCTGGGTTATTATGGAACGATTTAACACAAAGCATTGTATGTGTAAAACTAAACCTCCTGAAAGACCAACTATTTTACCCGAGCAAATGCGATAATATTTAAACAAACATAGATCAAAGTGTAAAGAAATCTATAAAAAAATTATCATCACAAACAGGTACGATACGAAACCGTTACATTAAAACTTAAATATAATTTAAGAGTGTAACTTCTGAAGTTTTAGTGAAAGTTTTCTATAACCTGAAAAATGGGTGCATTTGTGTTTTGCGAATAATGGGAAAAAATTTTTAAAGTAGCCTTTTTATGTTTCACTAGTATGTACTTATTTACATGTCGTTAATTTTTGTCTGATTGTTTGCCTTGATGAAGACATTATCTTCCGCCAATGACTTTAAAGGTAGGTTTACAAAAGGATACTTAAATATTTAATTGAAATCTAAGCTAATTCGTTATGTGATTGGTTAAATTTGAGTGAACAGTTAATCAAAAATCACAATTTTAAATGTAATCACGATTAATTTAATTTTGATTTTTTTTCTGTAAACTCATTCTTAGTTTAGTTTTTTAGTTTAGTTGTTAAATCGAAATAACAAAATTCCATGGTATGTCGCTTCAGAAGACCATAAGGCACCTATAATCATAAATCGTTTAGTAAGTAAGTTCAGTTCGATTAATAAATGATTTTTAACGCTAAAAAAGACTCTCTTCTTTTCTGATAAATTTATTTAAGGAATTTGTTTACTTTTTTTGGTAAAAATTCGAGTACAAAAGAAAATTTTTATTGTTAAAGGTTTAAAATTAATTATGCACTAAAATAACGGATTTAACAGGTAGGTAAAACTTATATTTACCCAAACCTTTTTACAATTTACATCTATTTATTTTCTATAAAAATAACTAACAATGAGAATCTTGTAAAAACTACGTACTTGATTACTTTGTCGACATACAGTGTTTGTTGTTGGAAAAGCTTTATATTGTTTGAATAACGGTGCTTGTTAAGTTAAAGATGTAAGGTGTTAAAAAAGCTGTGTCAATTGAAACTAACTTAACAGTGATTAATTTTTCAAATAATGTGTATACATTTTGTAGGTAAATATTTGAGTATGTACATAAGAAAAATTTTATTGTTCAAGATTTAAGAGGAAATATAATAACTTTTTGAATCAACTAGAGATGTTTTATTACATTTAGATAGAATTGAGAAAAATTTGAACTACAAATTTCTTAATTCGCGTAAACAATCAAACGTTTTAGATTTTTAAAAAATAAATATGTAGTATGTATAAACAGTTTTACATATGTACATATATGTAATATAAAATTATAATTTTAAACAGAATGTTTTATGGTTTGTAACAATACTCTTATTAAGTAACTTCGCCTAAGAATGAATTCTGTCAATAATACATTGACTTACTTACTAAACGATTTACACTGTTTTTATTTAGAATAATCAAAATTTTTTCACTTCAATTTTGCAAACAATTTTTATTTAAGCTTGTGTGCGAGCGTTTATTGTAACCGAACTAAGAATCTTTTAACTGTTTTGGAATTTTTTATATACCGCTACTTTCAAACTAATTCTTACGCAATTTTCATAATCACCTCAAAAACTGTGACTGTGGCAAACAAAATTTTTACATTATATAATTTAAAAAAATTGTGTTATATTTGGTAGAACATGAATGTATTAATTTTAAAATATTTTATAAGCCTCAAATGTTTAAAAACTTTTTATTAATAAATTTATTATTGTTGTTATGCTTTCATTTAAAAATTTTGTTATCAATGTGTTTATTAATTACTATATTTCTATTTATATTGGTTAATTATATATTTATATTTATATTGCTTTAATTTTATGCATACATTGAATTAACTTTAAAGAAACATTGATAGAATATAGATTAAATGTAATCCCTCATCAGAAGCATTAAAAAAACAAATTTATAACGATATGAATGCTTATACATGCAAATAGTTTTACCCGTCTAAACAAGGAAACAAACTTATTGAGAAAGTAAATACGACAATAATTATTAGGACTCGAGTAAAATCATTCCAATTGACTCGTCAAAGGCTAGCAGTGGGTAAAACTTAAAGTTTAATTTGTTACAGCTATTGAAAGCACATGAAAAGTTCTGAGATCACTTAAGAATACTGGTTCGGCGACAATGATTACACTTTTCATTGATGTCAAATCTGCTAGGACAAACAGCAGATCAAATAATTTGACTTAAATTTACTTAAACAAAATTTAACAACTAGGTGTAAATAGTAAAAACAAGATAAAACAAGAACAAAAGTAAAAGTATAAAGTAATCGATTTAATTAATGTTGTTACATAATTAATGTTTTAATTATTCATTCAAAATTTAATTTTAACATATTAAAGTATTTAGTTTGTTAAATAATATAAAATATGTATGTAACTGTACAGCTTAAAACGTCGAATAATTTATTATTTTAAGATTAAAGTTTGTAATACTCGTAATACGTAAATTGTAAGTATAATAAAAACAGACAAATATCTATAAGTAAAATAATCACGCAATTAAAAATATACCTATGCATTTCATGTTATCGGCGATGTTTATTCGCTTATATGTTTTCATATAACAGCTAGTTATCGGTTTAAATAATATTTTACCTTTTGAGAAATGTTAAAGCATGTAATAATTAACTTTCTTAATTTGTAAAATGCTACACGTAAGCATTAGTATGTAGTACGTATATCATATTTAAAAGAAACATGTTTTACAATGGTTAATTGAGCTGAACTTCAAAGTATTACCAAAAAATGTAAAATTTATAATTACATATAATTGAAACTGATTGCACATAATGCATTTTTTAATTTTATTTCTATGTTTAGGCAGATAAAACTCTCATGGTCTTATTCAATCAAATTATCAACAACAAATTTTATTTAGATCTTAAAATCTCACTTTATAATTACTAGCTTTCATACGATATACAGTTAATCATAGTAAAAAAAATCTCTGGAGAGGCGTGGCTGGTGGCACTTTAATTCTAAGGATTCACTCAATTAAAAAGTATTTTGGTGTGGAATTCAAATCATGCATGGTTACCTGTGTAGATTATCATTAGACATTGTGAAAGTTTGTGGTTATTTCAGAAAAATATTTTATGACTTTAATATTATTAAAATAAATTGTAATTACACATTTACTTTTCTAAAAGATTAGGTATTACAATACAAAATAAAAAAATTAGATATTTCTAAAAGTAATTCGAAAAATTTCTTACATCTAAAAACACAATTGTACAAAAATGAATCACTTCTATCACTATCACTTTCGTCTTTTTCATTACAATTATCATCATCGGATGATCCAGTGTTCACTATAAACGACAAACTTTCATCCAGCAGTTGTCACATTTCTTGCGCCAAGTGATTCACATGTTGACCATGTTTGTCACAGTCTGATGCAGTTATCAATGATGCATTTCTGACAGAGGCCTCTATCTCCAGGCCACTCTGTGTAGCATTATTTATCGATCTTATGTTTTGCTAAACTCCATACTAGCTCAATCCGATTTAAGTTGCAGCGGTGAGGTGGCATAACATGTTATTTGTATAGTTAAATTGTTTCACTAACACTTTATGCATTTTATTTGTTGTCATTATTCCTTTATTTTCGAACCATTGTCAAATGCTTTCCTTACGTTCTGTTTGCGTTAAAGGTTTATTAATTGTACCCTGTGGTAAGGTGGATAATCTATTATTTTAGGTGCACCACTACCTACTTTTTTTATTGAGGGAGATCTTAAAATTCCATCACTGCTCGTCATCCTTTCACTCCGGATTTTTTTATAAATGTGGTTAAATTACCCGTTGCTGCAGCAGCTAGTTCGGTTGCCTTCTCTAAAGGCAAAGTTTATCGAAAAACTCTACAATATTTTCGTTCGAAATGAACGGTTTTCTTTAAATTAGGTTCCATGTTGGTATAAATAACAGCTAAAACAATACAGAAAATAAGTAATGAAAAAATCTCTATCAAAAATTAGTTATTGTTTATAGAATTAACGCTGGAATTAAATACAAATTTTAAAGTAATGAATGAGGATATGCTATATAGGTTATACTTAAAAAATGTTTATAAATATACTTAACTTGTTCAAACAATGGCGTTTAAAGAGTTTTGATAAAAACTAATTGAATAACAACAATTTTTTGGTAAAGCAGTAAGTAAAATTGTAAACAAACGCGAGGCAATCAAGGAACGAAGTTTGATTGTAATTACATTTTTTAAGCGGACGGTACTTGCTAATTTTTAAAGTTAGTTTTATTATTATTATTATTTTCCGAGGATTTTGTTTACTTTGGCGCTCTGTATATAGAACATCTACAACTACTTAGCATGCCATTCCGTTCGATTCTAAGCACCCATTCTCACACAAAATCTCACCTTTCACGTATTTTTTTAACAATATCCCTTTGAGCACAAAAAACTACAAAAAAGAACTACAGATTATTGATTTTATTGTAAAAGAAATTTTATCAAAACCTTATTTATTCCATTATTAAAAACGATGATTTTAAGATTTCTTTTTAAGTCCTTTAAATTTAAACAGTATGCTATTAACAAGTAAAAATAAAACTGACAAACAGAAATTTAGTGGTATATATGTACTTAATTAAATGTGATTGTGGAAAAAAATATATAGGCTAGACCAGATTTTTAATACTCGATTGAAAAAACACTTACTTTACTTATGCCATCCTTTAAAATACTATAAAATCGACATTTGCAGAATATGTTTTAATAAATAACTACTCATTCTTAGAAGTTTCCATTATTTACCCCCATAACAAAAAATCTTTCTTGGATTATTTACTTCAAATCCTCAGATCCAGATAATTCATTAAACGACCAAATTAATTACAATTTTAATTGAAAACTAAACTACTGGCGCCATTCGCTGTTGGTTTACCTCATCTTTTTATTTATTTTTTTTTGAACGTCTGTTATACTCCTATATAATATACAGGGCTTTCATAAATGATTGGATCCCACGTGACATATTTGTTAGGCAACCAACATTGCTTGGATTAGTATAACGTCAAAACAATTACATGAGAAATTTGATTTGTAACCTCTAAATTAAGATTAAGTAATTCATTGAAAACTGTAACACATTAATAACAATACCTGTCTATTTGAAATAAAAATAGGTAATAACAATTATTACATTTATAACGATGTCCAATATGTTGTTCTGCAACTGTGATACATGTGTTAACTATTCTCTTTAAAGATCTGGAGATCGTGAAGGATATAACACTTATTATTCTTTTATTGTACCCAAAAGATAACAGTAACGTTCTGCGTTTACACTGTTGTAAAAAAATATTGAACCAATAATCCGTTTCTTTGATATTGTAATCTATACACTAACTTTTACAGCATGCAACGTTGTTTCCACAGAAATGTATGGATTTTCGGTTGCCAAAGTAAAATAATTTTAGTTATTTACATATCCACTTAAATTAAAGCATGCTTTGTCCGTAAAGAAAGTTAAATCCAACAGCTTATCGTTATTTAAATGTTCATTAAACCATTAACAAAATTGTACACGCTGCAAGAAGTCAGGTGCACTTAATTTTTGAGAAACAGTAACTTTGTACGGAGCCATCGAAAGGTTCTTTTTTAATGCTTTGTGGAAAGTTTCTACTGATAATCTTAAAAATTTGATGTTTATTTACAAATAGAACTTAAAATAACTTTAAACCTGTTGCGGCAGATAAATTTACCACCGAGTTATTAGGACTTTGTTCAATACGATTGCCAATTTCTTTGACAACAGGTGTAGTGAGTATAGTAGACATTCCTGTAACTTTCTCCTTGCAAATGCGATACTTATTTAAAAATTCATTAATTAAAACTCGTCTACATTGTTGGAGCGCATCGTAAGTAAAGTTTCCTTCTAGAAAATATTCATTGAATTGATCGATGTAAGTTTGCAGTTCGATCGGGATTGCGAGCACCATTTCTCAATTTCAAAATGCGGCATTACAATAACGGCGACTTGTTCAAGAATAAACATCGTATAATGTTATTATCTAATATAAATTTACAAAAATTAAACCTTGTTTCGGCCACACGGAAGTCGAACAGCGAACTGTATTTAATGTATTAGAAAGAAGAGGACTTTCGGTAACAACCCACCGAATTATTAGTAAACGACAATTACTTACGTTATATTCATGTGTCTTCTGGAAAGCGGGAGCGCTCAACCACCCAAACCCGTAATAAATCAAGGCCTCGATTCACCCAGAAATGAGCGATTGTTTGACTTACCCTGATCTTACTTTTCCCTGGTTGGTGGAGTTAAGTCTTTAGCACGCACAAAAGGGCGCACGGTTTACTCACTAAACATCACAATTAACATTTAAGAAAAATTAAGGAAATAGAATTCAAGAAAGGTGACGTAATAATCGGTTCAAAACTAAGTAACGTACTGTCGTATTTATCAAAAACTTGTATTTACAGTGAAACTTAAAAGAGGGGACAGCAAGTCACAAAACCGAAAATGCAACGCGAGGAAAACGACTTAAAAAAAACGCTCGCGCTAACAGACCTTAAAATTACAGCTGTTATTCAGTACTTGCCAACAGAAACACAAAAAGTGCTGATTAATTATAATTATAACTATTTAAAAAATAAAAATTGAGAATAAAAAAAACGATGAAAAATAATAACCGATGTCAACAAAACGTCAAATAAGAATGTCAAAAAATGTTACTAAACAGTAACACCCAAGGATACTAAATCAATAGGATTGCTCGATCGCTCGATTTATTCTGCCGAGATCATGTGACGCGCTGACGTCACGCGGAGACCTCGCTCTCTATACTTCTATTACAATCTGTATTAAGATGCACCTTAAAAGGCTTCTAAATATTTTATTTGAGTAAATTTGACAACTTTTGATTTAACAAATAATGGCAATAATGTTCATAATCGAAATATTTTTTTTAATTAATTAGTTTTGATGTTTTTTTTATAATTTTTTAAGGTAAAAAATTACATTTAAACATAATTAAGTTAAAATTAATCTGCTGTTTAAATTATTTTCACTTAAACGGAAAGAAACTTCCACAAAAAATAAATAGCATTTCCTGTTTGATGTATTCACTTTGAACATTTCCACGGTGATTCTTAAAAAAACCCACAAGTTGTAAAAAAATTAAGTATTAAAATTAAGAAAAAAGAAAACATTTTTCTGGACATTATTATGGCGTTTTGCAAATTAAGGACCATTATCAGAATGAACTATAAAAATATAAAGCTTAGTGAAAAAAGACGTGGTGTTAACCTGTGGTAACACTACCAACCTGAAACAATGTTGATGCTCAACTCTTAGATCACGTAGGAAATGGGTTTTAATAAAATCCCTGTAATAATCCTTATTACCGATCTACTTTTGAACCAATTAAATTAACGAATCTCTATTACTGCATGATTTTTTCTAAACAATAAAATCCTGAAAGAGAATTAAGATATTTATAAGGTTACGTAAATTATATTAGTTGATGTTTTTAAATAAATAATAAATCAAAAATTCACCTGTGCATTATTATGTTATTAGTAAAATTAAATATTTTAATTACGTTGTTTCCAATAATTGTAGGTATAGTAGATCGATCCGTAAAATGAAAACAAAATCATGTAATTTGGAGTTACGAAGTTGCTAAATAAAACTGAAAAATTGAAGTTTTTATTAACAATAATTATAGTCTACATCATCTGACGATTATGAACATACAAATTGTTAATTGGTTTTTATCAATAATAAACAACAACGCAAATTTTGTACAAGCAATACGCATCATATAACTGTATTGTCATGATACTCGTGTACTTCTTTTGCATTTATATCGAAAACATTACGTATTTAAAAATAAGACTAAATAAAAGTATTTAGCCATCGTTACTTTCATCGAGATTACCTTCTTCATCTGAAAATCCAATTCTTTTACATATTCACCAATTTGCAAAACATTGCTCACTATACTTTGCTAAACTACGTATCAACTTTTATCGGATTTAACTTGTAACGATAAGTTAGTGAACAGCATTATTTTAGTAAATCATAAACAAAATAAATTTTACTATATAATTGTGTTACTAAAATTCAGTTTTTTGCATGTTGTTCATTTGAAAACTAGAATGTGGCACGGAATCTTATGGTTAATATCATCACAAATCTATAATGCCAGCAAACGATTATACATTGCTTGTTAGATTTAGGTGGTACATGTCAGATCTGTTTTACCGTTGTAATTTCACTTTCATTTTCCAAACTAAAATGTTCATCGTTAAAACTTTCTTATCTACAGAAATAAATATGTATTAAAATTACCATTGTTATACCGTAGACTCTTAATATGTTTCCTGGTCAGCTTATAGTTTTATTCCTAATAACAATATTCGTTATTTGCTATTTTTAAATGTATAAACACTTACCTTATTTGCTTTATAAACACAAGATTATCTTTCGGTTCATAAAAGAAAACTTTTTGATGTTTTGAGATGTGGTTTTTCTAGCCATAATGTTAATTACATCATACTGAAAAAGTGTGCTATAATTGATATTTTATAAACTAACTATAGTGAAATTAAAATTTAATTGATGTTAACGTACGTATTAAAGAAAATAAATGAAGCGCTTGGGACAACAAGGGACATATTACAAAAAATGGGGTTTCTTTATTATTCAGCTGTGTAAGAAGGTCACAAGCCACTAGTAAAATCTTTTAAAGAAATATCAATAGATGGTAACGTTATATCCCAAATCCTTTGTTGCGCACGCAGAATATTTTAGTTACTTTTAAGTAAACAACGACACAAGCCACAACATGACCGACCGACTGCATGTGTCTGTTAAGAGAAGTTCGCCTGAATGTGATATAAGAGTAATGAAAGTGATTTTAGTGCTAACGGCAGCATAGTAGACAGAGATTATTATCGAAATGACAGTGAGTCTGAATCACTATTTGAATATGAAAGAATCCGTAAGTAAATAAAACTGTGGCTTATGCCTTTTTTGATTTAATTTTTTGCGGGCATGTGTCTTTAATTTCTAAAAGAATCATTTTATTTTTTTACACGTTTATTGGTAAATTATGTTTTCTAAGTGCGCTTCAATGATAAAATGGTGTAAATCAATTGTATAATTGCGTGATTTATATATTTTTACTAGAAAAATATCGAAAAATCTTATTGTGGCTTGTCTTTTTTGGGTACAAAATCTAAAAAAAGATTTCTTTCGGAGTAAATTGGTTTTAGATAGAAACATTGGCCTGTCTTGTAACTACAAGCAAAAGTGTAGAGAGCGACTCCTGGGAAAAGAAAATGACCTTTTAAATTCAATTTGAAACTTAGCTACCTACAAGGCCAAAAATACTTACCTGTTTGCATCTATAAAAACTATGCCAAAGAAACGTTCCTATAAAAAGAAAACCAGAAGAAGAGAGTTATCTCGAAAAGTCACTTATCAATATTTTGTTAGACTAAATGGAGTTGACATACAGCTGTGCAAACAAGAATTTTTATCGAGCCATGATGTGCAAAAGTCGCCTAAGCGCATTAGACTTATTTGCAATCAGATAAAGGAAGGGTAATGTGTGCCAAAAGATGACGAAAGAGGAAAACACAACAATCGGCCAAATAGAACACCATTAGAACTAGTACAGTCTGTTCACGACCATATACGAGCGTTTCCAAAGTTTGTCAGTAATTACAGAAAGAAAAATCCAAAAAGAGTTTACATAGACCATGACATTAGTATCTCGGGACTGTACAAGGATTTTTATGTTAATTCGTGTAGAGAGAAAAATATTACCCCAAATCAAAGAATACAAATATTGAAGGATATTTTGCAACGACTATAACATAAGCTTTAAACTATCCAAAAGTGATAAATGTCTAACATGCGATTTAAAGCTATACAAAAAATAATGTACGTTTAGATATAACTTTGAATTATTTAATTAATTGATAATTGAAATACTAATTTTAATTATATATTTATGATTTTAGTATGTATTAATTTTTAATTATTCTTTGGTGCTAAAATTGTAAAATACATATATTAACGAAATTGATGCGTAGGGATAATTTCTGGAGTTACGCACAAGCAGGTTCCAGAAAATACTTTTTATAAAATTTCAAGGGATTTATTTGAGTTATACTGGTATCAGCCAACGCTTTTTAGAAAAAAAGTGTTTGCATTTAAATTTGTATTTATTTATTTTTGCAACTTCTACAAAAAATAACATGCTCTTTTATCATAGCGATTCTTATCTTGTCACATGTGACGTAACAATTTAGTTAAATTTTGCAAAAAGTAAACACTGATAGTAATAACAAATAAATTATTTATTACCGTTGGTATACTAGCGCTGAAGATGATTGCGCTAATCCATTTTTACAAGCAATAAAAACTTTTGATTAGAAATTTAATATGATATTTTAAACTGCAATGGGGTAACCGTAAAATAATTTTAGAATTTCAAACTAATTACCGATTAAAAATTATTTAATAAATTGTTTACTACTTTTTAGTAATATGTAATATGAAATATTTTCTTATAAACTACTAACAACTAAAATATAAATTTTGTAATTTAATCTTTACTTATTTAAATAATATAAATTAATTGCATTTCGTTTTTTATTTAACCACTTATTGATTTTGTATAAATTATTTTAAAATGGTTCAATCTTACACATACTGACACATAGAATAAATATAAAAATGTAAAAATTCACAATTTCGTTTTGTATAAGCTTAAACCAATGAGAATAAACTGAACGTAACCACTTAACAGAAGCGGAAGTAATCGGAAGACATTATTTGAAGAAATCGACTGTAAAGATTAAACTTTAATAATCATGCTTGCGGTAAAAACAATGTTAAAGAAAACACAATGCAAATGCTATTACTTTACAATGTATAACAACAAAATTTATTTATTGAAGAAATTGTTTTATTTCTAATTTACATTACATTATTACACAAAATTTGTTCTAGCTTATAACTGCACTAGAATTAGAACCGTGTTTTTAATTACATACATTATACATTATGTAGATAAATGTAATGTAATAAAACTCGATGGCATACAATTTTGTTTGAAGTTAGCACCATTACTATTTGTATGTAAAAAATATTTTTTAAAAAAAAATGCAACATAAGAAATTAATAAATTGTATTTGCATTTGTTTAAATTGATTAGTTTACTTTAACTATAAAAAGATATTAACAAAAATAATTACTTTTACTACAAAAACATATTAACAAAATTGTATTTAATTTTTATCGTATTTTAAAATAATGTACAGTTCGTGTTGTAACAATTTTTTAACAATGTCTTGAAAGAAAAGGATACTATTTAATAATGACAGTTACATTTTTCAACAAGTCACAATTCAAAATAAACAGTTATAAGTATCGTAATACATATACATACGGTTGCTTTTATTTATTATTATTTAAATAAAAATTGCTTACACCAGCAATTTTTTTGTAAAATACAATACAATTTTAGTAACATTTTAAGGCATATAAGGAATACTACTAAAAGCAGTTATAATACTATTATCTCTATGTATAAATTATACACGCGTTGTAATTTTACAAAATGGTTAGTCACTTTCAAATAAAAAACGCTTCAGATTTACAAACATTCTGATTTAAATTACTACATTTTTTTGCAAAATCTCAAAGAAATATTATAATTTATACTAAATAACTATACGGTGTATGTCTGTTTTAAGTTCATAAAGGATCCAAACGTGCATGGACCTTCAGAGGACGTTCATAATACAATTTATAATTCACCTTATATGTATAAATGGATATAAATAATAATATCAAACTATACTTAAGGTTCAAGTACAATCTTTGTTGTACTTACATATTTGTTAGTCTACGATCTTGTTGTTAACCAACCATATTTGCAGTTAATAAAATTAAATATTTAATATACAAGAAATAAACTTAATTACATATTTTAGTTCTAAAATTTACAAACTAGTTTAGTCCATTATAACCATTAAATGCTTTTTGCAGTTGTTCGTGGGGCAGCTGCTGTTTGCCCTCCGCCAGTTAATCTGTTTACTTGAACGCAGAACTAGCTACATGCGCTGCTTATTTAAAATTTTTGCAAAACATAATAATCTTTTGGACGACCTTTCTTTAGACCAAAGGCAAAAAATGCGGTTCCTTCACCACTGTAGCTCATTTTTTTTATTGCGATTAGAGAGCATTTACATGAAACTTTTCCACGTAGATGGATAGAAAGGAAAGGATCTCTAGCACGAAAACTTTCGTATGACATTACGACAGTACGAAG
The DNA here is from genome assembly GCA_035610365.1 of Aquatica leii. Lineage (NCBI taxonomy): Eukaryota > Metazoa > Arthropoda > Insecta > Coleoptera > Lampyridae > Aquatica > Aquatica leii. The sequence goes on from CM069433.1 coordinate 77,937,971, forward strand.
CGCTAAATTGTTTCTACGCAGAAAAGAAGTTTCTCTCTATTTTCGTTACATAGTACCACTACAAATATATTATTACACATGTTTACTAAAGTGGCATAATACTCCATTGTGCTAAAATATAGCACTAACATAATAGAATTTTTTTCTAATGTACTTACTGATACTCAGTCGGACACATTCATTAGATTTCAACAAAAAAACTGTATATGGTACTGCGTTATGTGCGCTTTCTATTGATGATTTTAACGGGTATAAAAACATTGATGCCAACGAATAATGAATCCTGTACTTACGTAGTAACAGTTTTGTAGTACTTTCAAAAAAAAATTCTGCATTCGAAACAGTTAAAATTGGTTGAGCAATAAAATGCGTAGTTAAACCAAAAAGTTATTTATTGTTAAAATATATTTTGTTAAACTTGCCAGGATGCTTGTTTGATTGTTAATTAACGTGGTCATTTTAATCATTAATACATAAAAGTAACAACTATATTTGTTCTTCAACTAATTATCATTTAGAAACGACTTTAAATAACAATAATTGTACCAGTAGTACTATTTGGTATGTTTTCATAACAAATACTTTACCATTTATCAAGGATCTCAAACAATTATCAATTTAACATTTTTTCATCGTTAAATTAACAATAAACTAGTAAGTTAAATCTACCGAATACTATATTAAATTTACAACAATAGTTGTTAAACAATTTGTAACGTCCCGTTAGAGTTCATTACAATTAAAATTCAATTTTGCATTTGTTTATTTTCTGCAACTAATATTGCACTTCAATTTATTCAGTTTGGCAACGTCGCGTCGTTTTCGAATCGACTGAGCAATAGATTTTAAGCTCGCACTTCCGTTTGAGCCATCTTTAGGCTACACGTCGTAGTGATGCAAAGAAGGCAATTTTCTTAATTTGTTACGTACCAAATTTTCATTACGGAATACCCTGTAGATGAATTAAAATTAGATTCCGGTTTTGACGCCCTCTACCGATCTTTTCTCGTGACTGTCATTTGACGAAATAATCGTGAAGCTGTCAACTACGGTAACGGGCCGGTGCCGAGGTTTTCGAATTGATTCTTAAATTTTTAAGAACCTCACGTGTGATGAACATAAATTTATAAGGCGATTGCGAATTTATTACGATTCTTTCGGCACAGGGTAAGATATTTTTGTCGTAAATCTATTAAGGGTTCTTCGTAATTTCTATATTCATGTGATAGCCGGTTCCTACCACGTTGTCCGCCATTGTGGATTTCAAGCAGCAATTAGGATGCATAAGTACCATTAATGAATAATACCACCGAGCATATAAGCTGTTGTGAGGGCCTGCTATGTAAGTAACATCGAGGTCTCGTCGAACGTTGCGTCGTGGATGCTGATTTGGGAATAGAAGTCGATTGTGTTATCAGCCACCTGTTCTAAATTACTACTTACATTATTCGATACACTGGGGTTCTATATAATGCTTAATGAAGAAGTCGATTGTGTTATCAGCCACCTATTCTGAATTGCTACTTACAGTATTCGATACACCGGGTTTTTATACAATACTTAATGAATTATTAATACTAATTTTTTAGCTTACTATTCTTTGTGAGTTGGTGTGTGACACGATTTGCGTTTAAATAATTATTACAGTCCACTGGAGGGCGAAAACGTTTTCTTTACGATAGTGGAAACTGGACTTCGGGTGAGTTGATTTAATTGATTTTTTTGTATATCATTGTCACGAAAATTACTCACAGAATCTTGATCCATATTAACGATCGTAAGTATATGTATTGCTTATCTACCAATAAGGTAACTGTAATCACTCACTTTACTGTATCGCATACTGTGTGTGGGTGAAGAATATTTACGTCGACTTACTGTAAATGTGTATTGTGTGTTGCCGCTACTGCGGACATTCATGTACTAAATCTACGATATGATCCTGTAAACCTTATGTGTTTCGAAATCAAAGTTTGCTACACTTGTTAATGCTTATTGTTAGTTCTAGTATTTATGATTTGAGAATTCAATGTATAGCGGTCAATCTGCTACTCTACTAAGTTAAAGCTGTGATATTTGTTAATTATATTTAAAAATCTTCTAAGTACGGATGAATGTAGAAAGTTCATATATTCTTGTTACTGTTTGCCATTCACATCCTAAAGTGATTAAAATCGTTAAGCTCTCTTGTTAATTTTCTCTCTCCTGTGGTTATTGTTATCTACTAACTAATTTGGGCTACTCGAACAGCCGAGTATAAGGATTACGAACCTTCAATTGGGTTAGAAGTTTGGACCGTCTGTCGTGAGCGAGACAGAAGTGTTACTTTGGATCAGCTCTGGCGCCCTTAAGCATATTTTTTGTGAACCTCCCCTACCTCCGACTATTGTGAGTTGGCCGTGCAAGGTTCGTAAGACATAAAGCTTGTAACAAATTATGGCGTAAAAACGCATACAAATTAATTTTTATTAATTCCAACTAATTGCTGGTGAGTTTATCTTAATTTCAATATAATTTTTCTATTGAATTTAACATTTTTAGTGATTTCAAAATGTTACGCAATATATTTAGACAAAGGAATTTATTTCAAGGCCGTTGCATCTAAAGCAACGTAAGTATTTCATGTCGATTGAAAACCATTCTAATTATATATATTTAGGGTCTTTTCGTCTTTTGGTTTTGTCTTTTTTATTTACTGGATTTTCCGTTATTGGAGTTTATTATTTACTGGGTTTTGATTCATTCGATTTATATTTTGGTTTTATGCCTGCACATGTGCTTTCAATCTACATTCGTTTGATTGGTTATAATATGCAAGAATCTTATCAACTCAACAAAGAATGTGCTAAAAATAGAAGATATCCGATAACACCATATCATATATGGTGAGTCAACTGGAATTTATGCTACTTATTACAATTTAAATTCAAATTAATTAAAATGTGTTATTAAAACTTTTCGGAATACATACACAATAACAAATTAAACGTTTATTACTTTTGAATTTGATGTCAATTAATAATTAAGTATAAGATTTTATGCTTTTTATTCATCACCAATTTAAAGGTGATTGGCGCCCAAATATTGTTTTAATCCATATATTGTTTTAATTCAACTAATGTTCATTTTTTCTTTAATGTAAATAGTTAGTGTACTATGTTATAGTTGCAAATAAATTAAAGGAATTCACGCCTGTGTACTTATTTACATTCAGGCGCACACCCAGAGGCCTGTGTTTGACTGCTGCCGTGGTAAAATAACTATTTTTGCTTTCGATAAATGTATTTTCATATTTTTATTATGTTTTTTATTTTTTATTACAAATTTTATTTCATTGATTTAAATAAGCATTTTTTCTGAGTTTAAGGGAAAAGCGAAATTGACTTGTAGACTAACCACAAAACCAAAACTAATATTTAGAGAATACAATCAGTATTGTAATTGGTCAAAAAAGCCGATCAGTAGTAACTTAATTTATCGATCACTCAACAATATTCACTCTATTCTGCATATGTCATTAGAATATTAAATTAGAAATATAAGTAAGTTTCTTATTTTGTTTGAAATTATTTTTTGAGAATCTTTCAAGTTCTAGAGTGCATGTCATTATTGATGGGACATTAACCTAAGTGGATAGTACACTTATCTGAGCTAAAATTTAATGAATATAGTAATATCTACAAATTTTAATCTTTTCGACATCTATAGTATCTATTTGTGTTATACATATAAGATAATACATTACATTAATTGAAAGTTAAACTAATAGAGCTTCATATATTTGGGTAAAACTGCAACACTTGATCCTTATATATTACTGAACTTAGTAAATCAGATTTTCATTGTAAAATCACAATGTTTTTAACTTAAAATTAATCAAGCAATCCTTAAAAAATGTTTGATAATATTACAATAATTATTTAAAAATATTTTTTATGTTGGCGCTAGCCTAACTTGAAATGTATTTTGTGCTCTCGTCCACTGACTAGAGGTATTCTTTATAACACAAAAACAAGTAAAAAAATAAATATTTTTAAAACTTTGATATTTCTTTTCTTCTATGTATGTGCAAGTATTGCAAATATAATAATAATATAATATACCGTATCTTAAAGAATTATTATCTGTATCTTTACCATGTCAAACGAGTCTAACAGTAAACGTATGTTAGTTTTGAACCGCCACGTAAATTGTGTGACTAACAAGAACCCCGTCTTTAATGTCAAAGTATTACTTTTGGATTAGTGTCGTTTTACAAAATGGGGAATAAAATCCTCATGAAATTCGACTTTCAATTTTTAGTGGCGGTTTAATGTTTAAACGGATATTTTAGGAAACACTTTAATTAGACCATTCATTTTACCTGAGAAAATTAAGGGTAACTTTTACTTCATTTTTTTAATAAAAAACGCGAAAATTTGATGAGTTACTTCTTGAAATTTGTAGAACAATGTAGTATATGCACGGCTCCCCCGAATGTAAACCGCTTCGTTTGCAATTTCTTAAATGTAATTGTTACGTATCGTTGGTTTACAGGAAACAGCCCCAGATACTACTATGCTGATCAGCTCGTAGTCCAAACATTAACCTATTAAACTGTTTTCTAAATCTATATAAAAAGTGAAGTATGCGAAACCTTCGTAAATAATAGGACAAATGCAATAAGATAAAATGTGTAATTATTTACGCAAGTAACGAACAATTTTCGGCGACGTTTGGCGGTTTGCGTTTGAGCCAATAAAAGACATTTTGAACATTTATTGTAACTTTAAGGTAGCAAAATCTAATAACATACGTTTAAACATCTGTAAATACGTCATCTTTTAAGTATTATCTAGTTCACTTTAAAAAAATGGAGTTTTACAAGATATGTTTTTTTATATTAAATTTATTTTTATAAGAATATTAGTAATGGACATTAGTGCTTTTGCATTCAATTATCATTACATGTTTTGCATCTAGATAATAAGCATTGAAAGTAAATTACGGAATAAAATTACGCACAAAAGGTTGACGGTGACTAATTTCGTAAACATTTTGTTTGTTAATTTAGATAATTTATTCAAACAAATTAAATGCAAATAAGACTGAAAAGCTACATTACTTAATAAAAGAACTTTTGAAAATATAATATTTTGTTTCGTTGTAACGATCACCTTTATAGAACGGAGTCTTAACTTAAAATTTCATTTAATTCTCAAGTTTTGTTTTACATCGTGACTAATTTATCGCACAGTATTGTTACATTTACGTCATTTTATAAATGAATTAAAATATTAAACTTCAAACAAATTATGATTGGTTTAAATAATAAAAAAAAATATAATAATAATAATACCATTAAAGTTTTTTAACGTACATTTCTTTATTAATAAGTATTAAAATTGTAGTGGTTAAATTTGATATGTTAAAACAGAAAAATTGTATTAAGTATAATAAAAATTATGGTTTAGTTAAAATTGAAAAAAAAAACAAGTCAATGTCAAATTTGACAAATTTAGTAATAAATGTAATACCAGCATTATATTTCTGGTAATGTCAATTTTTTTAAAACTATTTAAAAAAAGAATGTACTTTTACATAAGGCATAACTCAGTTACGCACATATAACGTTCGTCATACAATGCTTTACTTTAGAGGTTCGTTATCTAAATTACTATTACAACACCGAACAACTGAATAGCAATTAACTATACTTTGACAATCACACTTATTTTATCTTTCTTTTATGAAAATTAAGTTTGTTATTTTGTTTCTTATTTTAGTAAAGTATTTACGAAATTTGTCAGTTATTACAACTAGTTTTAACGATATTATTTAAAAACTTTTATATATCAAAACTTTAAAATACATACACCTACAAACTTTCAGTAGATTTCTAAATTTTCTTCGAAGTAAAATGCATATAAATTTAATTTTAGTTTTGATTGTTTGTTCTTACTAAAAAGTTTGTGACAAATCGTGCAGAACGAACAGGTGTAAAAATCAAGCATTACAATCTTTTTATTGCAATAAGTCATCTTTACTAAACATAAAGCGCTTATATTCTTAGAGTTCTCAAATTTTTAATAATACTTACATTCAAAAGTAACTAAAAAAACATTTTATTATTATAATTAAATACAACAAATTAATGTTGAAATGTAAAATTTTATTGTATTATGAGTTCATATGAGTTAAACAGTTTTTATGTTAAGAAATAAGTTACCATAATTTAACGTGAAAAATGTATTCTCTGTTTCAGATTGTTTTACTATTGAACTTTGTTGACCAATAGTAATTTTTACAAAAAAAATTAAATCAAAACAAAAATCTATGTTTTAAGTTCTGATAAATTTTGATTATTAAGTATAATTTTAATATACGTAATTGTTAAATGAGATATTTAAAAACAAATATTACTTGTGTAACCAAATTCTTAAAAGTTCGTCATACTCCGGTTAACCACTTACAGCTAAGTTAACTAATTAACCAAGAGATTCATTTTTAGGAAACCGGTTAGTTTTAATCACTTGGTTACCAAACCTATTTGTTTAAACCACTTCGGCGTTTGATTATCGTTACAATTGTTCTTGAATACGCAATTACAGTAAAATAACTAAAAACAGACAATTCAAAATTTTATAAATAAAAAACAAAACCTATGTAATGTACATGGTTTATTTATTCAATATTTAACATAAGAATAATCTCACAAAAATTCATTGTCATCGTCAAGAAGTAATTATTCAAATTGAACTGCAAGAAAAATTAAACTAATTAAATTTAACGGTATTTAAGAAAAACAACTTTCATTAATTTATATATTACTATCAATAAAAAAACACTGTCAGCCGATAACTTCTGTTTATCTAAACCCGTATTTGTTTATGTTAACAAGATGTGCATTTACACGTCGTATTTATTTTTCACTAGCAAGTGTACTTTATTTATTAATAATATAGAGTTTATTTAGCATCGCTATTTTATATACAGTTTTTATACATGGTAATTGTACATTTGTTACTTAAATAATTATTCCTAACTAAATGTTTAAACTTACATTTTGAACATATTTAAAACATTTTGATTTAAATTCTTTACAATTATTAGTATTTTTTATATTTTCAGGCAGGTTGTTATAGTATATCAATCCTTTATAAAATAAGCTAGTAAAAGTATTGGCTTTCATACATTTTTTAACGTAAAAGTAGTTTTTTTGTCTGGTATCATAACTATGAATATCCTTATTATAAGCTACATTTTCTTTTATATAACTAGGTATTAATTTGTGTTTTATTTTATGTATATACATCATTGTCCTAAATATAATAATTTGATTAACATTGAATAATTGTAGTACATCTAACATCATTGTTACGGGAGTTTCTTTTCTACATTTTAATATGGCTCTCAACGCTCTGTTTTGTGTTATTTCTAATTTATATATTTGATTTTGTTTTAAATTAAATAGTATTGTTGTACAGTAATTTAAGTGTGTTTCAACGATGCTTTTGTAGAATAACCTTTTTACATAAGTGCTAAGATATTTACTAATTCTATTTAGAAAATAAATTTTTTTAGACATTTTCTTCATTATGTAATTTGCATGGAACTTATAATTGAGGTTTTCATCCAATATTACTCCGAGATAATTTATTTCATTTACCCTATCGACGGTGACACTTCAATATTTAATTTTTTTTTCTAATGTATTTTATTACAACGATGCATAAAAAATACAATTTGTTTATTATTTTAAGAACACTTTTACATAACAGTTTTTTGTTTTTAAAGCTACCTGACTTACGCCATATTGAATACAAAGAACTCAAGACTTATGACTAATTGAAAATTGTATGATGGTTCCCTGATTATAAAAAAATCAAGTTTTTTAAATTAAAAAACATAAAAACTTAAAATTAAATGTCGAAAAAACAAAAAATATTCTAATTAAAAACAAGTTAATAAAATAAAAACTGTCCAACTTATTTATCGCTGTGGGGAAGGTTATCATAAAAGGTCCAACAATCGCTGGGAATGACTGGTTTTAATTGTTGCAAATGATCAAACTTCGTATTTTTTATGGGTAATCGTTCCTTAAAGAGGCGAGGAAACACAACAGGTTGAATAGCCGTTGGTCTTATAGGAAGATCCGTGTAGACATGAACTGAACTGAATTTTGTATTTTATTAGGCCTTCAGGTAGATATTGCAGAGCTCTTATGTCGTTAACCGTTGGATCTCCCGTTTTTCTGCCTGGTCTTGTTGAATTATAGCACATGTTTTTCTTGAAGTCCTTAAAAAACTAGTGATCCAACATAATGGTTTCGTATGGACTGATCTTTCTTGATTCCTGACATAATCGAAAATAATCGCTTGGCAACTAAATCGATTGGTTTTTTATTTTTTTCTCAATAAGTGCATGCACGCTATCACACTCCATTTGTGTGTGCCCTTTTACGAGATGTTTTTGCTCAATGGTGATTTTAAGTTTACTTGACAGATGTAAAAGGGCATTAGCCATTACTGAATCTTTATTTTGATATAAACACCCATCTGAGTAGATAATCACTGGCTTTGAATCGTTAAGGTGTCTTTTGATGTATTCTATCAAACATGAGGCAAAAACAGATGCCTGAAGGTCAGCTTCTGCTTCATTGAACCAATAGCACGTGCATTGCTTATTGGTTAAATTAAAAACTGTAAAATTATGTACGCAGAGTTTGGTTTTGTAATAGGCAGATGATGCATTGACTGCAGGACAAACTTTAACGGCTTGAAGATCCATTGTTATTGTATGGCAAATGCCATTTTCACTGGCCGTTTTGTCATTAGATTTTTCCGCTCTTGCTCGTTCCTTACTATCTCTGTGGCTGATCCAAATATCCTCAGTTAAATTTTTAAGTTTGTCGCATCTATCCTTCTTTGGCTGGTATAGAGATATATTAAGTTTTCGGACCATTTTTAAAAGCGATGTTCTTGAAAGTATCGGTTCGTTGGATTCTTCACATTTTATTTTGTATGCAGTATATAGATCAGAAAGATTTGGGAAGCTTTGCTCCAAGTAGAGCTTTTGATTTTTTTGGCGGCAGTAATGTGAAGGTACTTTATTTAAATTTTTTTTTCATGTCGTTAAAAAATCAAATTCGGTACTTCTGGTTCCTACCCGCTGGGCTGTTACAGTTCTTACACCACACATACCGTGAGAACTGTATCAACCCAACTTAAAATTGATCGTTCCTTTAAACTAAGCGTAGAGATAAACATTTTTTTACAAACGGGAATCAGTCGATTTTTTACTTTTAGATGATACTTAAGGGTGGATTCCCTACGAGAGTTTTTGTTAACTAATTTTTTCTCTTTAGTTACCTCGACAGCTATCAAATTAATGACATAGATTTTTTGTTCAGCCCAAGAAAGTTCATTCCAGAATTTATGAAAACTTGCATTTCTATTTTCTTCTGAAATTGAATTGCACTGACGCTTGCTAGATTTTTCGCAAAATTTCGAGTACATGAAGGGCCAATTTTACTTTCCGACCGTTGTGTGTCCTGAAAAGTCCTACTCTGTTCAGCAGGTTGACGATGCCCCAAGTACGATTTTCCTTTTTCGCGTAAAATTTGATTAACCTTTTTTACATTTTCACGTGTTTTATTATTACCCATCTCGAGAGTAATATTAATATCTTCTCCATTTTCTGTATTTTTGCTTTCACCATTTAATAGATTGTCAATTCGTTGTTCCGGTTTACAATTCTCATCGTTTTCTATGTTAGTTATGTCTTTGCTTCTTTGATCTTCTTCTTCTTCGATTATAAAATTTTCTTGATCTTTTTAGTGTTGTTTTTTATAATGGAAGTGGCTTCTGCTTTACTAAGCACTTGATTGCTATTAGTGATGTTTTCATCTGAAGCGTTTGGAAACGAAACTTGCACCGGAAAGTCACTATGCTAATCAGAAATTATTTCATCTTCTAGAATATCAATAAGCATACTCATAATGTCGAAATATTTAACATTTGTAGGAGGATCAGGAACTGACTGCCTGGTGGTAACATTATTCTCACGTAGCTTTAAGGGGCAAGTAAGCCTCTATTTTTTTGATGAAGTTCTATGATTTAATTCGCATAACTCAACTAACCGTTTTCCTCTGGAGCTAGTTATTACTGCAAAAAAACACTAGTATATCTAACTAGTTAAATTACATTAATTAAAACTTTATTATGCCCCTCTTTCCCCCGCTTTCACAGAAAGTTCGCTAAAATTATATTGTACATTATTTTTCGCATAAAAAATCCTTGATTTTCTCATTAAGACAATATGTTGTATGTCAACATTTTTATGACAAATCCCAAAAACAATAATGCCTAAATCAAGAGCACTCATAAAGGGTCGTTTTTTTAAAAAAAAACATAGTAGAATATCGTTTACAATACTTGTAATTCATTAATAAACAAACTAAAGCTTTTGTTTAATATGCTTACAACTAATTTAATAAAGAATATTACATAAAAACGGTATTTTACTTACCAGATTGATAATATGTACTGAACACTATGTCAAACTTGTGTAAACTAATTGACTTACGACAAATTGCGCCTGCTTCGGAGTTACGACATATTGTTTTCGTTTACCATTGGCATGATGTGCGGCACGAAGACCAATAAGAATTTGTCAGAACACGCCTTAGAATAATTAGTTTGAATTTAGGCGCAAAAACTCAAATTGTACAAAATTGGAGTTACGACATATGGAAGTGTCACCGTCGCTATCTATTTTATGCTTATCAATATTAATATTTAAATTTAACAAGTTTATTGATCTTAGTTTATTCTTACTGCCTATTATCATGTATTTACATTTATTAACATTTACGCACAACTGATTATTACATAACCATTGGTATATGTTATGAATATAAGAATTAATTTTCGTTTCCATTTCACTCAAATTTGTACCTGTGATTTAAATCATTGTATCATCTACAAACATACATATTTTACAAACTTTAATGACGTTTACTATGTGGTTGATATAAATGGTAAATAATAATGGACCAAGCACGGTACCTTGAGGTACACCATAATTAATAGTTTTTTCCGTAGATGTGTAAAATCCTATTTTCACCTTTTGCTTGCGATTTGTTAGGTAACTATTCAACCACTTTAAGACATTTTCACGTAAACCTATTTTCTCTAGTTTCTTAACTAAATATGTTCTGTTTATTGTTTTAAATGCTCGTTTAAAGTTCAGGAATACGGCTATTATTAATTCACTATTGTCTATCACATTCAACCATTTATCACTAATGTCTATAATCACTGATTCGCATGAATAGTTTGTTCTAAAACCCGATTGGTTTGGCACTAACACATTATTTTTTATGTTCTATTAATTGATCTTTGACTACTAATTCGATTAACTTCTCATATGGGGGTACCGTATTAATGGGTCTATAGTCTTCACATGAAATAGAACCATTCACTTTTGCTATCGATGTTATTGTTGCAATTTTTCAGTTTTCTGGAAATATTCCTGTCTCTATAGATTCATTTATGGTATTTAGAAATCTATCTCCAATTGCATCAAAGCTGTCCTTTAGTATAGTTGTTGATAGTCCATTTTCCCAATTACATTCATTATTCAAATATCTCTTTATCTCAGTCATACCAACATTTCTAATTTTTTTAAATGCAGAGTATGTTGTTGATTGCTCTGTTATTGTTTTCGAACTTTGTGGTCTGGGTATATTTCGTATTATCTCCTCACTCAACCAAATAGTAGCATAAATAGAAAGAAAATAAACATTGTTTCAATGAAAAATTCATCAAAATTGGTCCAAAACATTGTTACAATGAATTTAACAACATTGAAATAAGAAAAATACTTTAATCGATCACTAGTATCATTGTTTATATGAACAGGTTCATAACTGGTTATAACGATCATTTTCCTTGTGGCAATGAAATTGTTCATAGTTTCAATGTAGGTCTTTTATTAATTGAAGAATCTTTTACATTAATTTAACGTATACTTTTCTTCATATTAAAGCATTTATACTAACGACAATGTTTTGATTTCATTATGTTAATACCAGATTTTTAAAGAATTACAATGTATTCCTTATATTGATGAAAATGGATTATTAAATTAATGAAGCAAAACGATTAGGTTAATGAATCAAATTTGCAACTAATGTTAACATATTTGTTAAAAGAAACATTGACAAGGTAATTAATAGTTTTTGCTTTTAATCCTTTCTATCTAAAAGAAGGATAAAAAATAATTACTCTTAATTGTTAAATTACAGAGGAACAACCGGTTACCTACAAGTTACGATTTTTTTAACAGATATAAGCCCACGTGCTGGTTTCAAATTTCCTAATATCAGATGGTTTAGAAAACTTTCAATTTATATTTTTTTTAAACTAAATTTATAAAATTTCAACACAAAGATATGACGATACGAATATGTTTTAGTCAGACGCAATTGCGTTACATAAAATATATAATTTAGAGTAAGAATTAATTGAATCTATATTATAAAACCTTTTCAATAAATGTCCAGAATATTAATGAGGCTTCGGGAAATATGCGATTAAACACAAAAAAAAATTAAAACAAATATTAACTGCACGTAAGAAATTTGTAATAGTATTTTATGTTGTCAAAATTTACAAACATTTTTTTTACTGCTGTTAACTAGTCACCAACAAGTAAAAGAAAAGGTTGAACGCTTGATTTTCTTGTCTTCAAATAGGTTAAATGTTCTTCTAAAGCTTGACAACATTTAGCTAAAAAAAACAAAAGTTTTTTACATTTATAATATGAAAATTTCCTCTGGCAAGTAAGAAGAAGTAATATACAACTGCAGCAATAAACCTTACGGCCTAGTAATGAGATTTTAGAGTTCGATAGAAACATCACGCTTAATAGTTGGTTCGCACCGATTCCGTTGTCAAAAAAATTATTGAAAAAACAACTGTTCGCTGTGGAAACTTCTAGAAGAAACAAGAGATATCGCCATTGTTTATGTAGTCAAAAACTCAGGTCACAAAATACATCGATATTTATCTTTTCCAAAAAAAATAACACTAGTTCCGTATAAATTCAATAAAAGAATGTTTGTCTTTGTGCACTACAATTCATTTTGATGACGATGTCGATTGCTATGCTATGAGACGTGTTAATTGCCGCTAGCAGTTGACAACTTTTTAAACATGTTTAGATGTTGACGGAATAAATAACTACATAATTTAATTTAACTACATTATTTAACGAAACGCAAATACTCCAGAAACGAGACAAAAAAGTTTCTATCGAAGACTTTTATAAGATCTATCGCAATCAAAAAAACAGCGTATTTGTGAAATAATAGATTAATCATTATCAGAACTAAAGTGTTGACTATACAGTAGGAAGATGTAATTGTTGCGACCGTAAATCGAGCTACAAATCATTTTATGTTTTCTATTATTGTACAAATAGTTAAACCAAAGGTTAGTATCATTGAAAACGAAATACTAGTTTTTTTTACGTTTATCTTAAAATAACATTATAATTAAAATATATATATATATATATATATATATATATATATATATATTTGTAACGTCGTACTTGTAGCAATGCAAAATTTATGCTTCCATACCTATAGCAATAATCGTGGACGCGTTGCAATATTGCTACGCGTCCCGATATTTTGCCGTACTTGCCGCAATAATTGTGGCAACGCTGTTTTGAGATGTGACGTCAATCCCAATGTGTGTTGCCTACATTGTAGGTATGTAAATGAATTTGTATTCTACAAGTATTCTAAATTATTCGCGATGTATTTACAATACAGAAAATGTTTATTATTAACATTAATAAAATGATAATAATTAATAATTGGTGTTGTTAATAGAAAATACGTTATTAAACTTTTTAATAGAAAATATATATTTTTAATAGAAATGACGTTGATTACAAAATCAGTATAATTTTGATTTTTAAATGAATTCAATATTCGGAAATTTCTAATTACCGAGTTTTAATGCCATTCACCTTATGTGTTTTGTACTTACACATATAGATATTAAAAACGTGCATATTTAATGCAAGTGCAATTAGAAAATGCTACAATTAACATTATTGTTAAAAAATTGTAATTTACCTTTCTTTCTATTTTTCAATTAAATTGAATTCAACCCTTAAAAGTAAACGCATAAGTAAACAAAAAATCAAACAGAAAAAATAAACCAATCATCCGCGAGAGGAGAAAATAACAAAAACGCCTTAAAGCTAAAACTAAGAACTACGAATCGTGTAAACTTCAAATTTTTGTCTCTTTATTAGACATATTTGCTAAACGTTTGTCAAGGAATAAACAATTCTTGTTTTTACTGAAATCATTTATAAGCTTTTAATAGGTGGTACAACTTTGAGAAAACAAACTTTATTCAAACCTCATTGTAGATGTGCTCGCTTAACATTGGGTCAGTCATAATGTTTAAAAACAAGTGTTTGAATGTTATATTTATAGTTGTTTTACTGGTTTTTTGAATATGTAACTCATAATTTCCAAGAGTTACAACAAAACTAAGAACCTGTATAATATCAATTCCGAAAACTTCCTTATCAATTTCAGCAAGCAGATTCATACTAACACCTTGAACTAAACCAGTTTTGATAGTTAATTAGGTATAGGAGCTATTATTATACATACTACAGGATACTACTTAAATATTATGTCACTTATTTAAACAAAACAAAAAGATACTAAATACGAATTCATAGAATCTTACGTAAAGTGTTTTAGTAGAAACACAGTATAATTACTGTGGTAGTAACGTATTTGGACGTGACCTATCTAAAGTATTGAAATTGATACATAGTTTGACTCGACATTTATTCCATGTGTTATCTCAATTTTTACCAACGGTTTTTACAGTAACAGCAATGTCCTACTGTTATCACAATTAGCATACTATTACAATTTATTTTAAAAAACATTTTTGTTTTATGACCTTTTATAAATTAATGTATTATTTTAAATTGAGTTACTTTTGTAAAAGAAAGGTAGATAGCTGTGTTATGATTTTATTTTCACATTTTGTTATCTTTACAAGTTTTACTACAATCGTTTACATCTAATGCAATTTAAATTCATAATTTTTTTTTTATATCTTTTATTGAAATCAGTTAGATTTGTTATAAAA
The DNA here is from genome assembly GCA_035610365.1 of Aquatica leii. Classification (NCBI taxonomy): domain Eukaryota; kingdom Metazoa; phylum Arthropoda; class Insecta; order Coleoptera; family Lampyridae; genus Aquatica; species Aquatica leii. Next base: position 77,953,150 of record CM069433.1, read on the forward strand.
AAGCATCTAGAAACTGCTTATTTTGTCAGTTTTAGCAGAAGTTATAGTAGTAGGTTTTATTGTTTTTATTTTAAATTTATGGATATTAATACAATTAAAAATACGAGGAGTTATCACAATTTTTGACAAATCTTTGCCACATTTAGAGAGAATGGTTTCCGATAGGTTATAAACTCATTAGCACCAACGACGTTTTGCTATCTCGATCAAACTGTCTATTTCAACCTTTTCTCGTTTTAGACATCGCGCGATGTTGTTAGTTCGAGTTCGATAACTCTAAACCTCCCTATCAGAACAAAATTTTGTTTGCGCGATCTAATCGTACCCATCTTTAGTTACAAATTTGAGAAATTTGAAAGAAATCCGTATATAATTGTGATTACGTTGACGTTTTAACTGCAGTACGTTCCAATCCACAATTTTTGACAAATCGTTACCAAATCTGGAGACGATGGTTCCAGATAGATTATAAATTCATTATCATCAACGACGTTTTGCTATCTAGATGAAACTGCCTTTTTCACCCTGATCACGTTTTCAACATCTCACGATGTTGTTGTTTCAAGTTCGATAACCATAAAACTCCTGATCAGATCAAAATTTTGTTTGCGCGATCTAATTGTACGCACTTTTATTTACATATTTAAGAAGTTTGGAAAAAAATCGAATATAATTGTGGTTACGTTGACATTTTAACCGCAGTACGTTCTTATCATAACCCGAGAAAAATAGAATTTTTGACTTTGTCATTCCGTATTTTGGTAACCTTTCATCCAAAATTGTAATTTGACACATCATTAGATACCCCGTTTTGTCCCCTATCGTTTCTTATAATATAGACTATTTTCAAATTTCGATAATAAGTTTATTTAGCTTTATGTAAAGTGCTACACATAGTGCATTATAATTTTCAGTTTTTATTACGAAAGATGACTAAAATCCACAATTTTTGACAAATCGTTACCAAATCTGGAGGGGATGGTTCCCGATAGATAATAAACTCATTAACATCAACGACATTTTGCTATCTCGATGAAACTGCCTTTTTCACCCTCTTCTTGTTTTCGAAATCTCACGATGATGTTGGTTCAAGTTCGATAACCCTAAAACGGCTTGTCAGATCAAAATTTTGTTTGCGCGATCTAATTATACGCACTTTTAGTTACATATATGAGAAATTTGAAAGAAATCCGTATATATTTGTGATTACGTCGACGTTTTAACTGCAGTACGTTCTTATCATAACCCGAGAAAAATAGAATTTTTGACTTTGTCATTCCGTATTTTGGTAACCTTTCATCCAAAATTGTAATTTGACACATCATTAGATACCTTGTTTTGTCCCCTATCGTTCCTTATAATATCGATTGTTTTCAAACTTTGATAATAAGTTTATTTGGCTTTGTGTAAAGTACTGCTCATACTGCATTATAATTTTCAGTTGTTATTACGAAATATGAGTAAAATCCACAATTTTTGGCAAATCGTTACCAAATTTGGAGGGGATGGTTCCCGATAGATTATAAACTCATTAACATCAACGACATTTTGCTATCTCGATGAAACTGCCTTTTTCACCCTCTTCTTGTTTTCGAAATCTCACGATGATGTTGGTTCAAGTTCGATAACCCTAAAACGGCTTGTCAGATCAAAATTTTGTTTGCGCGATCTAATTATACGCACTTTTAGTTACATATATGAGAAATTTGAAAGAAATCCGTATATATTTGTGATTACGTCGACGTTTTAACTGCAGTACGTTCTTATCATAACCCGAGAAAAATAGAATTTTTGACTTTGTCATTCCGTATTTTGGTAACCTTTCATCCAAAATTGTAATTTGACACATCATTAGATACCTTGTTTTGTCCCCTATCGTTCCTTATAATATCGATTATTTTCAAACTTTGATAATAAGTTTATTTAGCTTTGTGTAAAGTACTGCGCATACTGCATTATAATTTTCAGTTTTTATTACGAAAGATGACTAAAATCCACAATTTTTGACAAATCGTTACCAAATCTGGAGAGGATGGTTCCCGATAGATTATAAACTCATTAACATCAACGACATTTTGCTATCTCGATGAAACTGCCTTTTTCACCCTCTTCACGTTTTGACTTCTCACGATGTTGTTTCAAGTTCGATAACCCTAAAACGGCTTGTCAGATCAAAATTTTGTTTGCGCGATCTAATTATACGCACTTTTAGTTACATATATGAGAAATTTGAGAGAAATAAGTATATAATTGTGATTACGTTGACGTTTTAACCGCAGTACGTTCTTATCACAACCCGAGAAAAATAGAATTTTTGACTTTGTCATTCCGTATTTTGGTAACCTTTCATCCAAAATTGTAATTTGACACATCATTAGATACCTTGTTTTGTCCCCTATCGTTCCTTATAATATCGATTATTTTCAAACTTTGATAATAAGTTTATTTAGCTTTGTGTAAAGTACTGCGCATACTGCATTATAATTTTCAGTTTTTATTACGAAAGATGACTAAAATCCACAATTTTTGACAAATCGTTACCAAATCTGAAGGGGATGGTTCCCGATAGATTATAAACTCATTAACATCAACGACATTTTGCTATCTCGATGAAACTGCCTTTTTCACCCTCTTCTTGTTTTCGACATCGCACGATGATGTTGGTTCAAGCTTGATAACCCTAAAACGGCTTGTCAGATCAAAATTTTGTTTGCGCGATCTAACTATACGCACTTTTACTTACATATATGAGAAATTTGAGAGAAATCCGTATATAATTGTGATTACGTTGACGTTTTAACCGCAGTACGTTCTTATCACAACCCGAGAAAAATAGAATTTTTGACTTTGTCATTCCGTATTTTGGTAACCTTTCATCCAAAATTGTAATTTGACACATCATTAGATACCTTGTTTTGTCCCCTATCGTTCCTTATAATATCGATTATTTTCAAACTTTGATAATAAGTTTATTTAGCTTTGTGTAAAGTACTGCGCATACTGCATTATAATTTTCAGTTTTTATTACGAAAGATTACTAAAATCCACAATTTTTGACAAATCGTTACCAAATCTGAAGGGGATGGTTCCCGATAGATTATAAACTCATTAACATCAACGACATTTTGCTATCTCGATGAAACTGCTTTTTCCCCCTCTTCTTGTTTTCGACATCGCACGATGATGTTGGTTCAAGCTTGATAACCCTAAAACGGCTTGTCAGATCAAAATTTTGTTTGCGCGATCTAACTATACGCACTTTTACTTACATATATGAGAAATTTGAAAAAAATCCGTATATAATTGTGATTACGTTGACGTTTTAACCGCAGTACGTTCTTATCATAACCCGAGAAAAATAGAATTTTTGACTTTGTCATTCCGTATTTTGGTAACCTTTCATCCAAAATTGTAATTTGACACATCATTAGATACCTTGTTTTGTCCCCTATCGTTCCTTATAATATCAATTATTTTCAAACTTTGATAATAAGTTTATTTAGCTTTGTGTAAAGTATTGCGCATACTGCATTATAATTTTCAGTTTTTATTAGGAAAGATGACTAAAATCCACAATTTTTGACAAATCGTTACCAAATCTGGAGGGGATGGTTCCCGATAGATTATAAACTCATTAACATCAACGACATTTTGCTATCTTGATGAAACTGCCTTTTTCACCCTCTTCTTGTTTTCGACATCGCACGATGTTGTTGTTTCAAGTTCGATAACCCTAAAACGGCTTGTCAGATCAAAATTTTGTTTGCGCGATCTAATTATACGCACTTTTAGTTACATACATGAGAAATTTGAAAGAAATCCGTATATAATTGTGATTACGTTGACGTTTTAACCGCAGTACGTTCTTATCACAACCCGAGAAAAATAGAATTTTTGACTTTGTCATTCCGTATTTTGGTAACCTTTCATCCAAAATTGTAATTTGACACATCATTAGATACCTTGTTTTGTCCCCTATCGTTCCTTATAATATCGATTGTTTTCAAACTTTGATAATAAGTTTATTTGGCTTTGTGTAAAGTACTGCTCATACTGCATTATAATTTTCAGTTGTTATTACGAAATATGAGTAAAATCCACAATTTTTGGCAAATCGTTACCAAATTTGGAGGGGATGGTTCCCGATAGATTATAAACTCATTAACATCAACGACATTTTGCTATCTCGATGAAACTGCCTTTTTCACCCTCTTCTTGTTTTCGAAATCTCACGATGATGTTGGTTCAAGTTCGATAACCCTAAAACGGCTTGTCAGATCAAAATTTTGTTTGCGCGATCTAATTATACGCACTTTTAGTTACATATATGAGAAATTTGAAAGAAATCCGTATATATTTGTGATTACGTCGACGTTTTAACTGCAGTACGTTCTTATCATAACCCGAGAAAAATAGAATTTTTGACTTTGTCATTCCGTATTTTGGTAACCTTTCATCCAAAATTGTAATTTGACACATCATTAGATACCTTGTTTTGTCCCCTATCGTTCCTTATAATATCGATTATTTTCAAACTTTGATAATAAGTTTATTTAGCTTTGTGTAAAGTACTGCGCATACTGCATTATAATTTTCAGTTTTTATTACGAAAGATGACTAAAATCCACAATTTTTGACAAATCGTTACCAAATCTGGAGAGGATGGTTCCCGATAGATTATAAACTCATTAACATCAACGACATTTTGCTATCTCGATGAAACTGCCTTTTTCACCCTCTTCACGTTTTTGACATCTCACGATGTTGTTTCAAGTTCGATAACCCTAAAACGGCTTGTCAGATCAAAATTTTGTTTGCGCGATCTAATTATACGCACTTTTAGTTACATATATGAGAAATTTGAGAGAAATAAGTATATAATTGTGATTACGTTGACGTTTTAACCGCAGTACGTTCTTATCACAACCCGAGAAAAATAGAATTTTTGACTTTGTCATTCCGTATTTTGGTAACCTTTCATCCAAAATTGTAATTTGACACATCATTAGATACCTTGTTTTGTCCCCTATCGTTCCTTATAATATCGATTATTTTCAAACTTTGATAATAAGTTTATTTAGCTTTGTGTAAAGTACTGCGCATACTGCATTATAATTTTCAGTTTTTATTACGAAAGATGACTAAAATCCACAATTTTTGACAAATCGTTACCAAATCTGAAGGGGATGGTTCCCGATAGATTATAAACTCATTAACATCAACGACATTTTGCTATCTCGATGAAACTGCCTTTTTCACCCTCTTCTTGTTTTCGACATCGCACGATGATGTTGGTTCAAGCTTGATAACCCTAAAACGGCTTGTCAGATCAAAATTTTGTTTGCGCGATCTAACTATACGCACTTTTACTTACATATATGAGAAATTTGAGAGAAATCCGTATATAATTGTGATTACGTTGACGTTTTAACCGCAGTACGTTCTTATCACAACCCGAGAAAAATAGAATTTTTGACTTTGTGATTCCGTATTTTAGTAACCTTTCATCCAAAATTGTAATTTGACACATCATTAGATACCTTGTTTTGTCCCCTATCGTTCCTTATAATATCGATTATTTTCAAACTTTGATAATAAGTTTATTTAGCTTTGTGTAAAGTACTGCGCATACTGCATTATAATTTTCAGTTTTTATTACGAAAGATTACTAAAATCCACAATTTTTGACAAATCGTTACCAAATCTGAAGGGGATGGTTCCCGATAGATTATAAACTCATTAACATCAACGACATTTTGCTATCTCGATGAAACTGCCTTTTTCACCCTCTTCTTGTTTTCGACATCGCACGATGATGTTGGTTCAAGCTTGATAACCCTAAAACGGCTTGTCAGATCAAAATTTTGTTTGCGCGATCTAACTATACGCACTTTTACTTACATATATGAGAAATTTGAAAAAAATCCGTATATAATTGTGATTACGTTGACGTTTTAACCGCAGTACGTTCTTATCATAACCCGAGAAAAATAGAATTTTTGACTTTGTCATTCCGTATTTTGGTAACCTTTCATCCAAAATTGTAATTTGACACATCATTAGATACCTTGTTTTGTCCCCTATCGTTCCTTATAATATCAATTATTTTCAAACTTTGATAATAAGTTTATTTAGCTTTGTGTAAAGTATTGCGCATACTGCATTATAATTTTCAGTTTTTATTAGGAAAGATGACTAAAATCCACAATTTTTGACAAATCGTTACCAAATCTGGAGGGGATGGTTCCCGATAGATTATAAACTCATTAACATCAACGACATTTTGCTATCTCGATGAAACTGCCTTTTTCACCCTCTTCTTGTTTTCGACATCGCACGATGTTGTTGTTTCAAGTTCGATAACCCTAAAACGGCTTGTCAGATCAAAATTTTGTTTGCGCGATCTAATTATACGCACTTTTAGTTACATACATGAGAAATTTGAAAGAAATCCGTATATAATTGTGATTACGTTGACGTTTTAACCGCAGTACGTTCTTATCACAACCCGAGAAAAATAGAATTTTTGACTTTGTCATTCCGTATTTTGGTAACCTTTCATCCAAAATTGTAATTTGACACATCATTAGATACCTTGTTTTGTCCCCTATCGTTCCTTATAATATCGATTGTTTTCAAACTTTGATAATAAGTTTATTTAGCTTTGTGTAAAGTACTGCGCATACTGCATTATAATTTTCAGTTGTTATTACGAAATATGAGTAAAATCCACAATTTTTGGCAAATCGTTACCAAATTTGGAGGGGATGGTTCCCGATAGATTATAAACTCATTAACATCAACGACATTTTGCTATCTCGATGAAACTGCCTTTTTCACCCTCTTCACGTTTTTGACATCTCACGATGTTGTTGTTTCAAGTTCGATAACCCTAAAACGGCTTGTCAGATCAAAATTTTGTTTGCGCGATCTAATTATACGCACTTTTAGTTACATACATGAGAAATTTGAAAGAAATCCGTATATAATTGTGATTACGTTGACGTTTTAACCGCAGTACGTTCTTATCACAACCCGAGAAAAATAGAATTTTTGACTTTGTCATTCCGTATTTTGGTAACCTTTCATCCAAAATTGTAATTTGACACATCATTAGATACCTTGTTTTGTCCCCTATCGTTCCTTATAATATCGATTATTTTCAAACTTTGATAATAAGTTTATTTAGCTTTGTGTAAAGTACTGCGCATACTGCATTATAATTTTCAGTTTTTATTACGAAAGATGACTAAAATCCACAATTTTTGACAAATCGTTACCAAATCTGGAGAGGATGGTTCCCGATAGATTATAAACTCATTAACATCAACGACATTTTGCTATCTCGATGAAACTGCCTTTTTCACCCTCTTCACGTTTTTGACATCTCACGATGTTGTTTCAAGTTCGATAACCCTAAAACGGCTTGTCAGATCAAAATTTTGTTTGCGCGATCTAATTATACGCACTTTTAGTTACATATATGAGAAATTTGAGAGAAATAAGTATATAATTGTGATTACGTTGACGTTTTAACCGCAGTACGTTCTTATCACAACCCGAGAAAAATAGAATTTTTGACTTTGTCATTCCGTATTTTGGTAACCTTTCATCCAAAATTGTAATTTGACACATCATTAGATACCTTGTTTTGTCCCCTATCGTTCCTTATAATATCGATTATTTTCAAACTTTGATAATAAGTTTATTTAGCTTTGTGTAAAGTACTGCGCATACTGCATTATAATTTTCAGTTTTTATTACGAAAGATGACTAAAATCCACAATTTTTGACAAATCGTTACCAAATCTGGAGGAGATGGTTCCCGATAGATTATAAACTCATTAACATCAACGACATTTTGCTATCTCGAGGAATCTGCCTTTTTCACCCTCTTCTTGTTTTCGAAATCTCACGATGATGTTGGTTCAAGTTCGATAACCCTAAAACGGCTTGTCAGATCAAAATTTTGTTTGCGCGATCTAATTATACGCACTTTTAGTTACATATATGAGAAATTGGAAAGAAATCCGTATATAATTGTGATTACGTTGACGTTTTAACCGCAGTACGTTCTTATCATAACCCGAGAAAAATAGAATTTTTGACTTTGTCATTCCGTATTTTGGTAACCTTTTATCCAAAATTGTAATTTGACACATCATTAGATACCTTGTTTTGTCGCCTATCGTTCCTTATAATATCGATTATTTTCAAACTTTGATAATAAGTTTATTTAGCTTTGTGTAAAGTACTGCGCATACTGCATTATAATTTTCAGTTTTTATTACGAAAGATGACTAAAATCCACAATTTTTGACAAATCGTTACCAAATCTGGAGGGGATGGTTCCCGATAGATTATAAACTCATTAACATCAACGACATTTTGCTATCTCGATGAAACTGCCTTTTTCACCCTCTTCTTGTTTTCGACATCGCACGATGATGTTGGTTCAAGCTTGATAACCCTAAAACGGCTTGTCAGATCAAAATTTTGTTTGCGCGATCTAACTATACGCACTTTTACTTACATATATGAGAAATTTGAAAAAAATCCGTATATAATTGTGATTACGTTGACGTTTTAACCGCAGTACGTTCTTATCATAACCCGAGAAAAATAGAATTTTTGACTTTGTCATTCCGTATTTTGGTAACCTTTCATCCAAAATTGTAATTTGACACATCATTAGATACCTTGTTTTGTCCCCTATCGTTCCTTATAATATCGATTATTTTCAAACTTTGATAATAAGTTTATTTAGCTTTGTGTAAAGTACTGCGCATACTGCATTATAATTTTCAGTTTTTATTAGGTACGAAAGATGACTAAAATCCACAATTTTTGACAAATCGTTACCAAATCTGGAGGAGATGGTTCCCGATAGATTATAAACTCATTAACATCAACGACATTTTGCTATCTCGAGGAATCTGCCTTTTTCACCCTCTTCTTGTTTTCGAAATCTCACGATGATGTTGGTTCAAGTTCGATAACCCTAAAACGGCTGGTCAGATCAAAATTTTGTTTGCGCGATCTAATTATACGCACTTTTAGTTACATATATGAGAAATTTGAAAGAAATCCGTATATATTTGTGATTACGTCGACGTTTTAACTGCAGTACGTTCTTATCATAACCCGAGAAAAATAGAATTTTTGACTTTGTCATTCCGTATTTTGGTAACCTTTCATCCAAAATTGTAATTTGACACATCATTAGATACCTTGTTTTGTCCCCTATCGTTCCTTATAATATCGATTATTTTCAAACTTTGATAATAAGTTTATTTAGCTTTGTGTAAAGTACTGCGCATACTGCATTATAATTTTCAGTTTTTATTACGAAAGATGACTAAAATCCACAATTTTTGACAAATCGTTACCAAATCTGAAGGGGATGGTTCCCGATAGATTATAAACTCATTAACATCAACGACATTTTGCTATCTCGATGAAACTGCCTTTTTCACCCTCTTCTTGTTTTCGACATCGCACGATGATGTTGGTTCAAGCTTGATAACCCTAAAACGGCTTGTCAGATCAAAATTTTGTTTGCGCGATCTAACTATACGCACTTTTAGTTACATATATGAGAAATTTAAAAAAAATCCGTATATAATTGTGATTACGTTGACGTTTTAACCGCAGTACGTTCTTATCATAACCCGAGAAAAATAGAATTTTTGACTTTGTCATTCCGTATTTTGGTAACCTTTCATCCAAAATTGTAATTTGACACATCATTAGATACCTTGTTTTGTCCCCTATCGTTCCTTATAATATCGATTATTTTCAAACTTTGATAATAAGTTTATTTAGCTTTGTGTAAAGTACTGCGCATACTGCATTATAATTTTCAGTTTTATTACGAAAGATGACTAAAATCCACAATTTTTGACAAATCGTTACCAAATCTGGAGGGGATGGTTCCCGATAGATTATAAACTCATTAACATCAACGACATTTTGCTATCTCGAAGAAACTGCCTTTTTCACCCTCTTCTTGTTTTCGAAATCTCACGATGATGTTGGTTCAAGTTCGATAACCCTAAAACGGCTTGTCAGATCAAAATTTTGTTTGCGCGATCTAATTATACGCACTTTTAGTTACATATATGAGAAATTTGAAAGAAATCCGTATATATTTGTGATTACGTCGACGTTTTAACTGCAGTACGTTCTTATCATAACCCGAGAAAAATAGAATTTTTGACTTTGTCATTCCGTATTTTGGTAACCTTTCATCCAAAATTGTAATTTGACACATCATTAGATACCTTGTTTTGTCCCCTATCGTTCCTTATAATATCGATTGTTTTCAAACTTTGATAATAAGTTTATTTAGCTTTGTGTAAAGTACTGCGCATACTGCATTATAATTTTCAGTTGTTATTACGAAATATGAGTAAAATCCACAATTTTTGGCAAATCGTTACCAAATTTGGAGGGGATGGTTCCCGATAGATTATAAACTCATTAACATCAACGACATTTTGCTATCTCGATGAAACTGCCTTTTTCACCCTCTTCACGTTTTTGACATCTCACGATGTTGTTGTTTCAAGTTCGATAACCCTAAAACGGCTTGTCAGATCAAAATTTTGTTTGCGCGATCTAATTATACGCACTTTTAGTTACATACATGAGAAATTTGAAAGAAATCCGTATATAATTGTGATTACGTTGACGTTTTAACCGCAGTACGTTCTTATCATAACCCGAGAAAAATAGAATTTTTGACTTTGTCATTCCGTGTTTTGGTAACCTTTCATCCAAAATTGTAATTTGACACATCATTAGATACCTTGTTTTGTCCCCTATCGTTCCTTATAATATCGATTATTTTCAAACTTTGATAATAAGTTTATTTAGCTTTGTGTAAAGTACTGCGCATACTGCATTATAATTTTCAGTTTTTATTATGAAATATGACTAAAATCCACAATTTTCGACAAATCGTTACCAAATCTGGAGGGGATGGTTCCCGATAGATTATAAACTCATTAACATCAACGACATTTTGCTATCTCGATGAAACTGCCTTTTTCGCCCTCTTCACGTTTTTGACATCTCACGATGTTGTTGTTTCAAGTTCGATAACCCTAAAACGGCTTGTCAGATCAAAATTTTGTTTGCGCGATCTAATTATACGCACTTTTAGTTACATATATGAGAAATTTGAAAGAAATCCGTATATAATTGTGATTACGTTGACGTTTTAACCGCAGTACGTTCTTATCATAACCCGAGAAAAATAGAATTTTTGACTTTGTCATTCCGTATTTTGGTAACCTTTCATCCAAAATTGTAATTTGACACATCATTAGATACCTTGTTTTGTCGTCTATCGTTTCTGATAATAAGGATCATTTTCAATCTTAGCTAATAAAACTTTACCAAATTTGGAAAATATGTTTCCCGATACGTTATAAATTCATTAGCATCAGTGACGTTTTGCTATCTCGATCAAATTGCTCTAAAACAGCTCAACGACCAATATATTGTTTAACACTTTTAATTGTACATTCTTTTATGAATTTGAAAATGTGGAAAAAATTAATCGAAATCTATAGATCCATGCAATTAAAGTTAAGACTTGAGTTATTTAAACATATGTTCATTACAGATTAAAAATTTACAATCAGTAAAAACGAGAAGATAATTATTATCGTTCATAAGCCGGCTGTAGTGCAAGTCAGCATAAACTAGTGCGAACATTCGTTTACATAAATATGTCGTCACTTTCTTATCATAGTGTAAGACTGTTTATATTGCAGTATGATATAATTTGCAATTGACTTCCCGCCAAATAACAGCCAAGATTTACTTATGTCTTTAGTTGCGAAATAAACATTTTATTTTTAGTTGTTATCATTTTTTGCCCCATGGTTAGATAGCCGTTCAAACAATTATTGTCACATTATCTCGATTCTAATGGTACAGCATTTATAATGGTCGACTGTCTTCAGAATTATGTTGATTTTGTTTATATTTGTACATTTTATAAATGGAAATTAACAATAAGAATTTTCTATTTTGAACTTGGATAAAATATTTTCTTGTTTACATGTTTTTACTCTACGCCGAACCTAACACTAATAACAATTAACGTTCTATGAATTTGTGTGAGTGAGCTAGGCGTCGGTAATAAGATAAATTTTATTAAATGAAATTAGTATATGCTTACATTTATCATTTGATAGATATTTAACATTTATATGAAGTATATGTATTACTTTATTAGGCATTTATAACGAGCATGATAACATTATTTGAAATAAGTGAACGTTAGGCAACACATTACACATTACTTTAGCAGTTTCGATATTTAATTAAAAAAAACATTTTACTATATAACAATATAACATGTGTTGTTATTTGCTACTGTACCTGTTTAAATACATATAAATGCAGTAGTTAAGAACAATTAAAGGTTGTTGTTTAATATTTTCTTAGTTACACATTTTGTAGGACCTGTGACAATGTTTTTATACGTATAAAAGTTGAAAACTGCAAACCGTACGTATCGCGATGCGTATAAAACTGTATAAAACTCGAACAGTGTTGCAACATCAACATTGCAACAGGTTAGGCTGTACATATATATATATATATATATATATATATATATATATATATATGCATTTAGTACTCATACACCTCCGAATGCTATATGAATAGATCGATTTCGCCTCCGTTTTTACGTGTTTGCCTCCGTTTTCGGAGCCGAAAGCGTTTTTCTTATCTTTCATCTGTATTATCTTTCTTGACACACTCTCTATCGTTTGACGATTTTTTTGCCGGAGGTGAAAACGATCTAAATATCCATACAAAAATACAATACAGTTCTACTACTTATTCACTAGAGGCGCTGCTGTTTTATATTCATGATGTATTTAGTTCCAAACCACCTCCGTATGCTACTAGTACGTATTTGCCTCATAGTATTGGCAGCACCGCTAGAGGCAAAAACGATACAAAAATGTATGTACATGACGTTTATGGATATAATTAATTTTCTGAATTTAGTCGTACCTACATACTTCGTATTTTCTCCCAGTCAATTTTTGTTTAATTTGCTTATATTACAGATTAGTAAGGTAAGTATAATATATATATGCAGTAATATAAAACAAGTCATTATACATATATACGGTATATCTCCAGATCAAATTACAAGAGGATAAATCATTTAATTTTACGAAAGGATTTTTTTTTGTATGAAGCGCTAAAGAAGAACTAAAAAGCAGATAAAAATTGAGTGTCAATATAATTCTGCTGTTGTGTACATATTATAAACAAAAGTCTTCATTTTCTGTTGGTTTATAAGCTCACACACCGAAGCATTTTTAGAGCTTAGTTCTTTTTAATATGCTGTTTAAAGTGTGACGGTACCAATTTTTTCTGTTTTTCTGTCCTAACTATTCGGCTTCTTTTCTATTATTGCAACATTTTTAGAACTTGATAAACTGCAACTTTTTTCTCCTGCACAATCGTTTGTAGTCGAAGGTTTGTTTTTTTTGTACGGGTACAGTGGTGAGTTCGGTAAAATGCCTTCATCAGAATTAACATTAATGAAGTTAATGTCTTGTTTTTGTATTCAATTTGGCCCCCTTTGTCAAATAACGTTAACAATGTTGCAACCTTAACCGTTTAGTACGCTTTTGACTTACTTCGTAAAATTCATAGTGAGTTTTTACTGTGTGGTCCATGTATTTGGCAAATTGGGCACTTTGATTTTTACTAGCTGCATCAGAGTTGCAAATAAACAAGTATTTGTTTTTTGCGGCATCATTTCACTTCTTAATTCAAGTAACAAGTCTATAAATTCTTGTACATTTGGCGGAACAAGGAGATATAAGTCTAAAAAGGCATCTACTTATGAAGCTTGTAGTGGACGACTAAAATAAAATGCTGATAGCGTGATTTTAAATGTAAACAGCAATGCGGTAGGGATTTACCACTCTGTCGTTTGTAAATTTGTAGGTAGTAAAAAACAATTTTTTAAATGTATTTTCTTTAAATGCATTTTCCAATATTTATAGTTAAAAACAAACCTTATTATGAATTTTACCTTGTTATAATTTTTTCATTTTTTAAAATATAACATTAAAAAAGAAAATAAAAAATAACTGCTGCACGACACAGATAATGTTAGTTATGTTTTGGCCAATTAATCAAGCTTTAATTTAAAAAAAATAAAAATAAAAACGACACTAGAATTATTTTAACATTAGCTACAATAAGAGAAAAAATATTGGAAATTTTTACAAATCGTGAGAACAAAGCTATAACTAAATGAGCCACGTGAGAGAACTACCTTAATTCTCTTTTTAGGTATGAGGATTGTGTTTTTAGTTTGTAGTAGTAATTTTACAAAAATGCACTTTGTCCAAAAAACAAGAAAAAATGCAAAATGCATTTTTTCCGTTCTTTAGTAATAATGCTTAATTGGTTGGTCTATCCACTTAGAAAGGGCTATTTTATCTGCAATATTGTTTGCTTTTAAAGAAAAATTTTTGAACAGCAGATTATTCACTAAAGTTGGTTTTAAGCGCAGCTTTTCTGGATGAAAGGTCGGATCTTCATCGGAGTTGTGGCTGCAGTGAAACGGATCTATCGATTCATAGCCGGTAGAGCCTAAAGAAAATAAAAAAAGAAAACAAATAGTCAAACACATTATTATTAATTATTAAGTACGCAACCTCAGCTTTTTCAAATTTTTTGAGCATTTTGCTTTCGTTGATTACATTTAATCGCCAATTTTAGAAGTATTTTTGTACTTAAACAAATATAGTACGATATAAAATCTTAAGCTTTCGCGGTTGTTATGTTTATGATTATAAGTGACTTTCTGCTTAGACCGCGTCGTAGTTAAACACCCAAACTTAGGCTTGGTCCTAGTCTTTTCTTGACAGCCAAAACAAGAAGTAGAACTTGGCCTTTGCAGTATTGTCGTTCGTGAACCCAAACAAACTGACGTTTCGCAAGACATTGCAGCTTGCATCTTTAGAGTGGTAAATGTCACTGAAAGAAAAAGTATAAATGACGATATTTATACCAATAGCGATTAGCGTGATTAACGAACGTTATGTTTCCGTTACCGCTTGACTAATTTCGAACGAAGGCCAAGTTCTACTTCTTGTTTTGGCTCTCAAAAAGAGACTATGACCAAGCTTAAGTCTGGGTGTTTTACTACGACGCGGTCTAAGCCGAAAGTCGCTTATAATCAGAGTTTTATTTTATCACGCACGTCTATTACTCAGTGAAAAGTGAAAAGATAACATAAAAATTTTTGGTAACGTTTTTCTCTTAGTAATAATTAAGTAGTTGTGTTACACCTTCAGGTAGGAAAAGCAAAAAACCCCTCCTTAGTAGATTTTTTAACACCCTGTTTGTTTTGTCTGTCAAACTCATGCAGTAAGGTAAATAAGCGGTGCTAGTAGGAGGTGATAAGTCTGTTTGACTTTTAGATTTATTGCTCTTTTCCATGCGTTTTGGATGTCTTTCAACCCGTATTCGTTTTGTTGTAGGGACTGCAACAGTGTTACCTTATATTTTCCATTATCTGACACACGTATAGCTCTTTTGGCTAAAGTATGCAAAACAGAGTCTCTGCGTTTAAGTATCTCTTAGTGTGCGTTTTCTTTCTATAAACTAAATGCCTTAATTTTCGATTATTTTACCTTATCACCAGTACATGAAGAAAGGTTAGACTGCTGTTATGTTCTAGCTCCATAGTAAATTTAATGCTGTTATGTGCAGAGTTTAGATGTTAAAAAAAGTAATTTAGTTTATCTTTGCCATGAGGCCATACAGCAAACGTATCATCAACATATCTGAACCAAGTTTTTGGTTTTAACACAACATTTTTCATAATTTCAATTACAAAATATTCCATGTAAATATTGGCTATAACTGGAGAGAGCGGTGAACGCAAAGCCGCTCCTTCTACTTGTTTAAACAAGTTGTCGTTATAACTGAAATAAGTGTAAAGTAAAAGAACATATGGCTGACTGCAAACACCGCAGAGTTAATAAATCAGCAGTGACGGAACACGTGTGAAACCAAGGACACACGCTGAACTTTGACAAAACTAAAGTGTTGGCTAGAACTCCTTTCTACTTTCCCAGACTAATCCGCGAAGCTGTGGAAATAGAAAAACATTCATGTAATATGAACCGAGAAGACGGTTTAAGACTAAGCAAATCTTGGTTACACTTTTTCTTTCAGTGACATTTCCCACTCTGAAGATGTAAACTGCAATGTCTTGCGAAACGTCAGTTTGTTTGGGTTCACGAACGACGATACGGCAAAGGCCAAGTTCTAATTCTTGTTTTGGCTCTCAAGAAGAGACTAAGACCAAGCCTAAGTCTGGGTGTTTAACTACGACGCGGTCTAAGCCACATGCCGCTTATAATCATAAAAAATGAATTTGGCGATAAACATTTAAACGTTGTCAAGAATTTTGTACACCACAGTAATTGAAAAGACGTACCTAAGCAATTATAGAATATTTTGAGTTCTCAGCAATACGCCAATACATCTATTTTGTAATAAAAGAAACCTTTACTTACTGCAAACAAGTATTTATTGCAGCAGTCTGGTTTAACTGCACATTACTCAAAGACAATGTTAATACACTGTCTGCACACAATAACTGAAAATTAAGTTGTACCACTGTAAAAACTAAATCACAAGTACAAAATATGATGCTGTATTATCGGAGCGTGCATAAGCTGTTTTGTCAAATGCGTTGAAAATATTTTTTAAACTTTGGCAGCGTCGCTGGAGGTGAACTCAACCGTAGCATTTTACAGTTTTATATATAAGGAGGCGAAAGCGTTGTAATCCCATATGGAGTTAGGGTAGTACTAAATACAGATTTGTATTTTGTATGAAAAAAACTTGTGATATCATTACCCCTCTACCTTTGCCTGTAAAATGGTGTAACACCTGATCCTTTAAATACGGAAAAAACTTGTGTAACACAATTTATTCAACCGGATAGATGGGCGTCCTAAAGATATGCGGAGCCGAAGAGGATACAAATGCATATATATATATATATATATATATATATAGCGTGTATAGTATGAGCCTATGTGTAGGTATTTCAACATACACAACATATATTATGGTCCTTTATTGCGAATTACGAGCCTAGGCTCATAGTGATAACTATATAACTGTGTTAAAACGGTCCTACACTGATGGCGTTTTGCGGTGATAAATGGAACGTTCGGTTGAGTTGTTGTGAGAATTTTACAAGTTGTTGCATACACTGCAGGGGATATAACCGCTGAAAATAATTAAGTGTTTCAGATATATATATTATAGATGTCGTTAACTCATTATTGACGTCGGTGACTATAGTTGTGCAGATGATTAATGTAATTAATTAAATTACATGCATTGGATGAGTTTATCAGCCATTTCTAGTTTTGACATAACATCCTGCTTATTAATTTATATATTACTAAAGTAAATTTGTACAATTGAAACGCACGTTTTGGTACTTACCTATTTATTCTTAAATTTTATAGAAAATTTAACATTAATTATTGTAGTAATTAAAGATAACCGCTTAATAACTATCTTATTTACTTCATTACATTGACAACTATCGATTTGCGCAATAGATAAACAAATAAATAATCAATCTATTAGGTGGAGCTTTAGAAGTTTCGATTTTTTTACGAAATTAGATTCATTATGTAAACTTTCGAGGCAAAAATGAAATCATAATAAAAATGGATTGCAATTAAAGTGTAACTTTCCAGACAAGTCTTCAAACAAATTTAAACAAAATGAGTTTAGAGCCTTATTATTAGTTAGTTATCTTTGTTTTATTTTTAAGTTTAATTTGAAAACCGTAAACTAGTTTTTATAAATCGTATTGTAAACATTCTGAACTCATTTACGAGTACTATATTAAACTTTAATTTAAACTGTGTTAATCAAACTTAGAACTCATTTTTTCAAGATTTATTGAAAATGATTGTAATCTTTCGACAAAGTATATGGAGAAGTATTTGTAAAAATTAATATTGCAAAAAAACAGAGTACTTTATTTAAACAGTAAAGTAATTAATAATACACAGTTTAAGATTTGTTAGTATTGGTATAACATTATTACAGTTAGTTTGACATCCTAAAATTAGAAACTTTATTTATTTTTGCTACATAAATCAGAAAATACATATTTTAAGCAGTTAATTAAGTATCATTATTACTCAATACCCCACATACTGTCAAAGGGTTCATCGAAAGTATCAATAGTTACTTGTATTATAAACGTTTCAACTTCTTTTTAGTGAAAACATACATTGCGCCATTCATCTGGTATGGCAGCAAATGATACATACGGTGTGCCTATGCTTCGCAAATATTGAATCAATACACTATTGAATGTAGCCTGGTTTATTTAATTTTATTAAGTATAAGTTCTGGTTTTGTTAATGTTTTATCATATGAGACTCCACATTCCATTAACCAGGTAGTCATTTCTGCCGTTCGACTTGTCGAAATTGGATGCCTCATAGCTATAACACGTTAAGGTAACTTGCAATATCCATTACAGTTACAGAATTCTGTTGTAAGTTGGGTAGCAATTGGTCATCAATCCACCTTTTATAATTTATGTAGTTCAGATCATTATGAGAATCTCCCGTTTTAAATATGAACAAAACTTGATGAAACACATTTCACACCTAAAATGAATAATGGTAAATGATAAAATGTTATGAAAAAATCATGTAGACATACCAGCATGTACTATAACTTGTTTCCCTTTCCTATTGAGATTTAAGACTTGCAGCTGAATTATCGATGTTGTGTGAGATTCATTTATGTATCTTTCATCTAGAATTTATACAAAATTATAGAATATAATTAACGTTTATAATCCAGTTTACTAACCGATATATATAATTGGTTGTTCAGCTTTTACAATAATTAGTAATTAATCATATATATGAACAACGTAATGTCATTCCACAAGTATTTTACGTCCTTTCATCATCCATTGTTTTTCTCCATCTGAATAAAATACTGTTAAAAAAGTAATGCAAAAATAAACAATTATCCTACCTAAAACCCATTTTTATTAACAACGTCCTAAGTGACGATTTCTTTCCCAAGAATCCAATTAAATCATCGTCTTTAATAACGTTATAAATTGCTTCTATAGTAGGTTTTGTTTTTCAATAATACGTAGGTTATAAATTATTCAACGAATTATCTGTTAACTAATACAACTACTACTGAAATCACAAAGGAGCGTTTCTCACCGCAATCAATGCTTTAAGATACAGAACACATGATGTTTCTTTCGAGTAGACGTAGTACTAGAAATTATTTCATTAATATGTTTAACTTTAAGAACAATTAAAACAATTTACCTTTAAAATCAATACGAACACCAAAGTAGTTTTTATAAAAGCTTCTGTAAAACAAGTAGAGTAAAACAATGAGGTCAAGCAATGAGGTTATATACAAACATAAACAACGGACGTATTTAAGTATAAAGTTTTCATGCGCAACTAACTATGAGTTGATACGGAACGTACGGGGAGATCCGATTACCCAATGATTACGGTTTTTATTTATGCGCGTAATTCAAATTAAACATGTTTCTGTCAAACAAACAACCTTGAATTACCTCAATGTTACATGATGAATTTGGATACATCAGCACAGAGTAATTAATTATCCGATTATACTTATAAACTTATAATATGAATTTTGTCATTGGAATAATGTACTATACAACTTTTACAAGTGTTTTATTGGATTATATTATTTATTTACATAAACAAATTCAAGGCATTAAAACTTGTACTACCTGAGAGTTTGTCATGCGTTCTCAAATATGAGAAACTTTTTACCCCAGAGAACCTTATGGTTCTAAAAGCAATGCATTATACTGTGACCATGAACGGTATCGCAAAGTAGCATTCCAGTTTGTAACAGCATAGTCACTAATTCGGTACCCTTTGTATTGTTTTTATTCCTTATCACTATATACTTTTATCTATTTATAGATATTTTTAGTTCAAGAAAAAATAATAAGGAATTTAATTAAATCAGTTTTATTCACTTATTACCTACATTCAATTATTGAGAGTTTATTGCTGTTTATTTTGTGCATTAACCTCACGCGGATAATAAATATGATTGATATAAACTTCCAAAAACAGAATGTGATACGATCTTCTTGTGTTAACTCTTAAAATCAAAATTTCGAAAGGTAGTTATTCTAGAGGCTATAACCTTGGGTATAATTACGAATGTTAAAAATTATCGCAGAAGAAATATGTGGACATGAAAATGATATCTTAATTTGCTCGCACATTTTATATTTCTTTTTGTCGTGATGTGTCATTTACCTCTGTGTTTACATTAGTACGTTGATAGTTGGAACAGCTGAACCGTAGTTACGTCGCAGTTATCTCGTTTGACTGTAGAATTACCTATTCAAATATAAGACAATTAAAATAGTTTTTTGGGTTTATGATGTATATTTATTTAAAAAAACTCAAGCTTTCGCACGTAAGCTACATTCGGCGTCGGTAAATATACAATATAAACCCAAAAAACCTTTATTAATATGATTCATGGTGTTTACGGCTAAAATAAGACTTGATTTTTTTTTACTTTTTCTAATTCTGTTTTTTGGTTTCCACTTTTAAAAATATTAGTTTTAAATTAAAATTAGATTATGATTTATTTTTATAATGTTATCTTTCCACCTTTAAATTTTACTTTCGAATTAGAAAATTCTGAATGCTGACCATTTCAAAATGTTACAAAGAAACATTGAGTTATTTCCTTAGGACTAAGGTTACGATATATATTTAACAAGTCAATTTATATTTATTTGTTATCATAAATTGTCTCTGGATATAATATTTTGTTTTAGGTATACATACCACAATATCATTTTTAAACTCAAGGTTACCCAATTTATATAAGTAACTTGATAAAAAAGATGATATAAAGCTTATAATTTTCTAGACTACCTTTCTTATTCTTCTTATTATAACTTAAAATTTTCTTTTTAATCTTATTATTTAAAAATGATCCAAATGCTGATAAGTAATAATTAAAAACTTTCTTGGTTAAGTCTGTTTTATTTTCTCATATCTTAGCCTTTGTTTGAATGTTCGCATTCCACTTATAAAATTTTTTTTAAGTTTAGTTTTACTTAACCTCGGATACCTCTTAAAAACAATCACCTCTAAATAACGGCCAGTTTTTAAATTATTTTAAATTATCACTACAAAGACCTGCTCTATAGCTACCACTCCTGTATAACCGTCACGGTCACTACATCAAATTTTACCTCTAATTACATAACTGTCAGGTCTTCAAGGAGCCTAATTATCTATGATTACTAAAACTCTAAAATCGTATTTAATCTTTCATCGCAAATATTTTAACTTACATAATGTAGTTTATGTAATGCATTTCAGTAGCCTCTTAAAGAGAAAATTGATATTATTGTGGAAAATGAAAAAAAATAGTAACAGTGCTAGAAAGTTGAAGTTGGCTGAATACTTCAGTGTTGTAAGAACGCAAGTTTATGAAATCACAAACAAAATCGGACTTGCAAAGCTTTTGAAGAAGGTAATACAGATCAGAGGAGAAAATTTTCGAAAACTGACAATTGGTTCTGTAAAGCCAGAAATAACATTTTCATATCTAGCCCTTTAATAACAAAAACGTTTTAGAAGCAGCCGAAGCCGAGTATTAAAGCTTCAAATGGCTGGCTGGTAAAATGTTGTCAAAGGCACAGTGAGCTCTAAAACAATTTGTGGAGAGTCAGCTGATGTTTGCCTGGACACTGTTTAAACCTTTACAGCAAAACGTATTATTTTATTATAAGCGATATTATCGAAGGATTATTCACCAAAACATGTTTACAATGCTGACAAAAAGGATGTTTTAAAGACTAGAATAGGTATTTAATAAAAAATGCTTGGATGACAACAGAATTTATGACTTCGTAATTTGATGAAAAAATGTGAAGATTGTTTTTCTGCCATCAAACACAGCAATACATTATCAGCTATTAGAACAAGGGATTATCCATAACTTAAAAGTAGCATACAGAAAATTTCTTATCAAAAGACTCCACAAACAGCAAATGTTCTATTAAAGATGCAGAAAAAGCAATTATTTAACCAGCGCTTTAATTTGGATATCAGCAGCTTGGAAAAACGTTTCGCCAGCTTCAATCTCAAAATGTTTTCAGAAAGCGGGATTTTTTGAAATAGCACAGCAAAAAGACGATTTCGATAAAAAAGACGAAATTCCACTAACCACGTTTTTCAGTGTATTACAAAGTACACATATGGAATAAGCCTAAACGATTGCAATGCTTTGACCGAAAGTTCCGATTTGAGTATACAAGAAATAATCACTGTTTTCGGTATTCGGAGAGTATAAGTATTTGAAGAATCTAAACTTTGTACGTCAAACATTTAAGATATCCATGAAAGTTTTATGATAAAGTTGAATTAGCTATTGACATTGTTACACTTTTAGCAAAATGTGAATCTGATGTTTTCTAATAAAATTTAAAAATTCAATTGAATATGTAATTACGTAACTTTTGCACTGTTAAATGTGGTTGGTATGTAGTTCATAAATTTATGTTACATATTTAGACTAATTTGGATTAAAAAAATCACTAACAAATTTTTTTCATTTATAAAATAGGTATTCATTACCGATCTCCATATAACGGTCACATTTACAATATATTTTAGTGCGCGCTATTTGGAGGTTTTACTGTATATAATTTTACGAGTGACATAAAATATATCTCATAATGTTATTTTATAGATTTTATTTTGTTTCTACTCTCTTTAGCGCTTTTGCATTGGTTGTTCTGTTTATTCATTTTATTTTCATCATACGGTGTACACATTCAAGAAACTCGAAAGTGTTCTAAAGGCTTTTTGAAAAACAATATTTGTAATTTTGGGTTTAAAAGTGCGTGTATTTTCTGGAATATCCTTTACAGTAGATGAGGTGCACCAGTCTATGTACTAACTCTTTATCGTTGCACAAAATACGAAATAGCTTTCTACGATAGGATGAAGACAATTTTTAGCAAGATGAAACCTAAATGTATACAATAGTTACAAATGCTGTGCGGTATCACTCTTTCTCGCTCAAAACATCATCAAGACTGAACTGTATAACACATGCAAAGACTAAGATCTATAAAAGCCTACATGAGCTTTAACAAAAACACTTGTACATCAAAACTTCTAGCTGAATGCATGTTAAACGATTACAATGCCTATAACCCATTCAGTTAAAACACAATGACAGATTCCACAATTCAGTCACCCAAATTCAACCTACTTACTAAAATGTTGACTCCGTTCCCATGGCGCAAACCATTTTTATATTAAACAATTGCTCAATACTTTGGATACTCAATTGTGACACCAAAGGTGCATATGGTGATAATTAATTCATATACTTACTTGTCTTAAGAGTTTTGAATTCTATTTTAGGAATATCAGTCATATTTTCTAAACTCGCTGTATTTTTACCACACAAAATAAAAACAATATGTCCTAAATTTTTTATACAAATGGAGAAAAAGTTTATCTTACACTTCACAAAATAAATTATTCTTGATAAAATTCTCTCGATGACTAGATTATTGATATTTTCAGATAAAAACTAAAAGATATACTTAATAAGCAAATCAGCAATTGTGAGAAAATGTATTTTTTTAAAAGATTGATAAACTTTCTTATTAATTTATCAACATAAAATAATATTCAACTAATAAATGTTAACGAAAACATTACTTGACCACTACTAAATTTCAATGTATACAGCGTCCTTTTCCAATAAGTAATTGTTCTTTGAATAAATTTTTTTATAACATTTTTAATCACATCTTGAGTTATAGCTTCACACGTTTCTTGAATGATTCTTTCAGCTTGATTAAGTTCTTGAAATGGTTCTCATTTAACTAGCCTCACAAAAACAAGTCTAGAGGGGTAACGTCTGGAGACCTTGAAGGCCAATGAAACTCCATGTACCTCTCGATACCATATTTTTATCGTTCATTTAGTGACGACCCATCAAGGATTCATACAACTCATTATTTAAAAATTGTAGGTATCTTTCTCCATTCATGTTATTTCGAAAAAAAATTCTGTTTTTGTAAATGCCGCGCCATACACTTGTTTTAAATAAATATTGACCTCGAGTTTGCACATTAAAATTAGAATTAACATCGCTTCACCATCGACAATTTTGATAACTTACTGTACCATTAGACGTAAACGTTGTTTCGTCAGAGAAAAGTATTTGTCGGGTCATTAATCTGTTGTCTTCAAATTGTGCTTGGGAACTACCAAAAAATTCTAACCTTTGTTCAAAATCTCCTTCTTTTAAAGTAAAGTTTTAGAGTAAAATGGACTTTAAAATTTCTTCAACTGTAGATTTACTTACATTCAAGAAATTGGATTTTTTCCGAAGTAAATATTTTGGCGTTTCCACTACCGATAGCATTACTTCATTTTCAACATCTTCTTTTGTAACCCAGACAGTTGTAAAATGTATAGTTTTATTAGGGTGTCTATTATTAAAAATATTCGCTGCTTCTCTACATGTTTTATAATTTGTTTCCAACAATGCGTACAATTTCAATTTTATCCGCAGTGCTTAGTTTTACTGGCATTTAATCTAATTATTGCAAACATGCACTGAGTTACATTTGACATTTGTTGAAAATTGTTAGCTATTCCAAAGCACTCTATCAGTAACAGAAAATAAGGCACTTATTTGAGGAAGCGGATCTTACGAAGTTTCGTATTGCGCATTAATATAATAATTTCTGACGTGTTTATTATGGTATTTTAATTTTTCTTTGGTAATATCAATAATCTACAAATGTGCATCATTTTTAGCTACTTATTAGCAAATTCAATGAACATTTTGCTCCCTACTACAGTTTAAACGTATTTTACTTTCCCTCCAAAACTGCATTTTTTTATTTTGCCTGTATTTCAGGCAATGTTTTAAACATTTTATACCTGATTATAGATTTACTAGTCATGCAGAGCATTTTACCAAGAATATTTTTTTTGAGAAATATAAGAAATTTTTTATCCATTTCTATAAAAAATTTTGGGGCACACTGTATATGAATTTATACCATTTTGGATTTTGGAATTAGAGCAATATCTGCCATGCATTTTGCTTTCTTTATTTTCTAAAAACTTTTTTTATTGCTTACTTTACCATACAGTTCGACAAGCGCATTTTTAGCACGTAATAACTTAAAACCTATTGACATTAGTGATTTATTTAAAAAATGCATTACTAAAACAACAAACGATGTAGTTGCTTGCAGTAAATATTCTTTGTAGTAATAACGAAAAGTGCAATAATTAACAAAACATAAAATTAGAACTCTTTCGTAAAAATAATTGCACGATTTCAAATTAGCTTTTCTTGCGACACGATTCTTATAAAGTCTAGTTATTCGATGGGCAAAAAATACGAATTAAAATATTTGTGTGACGTAATAAATACATTCACGCGAAGTGTGATTTAAAAGTAAATCAAGCCGGATTATATAGGAAAATCAAAATTTTACCAACATTTGAAACATTTTAACAGAAAAACTATTTCATGGATTTCAAACTCTACACTAAAATTTATAGAATTAAATGGTAAAAAGTTACAATCCAATGTCTAAATACAGCGTACGACCTTTCCAGTCTAAATTACCACCGCACAGAATTTATCGGATACTAAATAAAGTCATATCACCCAATGCTTCACATCATTATAAATGTTTAAATTTGTTTTTCGTTAGTTCTGTCTTTTTTTTAGTTTTTGGTAAAGTTTAACCCCTTTTTTATTTTTTGCACTTTCGGTTAATACTAGAAACAAATAATCATTTACATAGTTTGTAGGTGTGCTCTGGGATAATGATTAAAAGCTACTAATGTTGAAAAAATTAAAAACACAATTTAACGAGAAAAAAATGGTTTATTTACAGATTAGTACAATTATTGTATTATATTTATCAGCAAGATCTAAAATAAATTTATTTAAAAAAAAATTGTATTATCTGAACCACCGAGACGCTATAGGAGCAGGCGACATGTAAAACTACGGTATACGAGGTCGCAGTTATGACATTATGTATCGCCTTTACGCTAAATCGGTTTGGGTTGGTTTTCTTCTACAATCAATTCAAAAACTGTCTTACAATTGAACAACGATAATTTTCAAAAGAAACCACTGATTTTGACTATTTTTTTTCTAGAAAGTGAAAAAAAGCTTGCCAGTGTTTTTCTTTAAAGTCGATAAACTAAAGACCAGCTGAGCTAAGTATACAGACTGATAGAATACAGTACTGTAATCAACGGAATAAATGAAGGCACTTGTGTTTTTATTATAACACGCTTAAATCCCCATTAAATGTTATCACTCGAATTGCACCAAAAAAAGTAAATTAAAAAAATGCAAAACAAAAAATGTTTTTAAAAAAAAAACGAAATCAAAGATTATATAAGAAAATCAAGATTTTACCAGCATTTGAAACATTATAACAGAAAAAACTATTTAATGGATTTCAAACTCTACACTAAAATTTATAGAATTAAATGGTAAAAAGTTACAATCCAATGTCTAAATACAGCGTACGACCTTTCCAGTCTAAATTACCACCGCACAGAATTTATCGGATACTAAATAAAGTCATATCACCCAATCCTTCACATCATTATAAATGTTTAAATTTGTTTTTCGTCAATTCTGTCTTTTTTCAATTTTTTTGTAAACTTTAACTAGAAAAAAATAATCATTTACATAGTTTTAGTAATGCTTAAATTATTTTTTTATCGTATTCCAGATTCATGAACCCCAATTCAATGTAATTGCTAACGTATGTTGTCCAAAGTGTCAAATATTACCGACAATTTCAGTTACAATCCGTTAAAATGATATGAATCTGATACAAGACACTAACGATCTTGAGGACGCATATTTAATAACATGATTTCATATCTCTATACATGATTAAAAGTGCACTGTATGTTATATTAATTTTATCTTTTATAAACACAGAAACGTTTATATTCTAAGTGTACCAATGTGATAAGTAGCTGTGTAAATAATTCCTAAAATGACAGATTTAAAAATAGGCAAAAAAAATTAATTGAAGTTTTGATGGTGACCTCACATTACCCTAAAAAAATTGTTTCTAAAAAATTTTATGTGAAATAGAGATTTGCTTATGTTTTCGTCTTTGGACAGCGATAAGCCATTCATTGGATAAGCCAAACTCTTATTATAGATATGATGATGTTGATTATATTCAAAGTGTATGAAATTCATTGTAGTACCTAGTTCAACAAATTATACTGGGTTAATTTTGTTTGGATTATTTTAAATTCAAGTATTCATGTGATTCTGTATCCCTACAATTCAAAAATACAACCTTTTCTACGTTTTTCATTTTTTTTTGCGATACAGACGCACGATAACGTAAACACCTGATAATAGAAATATCACCCTAATATACACATAAAATTCATACTATTATAGGATGATTATAAGATAAAATTTTGCTGAACGTTGAAACTTGAAACCCTTAGCTAAAACTATCGTGCCGCAACAAAGACATAATTTATTCTTTTGGCGGCACAACATACTTGAACCGTTGAACATTGATCCTTTAATTGTTTTTATGAGTTGGTTGTTTTCAGATATTTTTACTTTACTGTGTTATAAAGAAATTATCTTAGATTTCTTTTATTTTGGCACCTTAATCAATTAGTGGATTATTAGTGTAGAATCAACGTTAGAATGTAGATTCATTATGGATAATAAATTTAATTATTCTACTCATTCATTAATAATTTATAATTGCTTTATTAAATTATGAATTTGTTTTATTTTTAGTAAAATTTATAATTTTTCTTAAATAGTTTGGCTCCGGTACGCTAGTGCGTGGGTATATTGAGAATAATCTGAAATTGCTAACTTCTTTAATTTGTAAAATAATATTACCAATTCTTAGTAGGTACAATTTTCACATAATTTAAAACTATTCTAGGTGTGCTCTGGGATAATGATTAAAAGCTACTAAAAATTAAAAACACAATTTAATGAGAAAAAAATGGTTTATCTTCAGATTAGTACAATTATTGTATAATATTTATCAGCAAGATCTAAAATGAATTTATTAAAAAAAAGTTGTGTTATTTGAACCACCGAGACGCTATAGGAGCGGGCGGCATGTAAAACTACGGTATACGAGGTCGCAGTTATGACATCATGTATCGCCTTTACGCTAAATCGGTTTGGGTTGGTTTTCTTCTACAATCAATTCAAGAACTGTCTTACAATTGAACAACGATAATTTTTAAAAGAAACCACTGCACTGCTTTTGACCATTTCTTTATTTATACAAAGGTTTAGGTATATCTCAGTTTAAGTTGGAAAAAGAATCAGTGATTAGGTAAAAATAACTTTGATAACAAATTTACAATAAGGGACATCTAATATGAATTTATTTTTTAAAAAATTGTTTTTTACCACGTTTTTCTTAGCTTGCGTTCTTGTTTGTTTGTTTGTTTCTTTGATTACTTGTCCGCAAAATTTCAAATTTATAAAAAACTTTATAAAAAAAATATAAAACAAGTTGATAATACATTTGAATGACGAATTTAAGACGTTTTAATGTGTTACAATGTTAACAACAACAAGAGATAAATTTAAAAAAAAGTATTAATTGTGGTACCTATGTACCTTAATTTCAAAATTTTTATGCAGACAGATGCCAAAATGTAAAGTTTTAAAACGCTACTATACTTACACTTTGTAATGTGTTTTCATAATTATTTATGGTAATTATAAATATCGTACTATCAATGTCGAATGACTTTGTCTTTTTCGATTCATAATTAGATCACATTTTGATAGAATTTAAATTTTTAGTTGTTTGTTTAGATGGTTGTGGTTTTTACAAAATCTAATGTGCATACCAAATGTTTCAGATTAAAAACTTATTATACCCATTGTGCGAAAGTGTAGAAAGAATTACTTATTCCTTAATCTATTTATTGCCCTATTGTTCACAAGGCGGCATTTTGCTTATTTAACCGTTACACGATTATACCTGTAGCGGAAATTTCCGTAGTGATCAAATTTTTATTTTATTTTATAAAGTATGTAACGCTAATTATTTTTTACGTTATAAAATGCTATTTTTTCCTGTTATACTGAAAATAGATAAATATATAAAATGTTTATGTTCTTGTAATTGACAAATTCTAATTACCGTTGAAGTACAGTATAAGAAAAAACCAACGTTGCCTGATACGTAAAAATAAGATACATTTAAGGTTGATATTAAATATCGCGTCAATGAATGTAGAAAATGCAATTAAAAAAACAATCATGCTCATTGCACATTTTAAAACAGCTAAAATATTTCTGTTTTTAACATTTAACACAACAATAATTAAGGGGTTTAAAAAATTAAATTCTATTAATTATGTTTAATCCTACCTATATTTGAAATTTTAATGACTGACCGGATTATATACAAAAAATTGATAAAAGTTCCATATCTTAACACTTAACTTTTAATTATTAAGTAATGACACTTTCATATTCAAGCAATTAAAATATTCAATTTATTTAACAATAAAGAGACGTAATTAAAATAATACTGAAACTTAGTCTTATCAGTTTTTTTTGGAATACATGATAAGTAACATTTAAATTTAAAAACCAAAATAAATTAAAACATGACAATTCTAAAATAAAATCATTGTAATAAAGCGAGAAAGAAACCAAACGGTTAAATAAAAGAAATTCCAATATCCTAAATACGAAACGTATTTGCAGTTATTTTTAAATACTATTATGTATTGTTACATTTTATACCTTGAAAAACTTGTTTGCCATGAGGTGACCGACTAGTAAACTCCGCTCGGTATCTTATATATGGTGCCAATACGCATATATAATTTTTGCTATATATTGGTGCGAGAACTACTTGTTAAACATAAAAAATTCTGGGTGCGTAGTCGTAGAATTATATTTTGGTGCGACTACGTAGATTTTCGAGTATATATATATATATATATATATATATACATAAAAATTGTCATCGTGGCACCATAATTGGGTATTCATTGTTATTGTGGCACCCAAAAATACAAAGAGGCACCCAAGTTTGGGAGCCACAGTACTTTTACATTAAAAAATTTTCTAGAGCTTATCAACACTTTTTAAGCTCGTACGCAAAAAATTGCTTGGGAGCCATTTTGTCAATTGGTGGTCAGATTTATACAGTTTGGTTCATTCATAATAAGACAGAGGGCGTTGTGCGATATACAGGTGTATATAATTTTGACGTATTGACTATATGGCACCCCGATAACTGTTGTAGATTGTGGCACCATTTTTAGCGGCAACATTGTTGAACAGTGCGATATCGTAACAAAACAAATGTACTAAAATATAACTTGCGTAACTCATTTTGATTTAATAAAAACTTGATAATGCTTTTTGATATCAGTTATGTTTTTGTTTAATTATTTAACTTAAAACACTATACTATTTGATATTTATTAACAAAATAATCAATTAAAATATTTTAGATAGTTTTTATATTGTATGTATCAAAATTATTTCTAAATTTAAAAAATATAATTTTACAAAGATTAATTAATATTAAATGTTCAATATTTGTTTTAATTAGTTTTTCCTAAGCAATAATTTATGCTTATTTAAGCGTAGGAACTTTAACTTGTATATTATTTTCTATTTTAAGTTTCTTGTATTTGAAAATTGATTTTTGTAAATAAAATATATTAGCACAAAAACTTATTAAACAAAAAATAAACAATTTTCATCCTGTTTCGTTCAATTCAGTAAAACATTTATTTTATATATGTATTAACATAATCACAGGCATGAACAATAAAATATCAACTGAAAGTTAACAAATAAGAAAACTAATAAAAACAGATTTTAAATACTGCTCAGTACAAGATCGAGTAATACAAATACATAATAAAAGAATAAACAAAAAACATACACATTAGTTTTTAATATTAAAAAAAAAAAATAATTTAATTAGGAAAAAGTATTCTTTGGTGGCATGGTTTAGATATTTCTGAAAATATAAGATTAGACAAAATACACAAAATCGAGAATACCTATCTTACCTCTCAATCTGTTTTTGTTGTTTAAAGTATTATAAAGCGTTAAGAAGAGTATTTTTTAAGTAAGTTTAAAGTAGTAAGTAATTGTTTTACTAGTCATTTTGTTAGCTATTTTATGAAATTTTTACTGCACTTAAAAGCAACCCTAAATCATAGTACTATCATTTCCATATTTTATAGTTTTTATTTTCTTTCCAATATTTTTTATTAGTTGTTGATAAACTGAAATGTACGACGTTTGCTTTCAAAAACTTTAAATTGTGATTCATCTGTTTAAACAACTGTTTTTTTTTGCTTCTAACTTGTATTTTCTGCAAGATTGATTCTAATTGAGTTTTTTTCTGTTTCTGCAGCATACATAAACGCGCGTCGTTTACTACTTACTTTTTATAACTTAAACTGTTGTTACAGTAACTGTGGTGCTGTTGCATATGATTAAATAAATAAAAAAATAAATAACAGATCGTAATATGTAGAACTGTAAAAAATTGTCTTTTGAAATGTGTCATTTCATTAAATTTATTTTGAGGTTTAATAGTTATTTTCTTTTAGTTTATGGTTGAAATTGTTTAGTTTTTTTCCTGTTCTTTTTATCTTAAACATACAACTTTGGTATTATAGTAGTTGTTGGTTAGGAGCACAGGTGGCTAGCCAAATTCATAACAATGTCCCTAGAACTAGACACTAGCTTAAGTACTTCGAGATTTTATAATTCCAGTTCTTTCTTGAAACATCCACTTTTTAATTTTGTTTCCTAATTGTTTCACTGTTATAATATTTTTTAGTTGCATGGATATCTGATTAAAGATGCGAGATTCTGTTAGATTGTAGAAACCCAAATTAAATATAGGATCATTTTCATAGAGGTCGTTAGTTATTTTTATAATGTGTTGTAGTAGATGAAGTAAGGTGTAATACGCAGGTGTAAGAGAATAAGGTGTTGAGTTTTAAGTTGTTTAAAATAAATAAAATCTTGAGTTATGTTTTAAAAAACTGTTGACTTTTTTACTTTAAAATCCAACAGGTTATGGGCCCAGATGGTTTGTGCATAAAATAAAATCAGTAGTGAAGTAAGAAACTTTAAATAAGGTAAAATTAAAGACAATAAGTGTAAAGTTCAAAGTGCATCTACGCGAATGCCAACATGTCGGACGATAAATACCAAAGTAAATACAATATAGAAAATTTAAAGGATGGAAGTAATTTTGAAACGTGGAAATTTCAAGTGACAATGTTTTTTAAAGCCAAACAAATGTTTGACATAGTTACAGGTAAACCTTGTCAACCAGAAGAAACAAAAGCAAAAAAGGAATGGGAGAAAAATGATACAATTGCTCAACGGATAATAATTACAACAGTTGATAAACAACCCCTAACACATTTATTAAATTGTAGTACCTCCTGTAAAATGTATGAAAAATTAATCAACTTATACCAAAGAGATAACGAACAAAGAAAATACACATTGTTGCAAGAATTCTACAATTACGCTTATAAAAAGGGAACCGATATGACGACTTTTATTTGCGATTTAGAAAATTTAGCTTACAAAATTAAAACAAGATATTAACGAAACGATGCTTATAACAAAAATTTTATCTACACTTCCTGAACAATATAAACATTTCGTGAGCGCATGGGAATCGACGCCCACAGAAAAACAAAATCTATCAAATTTATCATCCAGGTTGATAGCAGAGGAAAATAGATATCAAGCAGAAAGTAAAAATAATGAACAAGTGGCTTTTAATTCTACAGGTGACGGAAGAAAATACTACAGAAGTCGATTCGATTTTGGAAACTTGCAAAATAAAAGAAATTGTTTTAAATGTAATCAACCAGGACACATTGCCAAATTTTGTAGGACACAACCAAAGTGCGGAATATGTAAGAAAACAAATCACATCGAGAAAAATTGTTATTTTAGAAATAAAACAAATGCGGCCAGTGGCAATAATAACCAAACGAATAATAACGTAACGTTTCTAACGCATAATGAAAGTATCGAAAATGTGGAAAACAGCATCGAATGGTACCTTGATTTGGGTGCAACTTCGCACATGGTAAATGATAGAAGCTTATTAAAAAATGTAGAACAAAAAACTAGCGAAATTGGAACTGCCAGGAAAGGACAAAAAATGCAAACAGAGGGAACTGGAAACGTTGAGACTACTGAATGCACATTAACAAATGTGGATTTTGTCCCAGATGTATGCAAAAATTTATTATCAGTTAGCAGGATAACAAAAAGTGGCGGTGAAGTGAAATTTAAAACGACACGGTAAATGTGTATAAAAATAAAACTAAAATTTCTAGACGGAAAAGTAAACACAAATGGACTCTATTTAATAAAAATGAACAATAAAGTGAAAGAAACGGTTTTTCTAACAGAAAATAAAAATGCGGAAGATTGGCACAAAAAACTAGGTAATTTGATTGGTAACAACATGATAAAATTAAAAACAATAAGTGAAGGACTGAATTTAAAAGAAAAAGAAATTGAAGACTTTGAAAAACTAGTGTGTGAAGTGTGTGTAAATGCTAAACAAACGCGTAAACCATTTGAAGATCTAAGACAAACGGCAACCAGACCATTAGAGCTGATACATACAGATGTTTGTGGCTCCATTGAACCTTTAACATGGGACGGAAAAAAATGCGTAATAACATTTTTAGACGATTACACGCATTTTATCACGGTGTATCTCTTAAGTGGTAAATACGAAGCAGTTAGTGCAGTAAAAGATTACATAAATGAAGCTGAAGCAAAATGGAACCTAAAAGCAAGTAAAATGCGTTGTGATAATGGTAAAGAATATTCAAATAATGAACTAAAAAATTGGTTAAATGGTAAATCAGAAAGGATGTATCGAACGTTACTTGATAAAGCGAGAGCCTTAATTTTTGAATCGAACCTAAATAAAAATATGTGGGGAGAAGCAGTTCGAGTTGCAGCTTATCTAACAAACAGAGTGCTAACAAAAACGTTAGATGTTACACCATTCGAGATGTGGCAAAACAAAAAATCAAATTTAAGATATCTGCAAATATTCGGAGTAGAAGCCTATGCTTTACATCGTTTGAAAAAGTTCGAAGAAAGAACAAACAAATTTATTTTTATAGGATACGCTCCAAATGGGTATCGTTTATTTAATCAAGAAAGACAAGAAGTAACAGTCTCGAGAGATGTAATTTTTCAAAGTAAAATAACTAGAAAATCCGGATCCGGTCCAGGTGATAAACGAAGAGGAAATCGCGAGCGAAGAGGTTGAAGAACCTGAAGAAATCAAAGAACCTGTTGAAGTTGAAAACCCGGAAGAACTAGGAAGAGGAAAGAGGATAAGAAAAACACCTTTAAAATACAGTGATTTTGCACTTTTAACTTACGAAGACGCAATAAGCGGAAAACAGATTCTATAAATTGTATTAAATTCTGACTCATTTTCTTATTTTAGTTTTTGTTATACGGTTTTCCTTTGCTCTAACCTGAGTATCATGATTGTGGTTCATCTTTTTTGTTGTTTTTTTGTTATTAAATTGGTATATAAGCGTTGTAAACAAAAAATATTATTTGTGAATATTTTTAAAGTTTAACATTTTTTTATAATGTTAAAAATAACTTTAAATATAACAATCAAAATTATATTTTTATTATGAAATGATACTACCATATTGGAAAACCTAACCAAATGTATATTATTTACAGTTATATTCGACTTTTCTTGAGCATTTTATAAATTGGTAATGTAAATGAACAAAGATTCTTTATTAAATACCAAAATAGAAAACATCAGTGACAAGTTGTAGAAATTTAGAAATTAATAGCCGCATCCTAAAAAGTAGTTACTTCTTTAAAGTTGCTAAACGTAAACATTGTCCACAAAGAATATTTGCTGCATTATTGATAAATGTAAACACAAATTTAATATTAAAAAAATGTATTTTTAGTTTTGTATTTTAAAACTTTCTGACTTTTACCTTTACTTTTTTTCAGTATTTACCTTGATCCTTTCTGGTAATTTTGTACGTACAAAACATTAGAAAACAAAACGAACACTACATCTAACGTTTCTTACGACAAAGAATTGATGAAGGTTTATATTAAACCTACAATTTTAAAATTATAATTATTTTAATAAAATACTTAGCAAGATACCCATTGATGAGTATAAAAATCAATACACCATAAACTGCCCTTCTAAAATGTATTAACCGAAAAGAAACGCAAAACACAGGATTATTCATTAACGGATCAAAAACTTTCGTAATTAATTATATTCACGTTTTTGTATTTTTAATTTTTTTATTTGATGTCAAACTTGATATTGACAGATAAACCCCCTAGCTCCAGCAACCTCTAACTCAAGAATTTAAATATGGAGAATGGGTCGAGCGACCCCTAATTTGAAGCGTTCTTCAAGTTTCTATACGACAGTAAAAAGAAAGTAAAATTTACGCAACGGAACCAGGGTCTCTGGAAGAATTGCGTCGACGCAATATTGAAAAATGCCGCCAAATTACGCTACAGATCCTTCAAATGTAAGGAAACGTTTACAGCAGAATTTGTATTATTGTCTGGAAGTTGGTGGCGCACAATTTGAGCATTTCTGAACTAATAAGAATTTCTTTTGGCGTTGAATTTTGATGTTTTAAATTTTTATAAATCTAAAAACAATCATGCACACACGTAGAGAATCAAGAGACTATTAAAATGAGGGTTTCTTGACCACATTGTAATTTTTGTTTTTGTTGGGAGTTGTTGGGGCTAGGGGGTTGACCTAACAAAATCAAATTTGACACCCAAATGAGCCGTTCAAAAATTCAAAAGTGGCGTGTTTTAGAATTTTTTTTAAACAACACCCCCACCTTAGTTAATCTAATGTGTTGTTTTTCATGGGGACAAAAAATAATAAAAGTACTTTCGGCTATGCTGTCGCATAGAAAATTAAAAGACCCTTTAAATGAGGGGTCGTTTGACGCACTTTCGCTGTTTAAACTCTTGAGTTAAGGGTTGCTAGAGCTAGAGGGTTGGTGTGTCAATGTCAAGTTTGAAATTTAAAGTTTTCTCTTAAAAATCAAGAATTGACCTGCCTGAGCGTTTTGTTAAAAACCTAGTCTCCCCACCTTAGTTAATCTAGAGGGTTGTTTTTAATGGAGACGAAAAAAATTGGAGAAAACTACTTTCAGCCATGGTGTTGCATAGTGAATTAAAAGACGCTTTAAATGAGGGGTCATTCAACCTGCTTCCCCTATTTAAATTCTTGAGTTAGGGGTTGCTGGAGCTAGGGTGTTGATGTGTCAATGTCAAATTTGAAAATTAAAATTGTTTTCTAAAAATCAAGAATCGATCTGCCCGAACGTTTTTTTAAGGACCTAGTCTTCCATCTTAGTTAATCTAAAGGGTTGTTTTTAATGAAAACAAATAAAATTGGATAAAACTATTTTCGGGCATGCTGTCGCATAGAGAATTTAAAAACCCTTTAAATGAGAGGTGATTCAACTTCCTTTTCTTATTTAAATTTTTGAGTTAGGGGTTGTTGGAGCTAGGGGTTGATGTGTCAATGTCAAGTTTGACATTTCAAGTTGTTTACTAAAAATCAACAATCGACCTGTAAAAGCGTTTTTTAAGAAACCAGTCTCCCCCACTTTACTTAATCTAGAGGGTTGTTTTCCATGGGGATACAAAAAATTAAAGAAAACCACTTTTAGTCATGTTGTCTTCATAAAGAATTCCAAGAGGCTTTAAATAAGGGCTCGTTCAACCGCTTTCCCTTATTTAAATTCTTAAGTTAAGAGTTGCTGGGTTCAGGGGGTTGATGTGTTAATGTCAAATTTGACAATTAAAGTTGTCTCTCAAAAGTGTCCTAAAACAGGGGTTTTTTCTTTTCAAAAGCCTACTCTATATAAACAGCATTAAAGAAGTGAAATATCATATACATACATACAGTTTAATTAAAAACAAAATATTTACTTACTGGCACCTATACTATTTAATTTATATGACAACAATGTTGGGTGTCATTTACTATTTTAAACATGTATTTATATACAAATGGGTGCCATTTGCATCATACACTTCGATATGCCACAATGACATATATTATTAAAGAATTTATACACCCGGGTGTCTTTTATGCCATAGCTATAGTGGGTGCCACATAATTCAACACTTACGTATATATATATATATATATATAGTTATAAACTGCACGCAATTGAGCCCGATATGTAAACAGGTGCCCGATGAGCCCGGGCGGTAACGCCTTTCTACACGACGTTATTAGCGCGCTGTTAATCCCGACTGCGTTGCTAATATTATACAGGCTCTAAACGTAGTTATTAAGCAAAATTTGACAATGATTTGAGATTTTAACATTTGTGTTTAGTCTTTGCAGATAACTCTCTTAAACATCTTCCGACCTAATATTTTTTTTTTAAATTTAACTTGATTAATATTGACGTAACAAATAAACTTTCTGCAGATTTAAAATAAAAACTGTATTCAAGCATTAAACTTTTTTTATGATTGGTGCAAAGTTTGTTTTATTTGTAAATATAATTCAAAATTGTAAGCTATAACTTGTGTGTATTAGCAAATTCTTATCTGAAAAAAAAACATACTCAGAACGGCAGAAAATTAAATAATTTTCTTTCAAATTCCGCATGTAACTCTGTTTTTGACAACTTTTTTAAAGAAATGTTAATTTTAACCGTTGCCGCAAGTTGCACGACTAACGTACAGTGTGTTATTTGTCATCATTTGACAAGCACAAATTAATTTTTAAATCAAACTTACAATATACCGCATAATAAAAAAAATAATGATTCTACAATCGTATTTTGATGACATACGCATATATACAGAGATGCGCCTAAAACTGGGATATATAACGGTTCTTCGGGCTAGAGAACGTAGCGTTTATATGTTCTACGGGCTCAACAACAACCTGTTTACATGTTTGTACCTACATATTCTTATTTACGCACACAAAGTTTTTTTAAGAAATCGGAAATAAATTGAAAGGTTAGTTTTGGGCATACAGTATGTCATACAACATTATCATGAAATTTTAGTTGAAATTAAAATATGTATGTGATAGTAAATAGAATACTCTCTTTCAAATAACGAAATTGAGGAATTGTAATAAGTAGTCTGAAATATTTTCACTCAATTTATTTGTTCCCTAATGTGGACGTTAAAAGCCGATTAAAGTAACAGATTTATCATTAATCGGACCGTCACAAACTATTAAAAAAAACTTAGAACGAACTGCAGATCATCATTTAGTAACTCCAGAAACAATGTTCGATTTCTGCTCTAATGAAATTCTTGGCATAAAAATTAGTTTTTTGTATCGAGTGTGAATGTTCAAGCTGCTGTAACATATGTATTAATAAAATAATAACATAAAAAAGTACAATAATTTAATATAGTTTAGGTTTCTCACGGTCACAGCTAGTTGATACCGTAAAGGTATTCAGTTTTCTATAATTGTGATGCTGTCAATATCGTTAAGCCAATAAGCTAAGCCTTCTAAGAAAATATGTTTTATTTCAAAAAATTCAATATTCCATCATATGTTATATTTACGTAATAAATCTCACTAACAATACACACAATTTCAATGAAAATGAAAACATAATATCACGTTTAAAAATTATTCAACCTACTTGCTATACTATAAGATACAAACAAAATAGATAAAACTGCACTAAATATATAAAAAACAAACATGTAGTGTTTTATGAATTTTCACACAAAAAAGTAACCAATTGCAAATAATATTTTTTTAGGACTCTAAAATAAGTCAGCTTTTACTTTTAGACGATTTCATATGAAATTACTCAAACTTTAATAAAATATCTTATTTCTTGTAAGAAGTGGATTAACTGTTTGTCTTAATTATTATTTTTCTAACTTTTAAGTAAATTGTCATCATAATTACTTAAAAACTCTGTGTCGATTTTAAAATTTATGACTGTAAGTTTTGTTTCTTCTTCTGCTAGGACAATTTTTTTTTCAATTTTGTTTGTAAAAGCGTTGTGTTGGTAAAACGAAATTTAATTTTTTTTAATTGTACATTGTTATCTGCAAAATTATCATAACTTTCCATAATTATTTCACGAGAACTAATATTTTCCAATTGATTCTACAAAACTCTTTCAGACTACTAAAAAATGTCCATGCTTCTAAGAATTTTTACACTACAAAACGAGATTCCTACATTGTTTTTAAAGATTTTTAGTAAAAAAAAAAGAAATTATATGAGAAATGCTAATATCATATCCTAAGACATATCTTTTTCGTTATACCTTTTTTATTAAATGTATGTATTTATGTTTCAAATTATTTTATAGGTATCACATCATGAATGAACCAACAAATCATTCTTATAACTTTAAAGTTTCTTAGCTACCTATATTGTACGTTTGATCCAAATCTCTTTAGAGGTTTTCAAATAATTTTTTCAATACTTTAATTTTAATTTAATTTAATAGTTATAAAAGTACCACATTCTAGATATGTACGTACAAGCATCACGTAGAAATTGCAAACGTTTTTAAAAATCAACTTCCGATTTTTGACTAAAACCGTTTGTATTGTTTTTGTGAAAAATTATTAAAACGTGATGATACTCAAAAAGTGCATAAAATTCATACTAAAGTAAAATACACTAAGAGTATACGTTTACTGCTTGTTATTAAGCCCATCCAACGTTGTCGGATGTTGGGCTACACAACGTACCGTCCGTGTCTGTAGACAGTTTGTATATAAAAGCGACCTCTGCAGCGACTAACTCTGAACTATTTTATATATAATGCAGATATAAACGGTACAATATGAAGCCCGGCCAAATTTTTGGATTTACACGTTTTGATGCTTATATAATCGTATTTTGATTATATACACATAGATACGTAGATGAGCCCGAAACCGGGCTTCATAGCGTTTCTTCGGGCTAAAGAGCGTAGCGTTTATATATTCTACGGGCTCAACAGCAACCGGTTTATATGTCTATATATATATATATATATATATATATATATATTTGTACCGCCGTTACTAAGCGCTTACAATATGGCCGTTCATCCCGATAGTTTAGATACCTACTGTCGGTAAATTTTATACAGCTTCTTAGTACCGGTTATATACCTTACTCGAAATAACCTCTTAGTAGCGATGAAACAAATACTTATATAAGATCATAGTTGCGGTTAGACAACAGTGTATGAATAAACTAACCTCTCAATTTCTAAACAAATGTTTTGTTAATAGAAGCAAAAGTTTGCAAATATACCATAATTTTTTCAATCATAAATACTTTACGTATCTATAAATTAACATATTTAATAATTACTCATTACAGTTTTATCTTTATAACGGTAACTAAGAATCACTTTTTTATCCATGATAATATTTTACTTTTCCTTTTACTTTAAATGGGCAAACAGTTGAGCTATTGTACACAAAATTAAAAATTTTGTTAGAAACAGATGTTTTGTGTCAAATGTTTATTAACACTTCTCAGTATAACTTAACAGGTAGTAAAAGTCCTTAAACAATGCTACTCTTTTTTTGAACACTTATAAATTATTATTATTTCTTCAAGGTTAATAAAAAATTCTTTGTATGCAAACTGGTTCACTAATATGACAACCAGCGGTGCCAAAGATAACTAATGCGTTGCTACTGCAATAACAAACTTTTTTGTACGTTATTGTTATTACTACTACTATCATTTATCACTAGTATTCTGGGAATGATAATACGTGGATTAAGAAGTAGACAAAGACATCGTTTAAAGATAAAAGCATGTAACTGTAGATTTGGTTAAATGAATATTATTTGATTTTTTTATAGATATGCAATTAAAAACAGATGCTTTAAACTTTATTTCACAATATGTAAATCTTTGAAACTATTTTTTGAGAGTATTTCTTAACCGATTAAATTTAGGTTTTCTGCAACGAATTTCTTATTTAAATACCTAAAAATATTTTCTATAATTTAGTTTAAAATGAATAATTATAGATAACTTTATTTATGCTTTTCCTATTTTCATTTTATTTATTAATTATTGCCAACATGATTTGACCGAAATGGTCATCATAAGCCCTCTAAAAGTATAACCAGTTCAGTTTCGTATAAAATATTACCTCCCGTCTTTGAATTTTGTTGGTTTCGACACCTTACCGTATTGATTGAATTAAATTTTCTTTAGGTTAAGTGACTAAAATCTACAATTTTTTACCAATCTTTACCAAATTTGAATATTGTAGTTCCGGAGACAAGAGAAACCGATTAGTGTTAACTGTGTTTTCTTATCTCTACTAGGTCGTTTTTTACGCATCTCGCACTTTTGACAATTTATTTGTATATTGAATGCAAGGTTGATAAGCCTAAAACGGATTACGACATCAAAATCTTATTTATACCTGCGGACTGTCTAACCATTTAGCAACGCATTTGAGTGTTTTTGTACAATTCCTATTAAAATTGTGAGCACGATTACACTTTAACCGTCGTTCAGTGTAATCTCGGCAAGCGAAAGAAGAAACTTTGACTTTGCGGGTTTGTATTTAGATAAACCACAGTCAAAAATGACAAAGTGGCACACAGTAAGATGCACCGTTTTGTTCTCTATCGTTCCTGGTAATTTCGATTTTTTCCAAATTGTAATAATAAACTCATTTAGCTTCTCGTAAGATACTACGTATACTAGATTATAAAATTCAAAATTCTTTACGTAAAGTGACTAAAATCTACAATTTTTGACAAATCTTTACCAAATTCGAATATTGTAGTTCCGGAGACAAGAGAAACCGATTAGTGTTAAATGTGTTTTCTTATCTCTACTAGGTCGTTTTTTACGCATCTCGCACTTTTGACAATTTATTTGTATATTGAATGCAAAGTTGATAAGCCTTAA
Source organism: Aquatica leii (assembly GCA_035610365.1). Classification (NCBI taxonomy): domain Eukaryota; kingdom Metazoa; phylum Arthropoda; class Insecta; order Coleoptera; family Lampyridae; genus Aquatica; species Aquatica leii. The sequence goes on from CM069433.1 coordinate 77,995,322, forward strand.
ACGGATTACGAAATCAAAATCTTATTTATACCTGCGTACTGTCTAACCATTTAGCAACGCATTTGAGTGTTTTTGTACAATTCCTATGAAAATTGTGAGCACGATTACACTTTAACCGTCGTTCAGTGTAATCTCGGCAAGCGAAAGAAGAAACTTTGACTTTGCGGGTTTGTATTTAGATAAACCACAGTCAAAAATGACAAAGTGGCACACAGTAAGATGCACCGTTTTGTTCTCTATCGTTCCTGGTAATTTCGATTTTTTCCAAATTGTAATAATAAACTTATTTAGCTTCTTGTAAGATACTACGTATACTAGATTATAAAATTCAAAATTCTTTACGTAAAGTGACTAAAATCTACAATTTTTGACAAATCTTTACCAAATTTGAATATTGTAGTTCCGGAGACAAGAGAAACCGATTAGTGTTAACTGTGTTTTCTTATCTTTACTAGGTCGTTTTTTACGCATCTCGCACTTTTAACAATTTATTTGTATATTGAATGCAAGGTTGATAAGCCTAAAACGGATTACGACATCAAAATCTTATTTATACCTGCGGACTGTCTAACCATTTAGCAACGCATTTGAGTGTTTTTGTACAATTCCTATTAAAATTGTGAGCACGATTACACTTTAACCGTCGTTTAGTGTAATCTCGGCAAGCGAAAGAAGAAACTTTGACTTTGCGGGTTTGTATTTAGATAAACCACAGTCAAAAATGACAAAGTGGCACACAGTAAGATGCACCGTTTTGTTCTCTATCGTTCCTGGTAATTTCGATTTTTTCCAAATTGTAATAATAAACTTATTTAGCTTCTCGTAAGATACTACGTATACTAGATTATAAAATTCAAAATTCTTTACGTAAAGTGACAAAAATCTACAATTTTTGACAAATCTTTACCAAATTCGAATATTGTAGTTCCGGAGACAAGAGAAACCGATTAGTGTTAACTGTGTTTTCTTATCTTTACTAGGTCGTTTTTTACGCATCTCGCACTTTTAACAATTTATTTGTATATTGAATGCAAGGTTGATAAGCCTAAAACGGATTACGACATCAAAATCTTATTTATACCTGCGGACTGTCTAACCATTTAGCAACGCATTTGAGTGTTTTTGTACAATTCCTATTAAAATTGTGAGCACGATTACACTTTAACCGTCGTTTAGTGTAATCTCGGCAAGCGAAAGAAGAAACTTTGACTTTGCGGGTTTGTATTTAGATAAACCACAGTCAAAAATGACAAAGTGGCACACAGTAAGATGCACCGTTTTGTTCTCTATCGTTCCTGGTAATTTCGATTTTTTCCAAATTGTAATAATAAACTTATTTAGCTTCTCGTAAGATACTACGTATACTAGATTATAAAATTCAAAATTCTTTACGTAAAGTGACAAAAATCTACAATTTTTGACAAATCTTTACCAAATTCGAATATTGTAGTTCCGGAGACAAGAGAAACCGATTAGTGTTAACTGTGTTTTCTTATCTTTACTAGGTCGTTTTTTACGCATCTCGCACTTTTAACAATTTATTTGTATATTGAATGCAAGGTTGATAAGCCTAAAACGGATTACGACATCAAAATCTTATTTATACCTGCGGACTGTCTAACCATTTAGCAACGCATTTGAGTGTTTTTGTACAATTCCTATTAAAATTGTGAGCACGATTACACTTTAACCGTCGTTTAGTGTAATCTCGGCAAGCGAAAGAAGAAACTTTGACTTTGCGGGTTTGTATTTAGATAAACCACAGTCAAAAATGACAAAGTGGCACACAGTAAGATGCACCGTTTTGTTCTCTATCGTTCCTGGTAATTTCTGATTTTTTCCAAATTGTAATAATAAACTTATTTAGCTTCTCGTAAGATACTACGTATACTAGATTATAAAATTCAAAATTCTTTACGTAAAGTGACAAAAATCTACAATTTTTGACAAATCTTTACCAAATTCGAATATTGTAGTTCCGGAGACAAGAGAAACCGATTAGTGTTAACTGTGTTTTCTTATCTTTACTAGGTCGTTTTTACGCATCTCGCACTTTTAACAATTTATTTGTATATTGAATGCAAGGTTGATAAGCCTAAAACGGATTACGACATCAAAATCTTATTTATACCTGCGGACTGTCTAACCATTTAGCAACGCATTTGAGTGTTTTTGTACAATTCCTATTAAAATTGTGAGCACGATTACACTTTAACCGTCGTTTAGTGTAATCTCGGCAAGCGAAAGAAGAAACTTTGACTTTGCGGGTTTGTATTTAGATAAACCACAGTCAAAATGACAAAGTGGCACACAGTAAGATGCACCGTTTTGTTCTCTATCGTTCCTGGTAATTTCGATTTTTTCCAAATTGTAATAATAAACTTATTTAGCTTCTCGTAAGATACTACGTATACTAGATTATAAAATTCAAAATTCTTTACGTAAAGTGACAAAATCTACAATTTTTGACAAATCTTTACCAAATTCGAATATTGTAGTTCCGGAGACAAGAGAAACCGATTAGTGTTAACTGTGTTTTCTTATCTTTACTAGGTCGTTTTTTACGCATCTCGCACTTTTAACAATTTATTTGTATATTGAATGCAAGGTTGATAAGCCTAAAACGGATTACGACATCAAAATCTTATTTATACCTGCGGACTGTCTAACCATTTAGCAACGCATTTGAGTGTTTTTGTACAATTCCTATTAAATTAGAGCACGATTACACTTTAACCGTCGTTTAGTGTAATCTCGGCAAGCGAAAGAAGAAACTTTGACTTTGCGGGTTTGTATTTAGATAAACCACAGTCAAAAATGACAAAGTGGCACACAGTAAGATGCACCGTTTTGTTCTCTATCGTTCCTGGTAATTTCGATTTTTTCCAAATTGTAATAATAAACTTATTTAGCTTCTCGTAAGATACTACGTATACTAGATTATAAAATTCAAAATTCTTTACGTAAAGTGACAAAAATCTACAATTTTTGACAAATCTTTACCAAATTCGAATATTGTAGTTCCGGAGACAAGAGAAACCGATTTAGTGTTAACTGTGTTTTCTTATCTCTACTAGGTCGTTTTTTACGCATCTCGCACTTTTGACAATTTATTTGTATATTGAATGCAAGGTTGATAAGCCTAAAACGGATTACGAAATCAAAATCTTATTTATACCTGCGGACTGTCTAACCATTTAGCAACGCATTTGAGTGTTTTTGTACAATTCCTATGAAAATTGTGAGCACGATTACACTTTAACCGTCGTTCAGTGTAATCTCGGCAAGCGAAAGAAGAAACTTTGACTTTGCGGGTTTGTATTTAGATAAACCACAGTCAAAAATGACAAAGTGGCACACAGTAAGATGCACCGTTTTGTTCTCTTCTAAAAAATCTTGTACCAAAATGGCTTAATACGTTTTTGAATTCGATTTCTGGAAACTGACAGAATTCTTTCAAAGTATTTGTCATTACTGTATATATAGAAAAATGCTTATATATTTTGACTACAATACTATCAATATCAAGTATTGGCATCTTATCAACCACATGTTGTACACATTTTCATGGCCAACTTTACTTGTTAATTTATTGTAAACACTCATTTTTCCTTTGCGTTTTACACCCCCAAAATTTTTTTGTGTTATCTGCACAAAAACAAATAACTTTTTTAGTAAGATTGTATTTTTCAAAGGTTCTGAAAACGTATTCTGTTAAAAGATCCGATGTTTCGCCAGGTTGAAATTCTAATAACTTCACATGGACTTGGTTATCAAAAAGTACCTAACAATAATAGGAACTAATTTTTGATTAAATCTATTTGAAGCCTCTATAGTGACAGTAATAAAATTTACAGATTGTAAATTTTGAGAAACTTCAGTAAATACATGGGGAGCAATTACATTAGTTATGATTGCTTCAGTCTTTGTTTTTGCACTAGAAAACTTTGGGTCATAGAAAGAAGAGATTAACTTTGAAGTGCAAGTAGACAAATTAAAACTAAAATTATGTTGCGCTGTGTGATAAGCAAATGTGGTCTCTTTGGCTGCGCAATTCAAATCGTTGCTGCTTGGTTCGGTCATTTTAAAAATGTAGTAACAGCTTGACTGATTGTCGATGCACACTTAGCTTTTTATGTTTCTGAGTATTTACATGTTGCGCAATGTCACGGCGACTACCTTGTGCAATCGAAAATTCTGAATTGCAAATAGTACACTGTACGGACTCTTCTCAGCACCCTTTTTTTATAACTATTTTTGTTCAAAATTTTCTAATAGGCTAATTCACTACACGTTGTCAAATGAACTTAAATGATAATGAACCAATGGGATACCTTACAACCTTACCACAAATCAAAGTGAACTGCGTTTTGAGTTTTGACATCGGAATTGGGAAGATGCACATACGCAGAATTACAAGCGCAACATGAATTCGGCTACTTCGGGATGATTCGGAAATGTGCACAATAGAGTTGACATTGCAGTTGAAATCTTTCAAGAAAATAACATAGAACTATTAAAAAACAGACGCATTAAATAAACGGACCGGACATATGAATATAGTTTAAATAACGTACAGTCCGTTATAAGAATGGACGTATGGCACACTATATCTTTAGTAAATTAACATTTAATAATGCACTGATAATAGCAACTAATCGTAATTGTTTCCTGATTACGCTTATAGGAACATTGCCTTTCATTTTATCACTACAAAAATCGACACATCTTTGCTGCGCACTTGTTTCTCTGAAGGATATTTACAATTTGGAAATAATTAAATTACATATCTACCTTGTGATTAGATATATATTGTTATATCGGAACAAATCGCTGAAGTGAAATAATTTCAAAAATATATAGTATTGCTGTTCATCTGCTTTCATCGATGTTTGTTTTTGCATTTTTTTAGGTTTTTTGATTTTCTGAGTTTTTCTAATTTCTCTTTTTTTGAGATTGTTCACTTCGATATTCTGTAATTTTATAACTATGACTTTTACTTTGTCATTAAATAGTTATTTTATTAGGAGTAGATGCATAAACAAGGGTAATATGTTAACTAAAGTTCAAACAAAACTGAAAGAAATCCATAATTTATACTTACGTTATCGAGTTCTACATACTGTTTATGTTATCGCGCGTTTAATTTGATCTATTGTATTAATTTTTTCTATTAATTATTTTATCTAAATTATTTTTCTAAAGAAATTAACAAATCAGACAAAATAAATAATTTAGTTCTTTTTGAAACGGATACATTCTACACCTTCCAGATATGCCTAGATTAACTTTTACCTTACTGGTTCTGAAGTAACTGTTAACATGTACATATGTACTACAGACATTTAAATGAATGTATACTGTTTTTTTTGACAGAACAGTGTAGAGTCGGCAGGTTTTGGATTTGTCAGTAAGTGCCAAAACAGTTATTTATGTATTTATCCATAATTATCAATAAAGGTAACAGTTTGTTGTCAATAACGCACGTTAAATGTATGATGTTCATTTTTATCAGTTGAAATAAATGGAAGCAACACTTTATAGTTATCCTTGAAGAATTTGAAAGACTTTATGCAAACACACCACCTTGTTGGGCAAAACGGTGTTAATCCTTTTGGGTGAACTGGGGTATCAAATTCATTCACTACTCTGTCTTTTTGGAATTTTTCAAAGCAAACCAAACATTCAGGAGATTTTCTCTTTTATGTAATCAACTCTCTGATATTGAGCAATTTTGTACAAGTTTCTAAAGAGTACTGCGGCGGTCGAAGATGTATTATAGAAACTGAGAAAATATTCTTTCCACTCTGGAGCCACTGCAGTTATTAGAATGCTGAATGAAATCTGCTTAGAATTACTACAATCTGTGGTTTCATTTATTATTGAAAAAAAAGGATTGGTGCTGCATTTCTTCAAAAATTTCATTTAGAACAAAAAATGTCATGTCCAAACTTCATTGGCTACTTCCTTTGAAAGTCATTTAAAAACCTTTTTGTTTTTCGTCTATTTTTTGAGTGCTGGATTACCATTTGCTTGAAGGTTTAAAAACCTTGGAATCTTCTTCTTCATGGTCACAAATTGCCAAGTAAAGAAATTATGCACGGTAGAGCTTTACGTGTTTCTTGTGTTTCTTTAGTTTTTTTTTTTGTATTCAAACTTGCAAAAACATTTGTACCTTTCTTTACTACCGCTAGTAACTGCACTGAATTTATATGTAATTGTGAACTTTAGATCAGTTGTCGGAACCATTTTTGCACAATTAATCGAATCCTTTTTTTTAATCTGTGAAGTAAGCTAACGTAGACTTTTAATTTCAGAAGTAGTTTTGCGTGTCATACACAATCCATTTGAATTTTCGTTACATAAACGAACGTACTTTCTTTTTCTACTAGAAAGGGCCGTCGAGCGAATTAGTTCTTATATGAATGGACAATGTGTCTGACGTATCTACCTCTATTTGCTTGACGCAAGCAAGCGAATCTTCTCAATCCGTCTCTAGTAAACACACAGGGAGGACTTAAACTAATTGATTCTTCTGATATAATGTTATATAAATTTGAGTCTACTCATTTAGGTAACTACTATGGGTGCATTGACTTTAATGCAACCATGTACTTGCCACCCTGGAACAGTGACCAAAGTGTCAACCATAAGTACATAATTTCCAAATCTTAATGTGTCAGAATAATTTCGAGTCAAAACTATCGTTATTTAAACTAAACCCGTAGAGATAATTAAACTGTTGTTTCTTTTTCACAAAACTTTTTAGTTTAACAGCTAGTGCTGTATCAATTTGACATTTCTTTGCAGATTTATAAATCGTACGAACAGAAAATTATTGTCTTGATCTGCCAACTGCAACTCATTTAAAATCTCTAAAAAAACTTGATTCAAACGTAAAACCCAGATTCTAGTTTACAATTTTTTTATGACATTTAAGAAGATTATAGCTTGTTTGCATTTAGCGTTAACATCAGCGTCTTTATTAATACATGTATATATTAATTGTTTTTGCTCTAGGCACATCATATAGTGTCGATTCTTTTGTTTAGACCGAGGATGGTAAATTTTTTAATTTGGTTGTTTGTTTAAAGAATCTTCAACAAGGAGCAATATCAGTGCGTGTACAAATTTTTAATAAAAGTAAAAAGAAGCAACATTCTCTTCACATTTTTAACAGATTCAATAAACATGTAAAATTGTGGATGTGTTTGGGAAACCTACAATATTCTTTAACTTTAGCTTGTGATCTGTTGTATTTTTCACAAACATACTGCATAAGGCCAATGTTGTAAATTGTGTAATTTGTTTTATAATCAATTACCTTATTTTCTTTAAATTAATTAAGACTATCTTTATATGTAAAAACAGTTAACTTCTTTAGTTTTCAGTTTGCTATTATTTTAATCTTCAGTTTATTAAAAATATAAATTTTATGATTTATATTTCAAATTGACATTTCATAGAATATAAAGTATTTTTCATTTTTGATTGATAAAGTTATAAATACTTTATAATTAAAAAATTAAGTGTCTTGGCAGTTTTAGCAACTGACTAACGTGGGAAACAAAAAGTGTTTTGTTTTATATCAACGTAACTTCAAAATGTTTACGTTTACAAATGATTGAGAAACAGGACGTATATAAACAACACTTTTGCATCTTTTGCATAAAGATAACTACAGGTTGAATGTCTCATATGATTAGTAATGCTGTTACTTTAGCACAAAAATCTATTACTGATTTGAGATTTAACAATAAGAATGCTTATATACATAAGTAAATTACTCGATTTCTATTGATGCGTTTTTTAAGCTTTCTTTAAGAGAATATTCAATGCATTTTAGTTTGAGTGTCTCTTTTCAGTCTAGCGTGTAAATACGTTTATGATTCAAGATAAGCAGTAACTAAATAAACAGTCAACAAAAATGTTAAAGAAATTCTAAGAAAGGCTAGTAGTATTCTGGAAAATTTCGACAAATTTCGAACCATACCTAATATTGTGTATAAACTTGTGTTTTCTTAGCAAAAATCCAATTACAACGTTTACTACCTTTATACCTAGCTAAATCGGTTGTGTTTTCTTGTTAATTAGTTGTTCGAGTTAATGTTTTTTAAGCAAATAATAATAAAATCTATAATTTTTTGTTTTGTACTTAAAAACACAAAATCATAATATATGTATATTTTTAATTTTACTCGTTTAATTTTTACTTTAAAAGAGCAGACTTAACAAATTATGAATAATGAAATTGTTTATACAAATACAATCAGCACGTAGGTACTATGATGTACGCATCGGTCAGCAAATTAATCTTCGAATTAATTTCCATACAGCTGCTTAAAAATACTTTAACTTATGTAATAAAATAATTGCGCAGTACAAAAATACATTTTTCACATCAATACAAAATTTACAGTTCTTATATAATTCTTACATTTTTATTGGCATGAAAAGTCCAATTTTCAATAAGTCGAATTGCTTTAGCTACATCTTGAGATCCGAGTTTGACTATATTTATTTAAAATTAAAAAGAGTCAAATTTATAATTAAGTTTGTCTAGTTTTCTGTAAAACTTAATTGTAATACAAAAAAGGGTATTGTGTTGCATTACATTATTTATAAATTACTATGAGGTAAGGATATAAACTCCTCATTTGACGGTTTATTTCTATATTAAATAGATTCGATGTGGAGGGTAGGCACCAGTCAGAAATAAAACAAATCTATTGTTCTGGCTACGTTTCGTCAACTATTGCGCCTAACTTCATCAGGCCAATCTATATTAAATGGTACTTATAATTTAAAAAGTATCAGAGTGATAAACATGGTTAACTTGTCAGTATAATTAAAAACTTACTAAATAGAATAATAAATTACAATTACAGCAAAGAATGAAAAACAGGAAGTACTAGAAATATTCGTTCACTAATATTACGATTGTGTTGAATAGAATACTCAATTGAATTTAACTTTCCTCAACCGTAAACGTTAAATTTCTGCCCAAACACAACACCATTTACTACAGATAGGCCTGATGTAGTTGGCGCAATAGCTGACAAAACGTAGAAAAAATAATCGATTTGTTTTATTTAGTGCCTATCCTTCAAATCAAAGGATCTATTTAATATAGAAATACACCATCAACTTATTTATAAGTTGGAAGGCAGTTTGACAGTATTCTAGAGTAATCAAAAAGTCTAACTCACAGAATAAAAAGAATCAAAAGTGTTACTCGTGACGCTCTATTCGAGGTTTTAGATCTAACTTTCGTTGTTAGGCTAAAAATTAGAGCCGATTAAAAATAAAACCATTTCTAGGACAGAATTTAGCATATTTGGTTCTTTTTACATTACTTTTGCTTTACGAATGTACCTGCAGGACTGATTTTTAAATTCTGAAACACCTACATTTTAGCAAAAGAAAAACTAAGTTTTATAAAAAAGTTAAATGCTAGCTGGATTCAAATTACATTGTGAATTTTTAATTAAATAGAGAGAAAGAAACTTTTTGTATTATGTTTTATTCTGCTTCTAAAGATTATATTTGATTCACAACGTTTTCAATTACAAGTGGGTACTTTCAAAATATTAATTAGTTTACAAATAAAAAATGTTTTAGATTTAGATAAATGTAGTTTTTTGAAGAATTTTAACAAACAATTTAGGGGTTTTTAGACGTATTTTGACGTATGTTTAGAGGTGAACCTTTTTAGGATTGGCAATTTTGGTATATGTATATACATATTTGAGAATCAGTGTTGAAAATATAATTCACATGTCACATGGTACCTTTTTTGTTTAATTTTATTGGATAAAATACAAAAACAAAATCGTAGAATAGGCTATGAAATCGGTGATATTTATATCACAACAACAGTTATTGTTGAATAAAATAATTTACTGACAAAGTGACAAAAAGTTTCAATAGACGTGTCGAAATCACAAAAACATTGTATTGATTCTCTTGCAACTTTAATATTTACTGTCAAACTGACAACTTGTTTAAAATTTTTGACTGTAAACGTTCATTATATTTTCTCCAAATATAACACCTGTTATGATTAATAATCGGTTTTATCACTCCTTAAAACCTATTAGAAATTGATCTCGTGTTTCGCACTCGGTTAATTTTCATCGATTCTAACTCAGGCTATCATCTATGATTATCATAACGCTAGTTATATTATCACAGAATATAAAGCACGTGGACACAGTATCGTAGCTACCGTGGAGCAGTTGGAGGAAACTGCCTTAACCTCACGAATCACAGGAGCACAAAATTAGAAAAGAAAAGAAATTTGCAAAAGCATTTGTATATAATTTTTTTTACCTTATAGTGGCATACTTTTTTCTTTGAAGTAATTGGGACGTGACCGAATTGCAAGCCATTGGTGTCGCCCATAATCGAAAATATCCTCATAAATCTGTCCTTAGTGAGGAAGGCAAACAGAAAATTTTGTTTGAAACCAAGCTTTTTATGGAAGAAAAAAAATGATTTTATTTGTAAGCTTTATTAGCAATCGAAATAGAGGTATATTATATATAGTATTTTTCTGAATCAAAACGACTAGAAGAACGTTCCATTAAAGTTTTTCCATTACACACTGTATAGAATAAAAATAATAAAATTTTGCACGACACGTTAGCGACAATTGCCAAGAATGTTTAAAAGCATTACTATCAGTACTTATTATACTTATTGTATCAGTACAAATAACTGCATTGGTCATATAAACTAAGGTTTTAAACAGTCACCAGACGTACGAAAATTTTACTTTCAATTAGTTTTAATCAACATAACAGTACTGGCCATAAAATTAACTTTTTATTTTTTAGATTTTTTTAAATGTGTAAGATATTTTTGGAATTTATTTTTATATCAATTTAAGTCAATTAGGTTTGATATAATAAACAATACAAACCAAATAAAAAGTATTAAACCATTTTGTTAATTGTTTCAAACAGAATTTGGCTTGGTAATAAAGATAGCAACTACAGCTTGTAACTTGTTCAAACTCGCATTTATATCATAAAGTATAAGATATCACAATAATTTAGTATAGTATTTTTTACTTTCACTTAAAATGGGTCGAAATAGATGAAGTGTGAAATTTCATTCTTAACAAGTGTAAAAAGTTTTTTCCGAGAAAATTTTGGAGAAAATTGCTCTAGAAGGCAGAAAAATTATTTCTTCGAAAACAGAACGAAGAAGATTAGTTACTGCAGAATTGATAAAAAAGTAATGTGAGGGTCCGATTAGCATTTACTCGGACACACATCAACTGGACAGTGGAACAATGGGAAAGAGTGGTATTCACTGATGAATCTAAATTTAATTTATTTAATAGTGATGATATACAGCATGTACGAAGAGCTGCTGGGAAAAGATTTGATCCAAAGTACATTGTATCAACAGTAAAACATGATGGAAACTTTTTGGGCATATGATAATGGGACCATTTAATAGTATTGAAGGTCTCAATAATACAGTAAAAGATACTTTTAAAAACATCATGGAACCATATGCCGAAGAATATATTTCTATTAAATACATTTTTCAACATCACAATGGTCCGAACCATGCTTTGAAATCATAGGGTGTTACGTCTAAGTTAAAATGTTTATAACAGGTTTAAAAAAGTTATCATTAAACTTATTGTCAATATTTTATAATAGAATAAAAGAAATAACTACTAGTAACTTTTTATAATTTGTTTTGTTCATTAAAATACCTGGAATTTTCAAAAGTTGCTATCTATATGGACAATACTGCATGTAAAATGTAATGCTGATTTAACTAAAATTAGTACTTTGCTTTTAACAATTTTATATTGAATTGATGAAAATAAACTAATTAATGTATACGAACGCAACTCTGACTGTTATCTCTTTCTTGTGTAGTCATAATCACTTATCTACATTTTGCTGGGTTCGTGTGCGTACGGTGACCAACACCCGAAATAGTTTGATTGAATTAATTTGTTTTTTTTATCATTTTATAAAAAAAGTTTAGTTATGTCGAATTCTAAGTATAATTTTTTTGAAATAATGAAAATTGAACATTGAAAACTTGATCAACTGTTGATTTATGACTTGCATGTTCCTCTTATGTTTATTATTTTTTAGAAAAACATTTTATGTTTTTAATGTGATATTATTTTTTTTCATTTCAATTTAAAATCATTATTTGCGGTTCCAAAATTTTAGCTTTGTGTACTATAACCTCTTTATGCTTTTTGTAAATTAGAAAGATAAACAACGGGAAAAATTATTATATAGTGTACGATAATTTCGTAACGTCTCGACGATAATTTGTTGTGAGATATCTGCCAACGGTGGTTTCAAATTGAAGAACGTTTAGATTAGAAAACAAACTTTGCTAGAACTTTTCCGATAAACGAAGGAGCGCCATAAATTTTACTTTGTCCAGAGCGCTAAATATGTAGCTACGCCACTATGTCGAGATACATAACATCATCTAAGTCTTTGCAATCGTTATCGCTTTACAACGGAAATAGGCAAACTTAGGATCGACTGCGCCCTAGACCGTGTCTGATATGGCGCCTTGTTTGCCATGATTAGAAATGAAATATCTTATATATGAATAATAAAAATATATTCTTTTGAGATTTAATAATTCCAAAATGCGGTACTGAAATTTTTCTGTCCAGAAAAAGATTCTCTTTCATTTCATCATTCATTATCAATCAACTGGGGATTTCTAAAGTTTCTTACTAGCAGCATTGAAACGATCTAAAATTACTTTTCAAACAATGACCAAAATTGGTGTTTCTAAATGTTTTTTGCAGTCCAGCAGCTTTAGATCATGTGTTCGGTTTTTTCCTGTATTTTATGGAATAAAGCCCACTCTTTTTCTAAAGCATAAAATGCATCATTTTAAGCAGGCCAACAATTTGAGTAAAACCCATAACTTTTAGACTTGTACGTTACATCACTATCTCCCAACGATGTGTAGATATAGTGAAAAAATTATATAGTTTTTGCAAGGTAGCAAAAAAATTAGATGCGTCAGATACCGATTCAGCTACACAAGTTTTTAGTAAATTTAAGAAATATGCAGCGCACGGAACGTAATCTAAGAATTAATTGTTTTAATTCATGTCTAAAGTCCTGCATATGCACCTGACATATTGCTAGCATTGTCATAAGATTGACCACGACAGTTCTTTATGTCAAGATCATTTCTTTAAAAGGCATTTCAAACAGCGTTCTCAATATCTTTAGCTTTATGACCACTGTTTGGTATAAATTAAAATCTCTCTTTTGTTCTTATTTCTGAGTAATTCATTACTGATTACTAAATATCCTAATTTTGCAAAACTTTTATGTCATTTTTTGGCGATATTATTAGTGCAGTTTAAATGGCGAGTAAAAAAGTGTACAGAGAATTGAACTTACAAGAAAAACAAAAAGTGTTAGAGTTTTTACAAAACCACAGTGAAAGGAAAACTGCAGAACATTTTGGTATTAGCAAAACAACTGTAAATAACATTAAGAAAAGAAAGGCAGAATACCAACAACGATATGAGCAAGATGCTTTAGAATCCTTTAGAAAACGACGATTAACAGAATTTGAAGTCATAAACCGATTAACGTTAAGTTGGTTTTTAAAAATGCGTAGTGTAAACGCACGAATTTCTGGTCCGATGTTACAAGAGGTTGCTTTAAAATTTGCTTAAGAAGAGCAATTGGTAAATTTTAAAGCGTCGTCGGGATGGCTAGATTCATTTAAAAAACGAAACAACATTTCTCAAAAAAGTTTAAGTGGAGACTCAAACGAAATCGACCCTACGATAGTTACCGATTTTCGCACACGATTTATAGAATTTACTAAAAAATTTAAACCAAAAGACATTTTCAATGCTGACGAGTGTGGATTATTTTACAAAGCCATGCCAGATCGCAGTTTGACAATAAAAGGAGATCCCTGCAAGAGTGGGAAAATGTCAAAAGAACGTTTAACCGTTATGTTGTCCTCAAGTATGACAGGTGAAAAATTAAAACCATTAGTAATTGGCAAAACGATGAAGCCAAGATGTTTTAAGAATATAAAAATTGACAAGCTTCCCGTATCATCGCGATCTAACAAGAAATCGTGTATGACATCTGAATTATTCTGCGACTGGTTACAACAAGTCAATATTAATATGAGGAAACAAAAGAGAAACATACTGATGATTGTGGATAATTGTCCAGCACATCCACAACTTTCAAATTTAAGTAACGTAACTCTGAAGTTTTTACCACCAAATACAACTGCTTTGCTTCAACCATTAGACCAGGGAATAATTAAAAATTTTAAAGCGTTTTACAGAAAATTATTGCTTTCTGAAGTGATCGCTAAATGTGAGTCAGGAGATTTGAAATCCGTTACGGAAATTGCAGTCAAAGTTAACGTTCTGGATGCGGTTATGTGGGTGGCAGAAGCGTGGCAACAAGTGAAAGAAGAAACAATTGTGAAATGTTTCAAAAAGCAGGTTTTGCATTTGAAGAATTAGAAAGCGAGCCTGCTGAAGTTACTTCATCTGAAGAACCGTTTCTACCACAATTTAACAACTTTGATATGGATACTTTTTTAGAATGCGATAAAAATTCTTCTGTATTTCAAGAATTCAATGCTGAAGAGGTTTTTAAAATGGTTTTGGAAGACCAATCAAAAAATAAGTTGCAAGACCATGAACTTAGTAATAGTGATGGCGATACTGATAACAGTCCATCCGCTGTAGTTACCACTGAAAATGAAATAACCTTTGAAACTGCCTCCAGTATGTTAAATCAGTTAACCAACTTCGCTGTTCAGAACTGTCCTGAAATATTGACGCACTTATATACTGTTAAAAATAAAGTTAACGAACGAATTTGTGCTAAACAAAATAACCTTAAGCAAACTACCTTGTTGGATTTTTCAAACACTAATTGTTTATATGTACTTAATTATTCTTAAATATTGATGTGTTTTTGTTGGATAATACATACGTATCTATATAATTATTTTGTTTTATTCTACTTGTTCTATACATTTCTTCAGATTGATAATAATACAAAGTAAGAAAGTGTTGA
Source organism: Aquatica leii (assembly GCA_035610365.1). NCBI lineage: Eukaryota > Metazoa > Arthropoda > Insecta > Coleoptera > Lampyridae > Aquatica > Aquatica leii. The sequence goes on from CM069433.1 coordinate 78,010,405, forward strand.
TTTCTAAATTTTAGTGTCTAAAACATTATTCCTTGTAAAATGACCACCTGCTTAAAGTGACCATTGTGTGATGGTCCCAAAGGTGGTCAATTTACACAGGTTTTACTGTAGTAGAAATGAAAAAATTATATAAGAAATAAAAGAAACGTAAATTACATAGAATATAAAAGACAACGAGCAAAAGTAATATCACCTGAGCTCGCTTTGTTAAAGGTCCCAATTTTTTTGGTGAAACAAGATTTAATATAAAAACTTTTGACGCAAAAATTTAATCAAAACGAGAATTACTTTTCGAGTGATTAGTTTCTCAAAATTGGATTCAAATATTGAAATACAGTGTATATATGAGCTTATCTGCAAGTGATTTCAAAAAGTACGGTACGGCAATATGCAATTTTATAGGCGGTTTCACCTTCATCCTAAATTATTTTCGTCAAAAGAAATCATAACTAAGTACTTCTGTAAATTTATTTTCATTTAGTTTGCATATCTCTGTTTAACACTTGGTAATTTGCTATCATTTCTTTCTAGTCAGATTATGTTTATGACACAAGATAAGCAGTAATAAGCTTAAGATAAACAGCTAACACTATGCGATGAATTGGCAATGTCGAAATAAAAATATTTTTGATCATTTTAAGACATCCTGCTTTTTAATATTCCAACAATTTTATTTAAAAAGATATAAACTTAAACATGATTTCTTATTTTACATGAAAAGTACATATTTGTATTGCGAATTACAAAAAATTATTGATTATTAATTTGTCTTTATATACAATAAATACGTTCATATGATTGTAAGTACACAAAAATATGTTTAATTTAATTTTTTTACTTTTTCCTTTAAAAGAGCAGAGGTAATAAAATTATGAATAATCAAATTGTTTATACAATCAGCACGTAGGTACTATAATGGTATGCATACGGCCGTCAAATTGTTCTCCGAATCAACTTCGTTACAACTAGAGAAGATAACTTTTACATATATAATAAAATAATCTCACACTACAAAAAATGCACTTTTTAAATTGTTACAAAATTTGCGGTTCTTGTCTACGTCTTACATATTTATTGGCATGAAAAAAAAAGTTTGTTTTGGTGCATCTTGAGATTCGAGTTATCGAGATTTGACTATGTTCATTTTAAATTTTAATAAAAAATGATGAATATTATGATTATAAAATGCATAAGTAAATTCGAATATAAAACACGTGGACACAGCATGATTTAAGCATTTGCAATCGTTATCGCTTTACAAGGAATCCTCCGAGCAAGGTTTCTTTACCGTCATCAAAACCACGCGGCTTGATGGCGTGCACTCGATTAATTGTACTTTTTTTTCATAATTTTAAGTTGTGGCCCTCAACTTACGATTAACGTTTTTATTTATTTACATGACGACATATTATAAATAAACTAAAAGATATTGCTATTTATATCGCTTTACCAAGAAAAACAAAAAAAAAACAAAACGATGAGTCAAGAATTAAAAAAGAAGCGCAAATTAAGAATAGCAAATAAGAAAAATATAGGAAGTAAAACAACCATAAATTACGAAGAATATAAAAGACAACGACTAGCGTGCAAATCAATAAGGTCATATTTGCATTTTTTTTGAGCAAAAGTGATTTTCATATAGCAGGGTATTTTTTTTGTAAAACTGCATTAAGTGATATGTGGGTATAAAGTGAAGTAAATACTTGACTTGTGTTTTTCAACTACAAATGTTTGTCATTCAGTCAGAAAAATGTAGATACGACTTTTCTCCTTTCTGATAAATAACTACTTAAGAAATTCCTTACTATGAAATAAAGAATAATATTAATAGAATCAAAATTGATGTAACCTTAAAACGTTTTTTAAATTATTCATGTATGTAATTTAATGTAAATAAAAGTTTCTCAAAGCAGCGAGTTATTAGAAAAACGAATTAAGAAAAAGTTTCTTATAAAATTCAAGTAATAAGGGCAAAATATTTTACTATTGATAATTAAAATTACTTTTGCTAGGTGCATAATTTTTGTGTTGTGTGTAGTTATGCAGTTACCTTATTAGCAATACAATATACAATATCCTGTATTTTTGTGAGTTTCCGAAAAGACTAAAAATATTTTATTCCAAATTTCCTTATTGATTTTTGTATATACATATGTACCTACTAGCGCGCCGTAAATTATATTGCTAGTAAACTTTCCCGTGTAGAACTGAAAATCTTTGAGGTTGCTACAATCTCCGTTCATATTACATTAATTATTAAAAATTTATATGCAGCGACATCTGCCACACATATATGGTGTTACACAACCGCCGCTAGATGTGGCTGTAATCGTAAGCTCGTACTCATTAGGAAATAGCAGCACACTATGAGGATATCCTCGTAGTCTGAAGCGTAGCTTCATAGTTATACGGGATACAAATGAAAATTTCCTCGTAGTAGCGTCTCTTCAATATATATATATATATATATATATATATATATATATATATATATATATATATATATATATATATATATATATATATATATAGTTTTACCTTTTAATTATTAACAGTTATAAAGTACATATAGTACATTTTGTACTGTTGTTTAAATAAACGATTTAATAACACATGATTAAAATAAATTATTTTACCAAAAACGAATAAATCAGTTTTGAATTAACCGGTTAACCGATAAGAAAATTATTCTCAAATCTCAAAAAATTCTCAAAAGCACAGCGACATTTATGAAAATCTGTTATGTTCTGTTGACGATTTCTTTACAAACTCATTAGCCAATCAGAATTTTAATACCTTTAAATTTTAATCAATCCGAACAATCAGAGTTAAAATTGATAATTGACAATTATTTTGTTTAACAACAAGCTATACAACTTTTTTTGGCATACTTTTGTTCAAATTTCTGTGAAGATAAATGCAGGAAATGACATTAGTGTTTACTAATTTCACTTAAAAGTAATGGTGGAGAAGTATCGATAGTAGACTCCGTCGATAGTTATCGTTGCTTTTTCATTATTTTTTCCACTATCGATAATAAACTTCAAACTATCGATAGTTATCGAGAATGCTATCGATTTTTCTCCACCACTACTTGAATGTATATACCAACATATTAAAAAAATAACATTGCAATCACACGTAACCGTCAAATTATTATAGAATTATCAATACTGCTATTACTCTATGTACCTTTTGTAATATCGTGCATACCTTAAACTTAACATCTCGTCATTTAATTTATTCTAAAGCATAATTAATATTTCAAAATAGTTATTAAATCCAATTTTGACAAAACTTTAATTTATCATTAGGTTTTGATATATTTACTATGTATTTGTACTTTGGTGTCTCAGATGAAAATTTATCAATTTTTTTTTAGTTTTAAACGGTAACTATTTTTTTGCTAGCGAAAAATCGTGTAGTGGAATTTCGGAGATGTACAATAAAAAAAATAGAATTTAAAACTTAAACAGGAAATATCTCTGACATGTTTATTGCAACATTAGGAAAAAAACTTCATAATATTAACACATGTAAATTAAATATTTGTGTTGTTTCGTCAGTATCGTCTATCGATATAAGACAAGATCAAGCTAGAGCATTTTTGCAATTATACATATACTACATCAAAAAATACTATAGCAAATTAAAAAAAATAAAAAAACATTTTTTAGTTAAAAACATCTATATTTACATAGGTTTAGTTTTGCGACAATTTTTATTGTTAACACTGTTTAAAAAAGTCTCAATACTCTCAACTACTAAAGTTTTGTTAACTAGTTTCATATTACAACACGATATAATTAAAATTGTTTTGCTTTTATTTATACATCAACGTTAAATGTACGTAAATGGAAACTTTCTACAACGTTTAAATAAAGTTCAGAAATGAAATTGAATTACAGTCTTTCCAAGTTTATCCCACAATTATGTAATTACAAATACGTTGTTCAAACATTGTACGTTGAACAACGGTTGAACACAATTAACTAATAATATTGGTATAATCGAAATTAGAAGTGTTGATGCGCTTTGAAGGCTCCATTATTTAAAGTTTAAACACAAGAAAGTAGACAAATAAAAGATGCAAAGTATAATATACATTTGGATAGATACCATCTGAAAGATAGAGTGTGGAACAGTAAGTTAATAGGATTAAACATATTTACGTTTAGAGGTTAAGAAGATAGTAAATAAAGGAGAAAGTTGCATGAAGTAACCGGAGAATAAGATGGTATTAATAAACTAAAGTTGCGCCAAAATCTTTAACGATAGACAACACAAAGTGCACCACAGTTTTGATAAGAACGCCATTAACAGGGGTTAAAGAAAAGATTTGAAACAAACAAAAAAGTGTGTAGAAAAAAATATAGAAGCCAATACTAAATAAAAATAGAGACCAGTAAAATAGAACTTTTCCGTGTACACACAATAAACCCAATTAGAATTGCTATTAATTTATTGACATCCGAGTGTCACGTTGATTAAATTATTTTGATACAACATTTTTGGTACGATTTTCAGAGCTTCGTGATTTGTAAACGCTGCTCTAGTTGTCAATGCATTATTATGTTATAAATTCGACTACAAAATTTAAACGCTCACAGCATCAATTTAGTTCATACAAAATTCACCAAAGCGTTATACATACTTTTTCATATCGGTCATTTTGCAAACGTTGCATAATATTTTTCTCGGAAATTATTAATCTGAAGATGGCAATTTATTTACTTCTATAATAGAAATCTAATATGTGTAATTTGTGTTAAAAGACGCAAACGTGACATAAACTGATAAACACCTGCTGCAGTAATGTAACATAAGCGTTTTGATATCTTTGACCGTGAACGAAAAAGGAAATGCGGGGATGAGTCGAGTCCTTTTGCAACTTGGGATCAAAAATTTAATAAAAAGTGAATAATGCACGCTAACGGCGAAGTTACTAAAAGGTACCAATTGCGAGTTACAAGTATATTAGCGCGATATCTTAACTACATTGTCCAATTAAATGCGTATTTTAATTCGTGAAACTACAAATAAACTTAAATAAGTGATGCTAAATAATTTCATCAAACCAGAGACACCACAAAAATGACTGAAGTGCGTACTTCTAATTAAAATAAACGACTGCTATTTATCGTGGAACGAAAAATTGCCAAGTTGTTTTATCAAAATCGCCAAGTGTTCGAACTGCAGGTTGTAATTTAATATTCCTTTCGTTTGTCCTCTTGGCCGTAATTTTCTTCAGTTAAATGCTGCGTTTTGTGTTGGTTAGTAGTTAGTTGTCTGGTGCTGGTGGTTTATTGTTTAGAGATGAAACGGCAAGGAGATTTATTACATTTTCCTTTACAAATAAAATAACTCGAAAGGACAATTCTATAAACAGATTTTTGGTACTGCAATGGGCAATCCTTTTTCTCCGATCCTTGCTAATTTAACTATGCATGATTTACTAACGTGGGTTACAAACAACTTAAACTTTACTCCAATTTTTCTATTCGCGTGACATAATAACATGCATTCCTAAAAACCAAATTGACTATACCCTTTCCATATTTAACAACTATAACCCGTCCTTACAATTTTCCATAGAAGTCGAAAACGATAATCAAATTCCCTTTTTAGACATCCTATTGATTAAAAATTCTAACAACATCTTAATAGATTAGTACTCAAAAACCACGGCATCAAATAGAATCATCAACTTCCTTTCAAAACATCCCCATAACCAAAAAATTAACATAATTAAATCAATCAAAAACAAAATCTTGACATTAAACAGTCTTCAGTTCCATCAAAAAAACCTAAAAATCCTACAACAAATCCTACATAATAACAATTACCCCTCCTATATAATTAAACGTTTACTCAACAGTAACACTCCAACACTTAATTCCGATCCTCCACCTACGACTACTGTGTTAAGTACGACCAACATTGAAAATTAAAGTTATGGTAGCTTAATCAACGTTCCGGGTTTGAGTCACCAAATCATAAAAACACTAAAAAACGATACCATTAACATAGCTTTATACAATAATAACACACTATACAACAGATTTTACACGAAACTAAAACATAAAACTACTGATTTAGAGAAATCTTGTCTCATCTATAAAATCGACTGCAGTGATTGCGACAAATGTCAAGCAAAAATTAAAAAACCGTATTCAAAATCACATGTATGACTGTAAAAAAACTAATAGTTCCAAGACCGAAAACACCGCATTGTTTTTACATCACACTCAGTTACAACATAATTTTAATTTTAATAACCCTACGATATTAGATTTTGAAACCAATTTTAACAAAAGACTTGTTGCAGAAATGATCTTTATCAATGTTTATAAAAACAACGTCAATTTTAGAACGGATACTCAAAACCTCAGTACGGTATATAATAATTTAATTAAGAAAATAAAAAAACGAACATAAAAAACAAATAGAACTAATATATACAACTTATCTAACTTATTTACTAACTTATGTTCTACTCTTAACTAACTTAACTAACTTAACTACTTTCTTAATTAACTTAAACTAAAACTATAAAAATAAAAAAAAACCGCTCCGTTGATAACATCTGTAAAATAAAATTGTATAATTAGTGTGGTTATTCAATAATTACTTAATTTCTTATTATCCACAGTTACCAAACAAAAATTCCTTTTCCTATTAATAACCTTTCACCTTGTCCATACATCATCACCAAAAATTTATATCGTTCGTACGTTTTAATAGTGCACGATGTCGAAACTCAAATCACGTTTTTAATTTTAATTAAATGTATTAATTCGACTCAATCATTTTAGAAAAAAATTACATGACTCAGTGGTAAGTTATCCCGTTATCTTCATTACATTTCAATTATATATAATTATTAGTTAGTTACTAGATTAGAACTAATGTTTTTATTAGAATTAACAATTTTAAAATCAATAATGTTAGTTATTTCAATACAATTAAATTTCATAGTGCTGTCTTGTTTGTTAATTATGTTTTATACACATTTTTAATCTTTGTTTTTATGTTATAAAGTATATTAAAAATGTTTGTTTCTTACAATAAAGTGAGCGAGCCTGATGAAGTGTTCATTCAGAACACGAAACGTCGCAAATTACTGAAGTAGTTGCTTTCATCCAACCTCCTACAAGAAGGAATCATTAAATTGATTAAAATCTAAATTTATCACATACCAGGAGGCGAACCGTTCTACTTATAGATATTAACTGTAATACACGAATTTAAGTAGATTGCTTTTACAGATTTTACTGACTGTCACGAATTTGTAAAGAGAGTAAAAACGTAATTCGCATTTGATGCATAACTCGTAATTATTAGAAATATCTTAACTTGAGAAGTAAATAGTACTAAAGCTAAGTCTACTAGTACTACCGACAAAAGAATTTTTAATACAACGACTCACCAAATATTACAACAAACCTAAAAGTTTTAAATCAACAATAGAAACTTCCGTTACAAAAAGACTTAATAATAATCAAATAATAATAAACATCGTGGAATAATAATTATTATTAAAGGTAAATAGAAAAAAAAATATTTTATTTTGGCGGTATTATAATCTAATCAGCACAATTTTCTGCATGACGTACAAAGTCTAAGAACGGTCTAATGTAACAGAAAGAACCTTCTATGCACCGAAACCTTACAAAAAATGTTGTGGTATAATCTTAGTTTTTTTATTACTTTAAATATTTGTTGAAACGATGTCTACTACCATGTAAAAGTTTAAAATATTGTATTCTAATATGTAATTTGTATAATTACAGTGTTTTTTTATAAGTTTAGATCTTCACTAAACATAGTAAAGTTAAAAAAAATAATTATTATTTATAATGTGCATATTTTTATTAATCAACATGGTAGAATATAAATTAATTAATAGAAATTTGATAATAGAATGATGAAATAATCATGTTATGTGATATAATTTTGGCATCTTCAGCTTTCTTATATATGGTATCATTTTGATACCTCAAAAGTGATAATTTATAGATACCGATTTCATGCAAAATTTTGACACAAATTTTGAATAAAAAAATTGGCCAAAATGATGTCTAATTGATATCCGAGAAAAAACAGGTGTTAGTGATATTGCAAACAAATATAATATAGATGAAACTCAGAAGTACTTAAATAATCTAAAAGATTTTTTTAATTCGCTATACTTATATTGTATGAGAGCGCTAATTTAGAGATTTTTCAAATTGTTGAAATTCGTTTTTTTTAAATAGCACCCTCAATATTTTTCAACCGTTTCTAGTGTAGTTTTTAATTTTCTACCGATTTGTATTAGTACTTTTTTCCCAACATATACAGTTATGGAGATATTTAAAAATTTTCAACTAAATCACAACAATTATTATATAATCACATTATTTTAATCAAGCAGGTTTATTCCAGTAGGCTTTACTACTATTAAACAAAAAGCATAAAGAGGGAGACCATTAAAAAAACAACAAAAATTTTTAAAATATTAATTTAACAAGTGTTTAAAGTCTTGCGCATTCTGTTGTAGGCACGTCTCAAGCCCTTGCCGTAGAAATTTACCCACATTTTGTAACATCTTGTGTGTGACGTTAGCACATACGGTTCTTATTCTGTTTTTCATTGTTTCTTGTGTAGTAGAATCCCATAAAAAGAAATCCATGACAGTAAAATCCGGAGGTCTTGCCGGCCATGGCATAGGACCTCCTCGGCCGATGTATCGGTCACGATATTGTTTGTTTAAATAATTATGCACATTTCTAGCAAAATGACAGAGCGCACCATCATACTGATGGCATATAGTCTTTCTTGTGTTTTCCGGAACATTTTCTAGTAACTGTGGGAAACAATTATTGAAAAACTGTCGGCATTTAAATGACTATTAAAGAAGTAAGAACTTATGATAAAATCATCCACAATTCCTCTCCATACATTGACTGTTCATCTATGTTGATGTTCCAAAAATATGAAGCTTTACATTATCGTAGTAATGATAATTACGACGATTTACTTGGACATTACTATGAAAGGTAGCTTTGTCGGTAAATAAAACAGTGACACCTCATTAAGTTTATTTAACATCCACACATAAAAAGTTCTTCTCGAGTTAAAATCCACTATTGATGCAGTTCAATGTGGAAGATGATATTTATAGCTTTTTAGTACTCTTCTCACTGAAGTAGCACTACTTGTACAAAGTTCTTAAGTAATTTGTTTGGTGTTAGCATTTGGATTTTCAACAACAGTCTGCAATGCCATAAACTCTGCTTTTCTTGTTCTGACAGTTTTTCTTTGTAGTTTACCGATTCTGTTTATTCGAATCGAACCAATAATTTTGTATAATGCACGGATACTTGGAGTGCGGCGATTCGGATATCTTTGTTTATTAACACGAGAAGTTAAGAAAATTTTTTTCATTTGTCCAAAATAAACAGCATGTCTACTAATTCCTTTTGTGAAAAATTAATAAAGTAGCAAGTAGTAATATGTAATAATGTAACAACTAAACACAATAAGTAACTTCTACTGGCTATTTGTTTTTTGTTTAATAGAATCAAAGCCTACTAGAATAAACCTGCTTGATTAAATAATGATTGTTGTGATTTAATTGAAAATTTATAGGTATCTCTATAACTGTAGATGTTAGAAGAAAAAAGTACTAGTGAAAATGATAGAGAATTATAAATGAGTGCTTTCATACAAAATAAGTATAGCGAAAAAAATCTTTTAGATTATTTAAGTACTTCTGACTTTCATCTACGAACTTAAAAACAAATTCCAAAATTTCAAAAAATGTTAGTTTTGTCACCATTTCTTTCTGATGTATTTTAGTATTATTTATCTAAATCTAAATTAAGCCTAGCATGAAAAGATTGATAGGTTACTATTTAAAAAAGTGTAACTTTATACTGCCTAGCAAAAACTGAACACCTTGTATAAACAAAAATATATTTATGACATGTAACTTTTCAATAAAATGAGTACAGTACTAAACATTTTATGCTGACATTTATACAAAGGCACTAGAAACCGAGGCAAGAGTAATGGCGAACCCTGTATAATATTGATTTACTATTTTTTAAAAGCTTAACAAAATATTAGTAAAAGCATCTAAGAACTAATTCTTTAAACGTAATTATATTGATAAATTAAAAGTTTACTTATGTAGCATTAATTTATTATGGTTGCAGTAATAATTCGATAACTGCTCCTGACCTTTATCATACCTAAAATGTGAATGAATATGATAATAACGTGTGAAACTGTTGGTAATAGTTAGATGCATTGCGATATGTAGATCCACCAATTTTGGTAATATATTTAAAAAAATATTAGTCTTAATTTTAATTTATTTAAAAAAAAATGTTTTGTATTAACTTATCAGAAAAACTGTAATTATTTAAGCATTTAATTACAATAGTTTTTGTTGGTCTAAGTAAATTAAATTATTGTCATACGGTGTACTTAATCAACAATGTTTCTAAATACATTTATTACAAACTGATGATTTAATGCTCTGAATTTTGCAAGAATTTTGTATGTGTATATTTTATCCGTGTGTAAATGATGTGTAAACTAATACCAAAATGAGTATTAAACAAATAATTTTGCAAGTATGCTGACGTAATCAACATTTGTTTTGGTAACTGTACATTGGTTTTAGTTAATCTAATTTGCAGTAACATTTACAATAGATAAACAAAGTGATATTTGCTGTACGTATCTATACGAAGATATATGTGCATAAAATCAAATAAGAGTTATTGATTCTACAACAGTAACGTTTGCGTACAAAAAAACATGTTTGAAAAGACAATCTAATTTATAGCATTAGAAATAACAAATTATCTAGGTTTTTATTATTTATTTTTAATCATCGTTCTTTAATTTTTTAACTTAATTATATGTATCACACTTTAATTAACTTATTTTGTTGCTATTATTTTATAGAACAGTTAACAAGGAAATATTTTTTTAACAAAAAGTAAAGAAAACTAGGTGTTAGAAAATACCTCTAAGAAAAAATTTACAAAAATAAAGTACAGTTTTGATGTTTTTAAAAAGCTAACTCTTTTGAATTGAAAAATCTACAATTTATTAGCAAGATAACTAAATGACTAATTCTAAACATTAAAACGTTATGATAAAAATAATTGTGATTACTAAAATAAATTACTAAATAATATGCCAAGAAGCATATATTTACCTGATGATTGTGTGTATCTTAGCAAATTCTCTAAACAAATCTATTATAAAATCTAGTTCCTAGCTAGAAACTAAGACTTACTACACATCTAGGTTTGGCAATAGTAACACTTAAAATAATCTCTACATACTTATTAATTGAAAAATATCACCGTAATAACTATAAAGCGAATTGTGTTTATAATTAGTAATCTAATTATGCAATATTTGATAGATACATTTTAACGACTTAAGTGAATTGAATGGTTTATCCGTATAACAAAAACGTTGTTACTTGTTTTATAGACAACACTATCTGCTTATTAAAAAACATACCTGTTTTTAAATATACTCTTAATTTATACAACAATAAAAACATATACATATGTTTGCTTAATGCTAAACTAAAATAGAATAGTAAAATTACATTACAAAAAAATATTAACATGCTTAAAATAACTTTTTAATAGCAAGTAAACAAGAGCATGAATTTTGGCAAAATTTGTTATGTTAAAAATATTTTGATATATGTTGCGTACTGTATAAAATTCGTCCCGGAACGCCTCCTTTTTACAATCCGAATTTTAACTATCATTATCTTTTTTTCACATATGCAAGTTATATCGAACATTCCATTGATTAATGAAAATAATGACAGACACCAGGTTTGCGAAATATTAGATTAGATTCATAGTTGGATCATAGAACAGCAAAGCATTTTACATAAAAATACCATAATAAAGATTCATTTTATAATTGTGCAAAATGCTCGACTGAATAGCGATAAGAAATATTATATAAGGAATTTGAATTAGATAAGTAGTTAGTTATTAAGTTTACCTTGTAAATAAAACACGAAAATCTATCTATCGAAGTTTTGGCCTAATAAATAAATAAGTTAAGTTTGTATTTTTTAAAAACAAAAATCCGAACGAATAAATATAACTTGCATATTAATAAATAAGACATATTCGCTCGATGTAAGAATAACTTGACGTCCGCAATCAGTGAGAGTTTCATTTTTAAATATTCGCCTTCATCTACACTAAATGAGTGCATTAATTTTACTTCATATGGTGCTTGTTAGAGTTTTGCTGGGGTAAAAGTTAACTGTTATTTTTGTGTCATGATTTGAATGTTCTCGTAATTATTATAGCGATTTGGATCACCGCGACGTGTCTGCCTATTTTGGAATGGTGCATGTCGAGTCTATTAAATACATTGAGTTGATAATTTGGAACACGTAAGATTGTGGACGTTGGTTACGTATACCAATTGCCAGGCATAATTTGGGGTCAAGTCAAAGTGTTTAAGTAATGGACAATTAATTTTGTGTCTTCAAAACAATTGATATTATTAGTGACAGTCACATTTGGAATTATAAACTTCATTAATTGAATTACGAGAGATTTATCGTGATATTAACGAATATCTATATTTTCTTTTTCCTTCCGCTTTTAGGAATAATAGTAGACGATTTGTGTATCTCGTTAGCTCACAGTCAATACAATCGTGAGTACAACTCGTTTACTATGTATTATTATATTTGTGTAGTTGTCGAACGTAAATCCGGACGTCTTAGATATAAGTGTTATTACGACTAATGCATGCAGATTTATTTTTGTCATTACGGGATAAATTTATCCTTAGAGCGTTCTGCAAAAATCACTAGATTCGCATCGATTCAAGTATTTATTTTTCGCTTACCTATTAAGCTATACTTTCATATTGCTATACGATAATTATATGTCATATTTCTATTAGCAATTCAATTTTTTACTTTATCCCATATCTTCTCAATAGGATTAAGATTAGGGTGGTACGGTGGTTATCTCAAAACACTATGACCATGTTCTTCTAAAACCCCATCCAAAGTGTAAAAAGGATTTTCATTTTTGTTTTGTTTAATTAATCCATGTAACTCGACTTTTGTTAAATCTTCTTCAAAACAAATTTTCTTTTTTAAAGGCACTGCGCTATATCTTATTTCAGAGATGACATTGTAGGTTCTTTTTCATGTCGAACATTATGGTATGAAGCATTATACACAACAAGTACCAATCGTAGTAGCAAATTTACTAGTAATTACTGTTGATCCTACTTTATAAAAATTGCGTGATTGATATCATCGTGCAACTCATCAGATTTACTTTCTGTAAAAGACAATACCAATAATAATTACCTTTTTGGTCGTCATTTTTCAACTATATAAAAATTATGAATAATGCGACGAATGAATTCTTCGGAAGTAGGTGCCAAAGTAGATTTACGACTTTGTTTAATACGTTTTTTTAAAATGATGAAAATGCCGACACTTCTCTAGCTACAATGCGTGTTTTCGTTTTTAAAATACTTCTGCATGTTCTTTCAGAAATTCGAGTTGCAGCTATTGCCCTAACTTTATAATTTTTGAAAAGTATTATTGGTTTACACAGGTTAGTTTCCTCTTTCATAAAATCTATAAAATAATTTCTGATAATCTCCCGGCCCTGACTACGAATAATTCCGTATGTCGACTTCGAAAACGGTTCCGGTTTAGGTTGTTATAGACAAAAACTGTCCGGCTCTTGTTTTTTTTCGGTTCCAGTGATTTAACTATTAAAATAAATAACTTAAAACTGATTTATACAACTTAACAGAAGCGTACAAAAGTTAGCTAAAGGTTCGTGTTATGGTAATCCTTTACCAAACATTAAATGATAAATAAATTATAGACAATTATATAAACGTGTTCTAAAAACTTGTTATATGATATTGTAAAATTCATTTGTTCAAAAGGTCACTTTATCTTATGACCAGTTAATGTTATTGTAATTGTGTCGATTATGTTTTGACTATATATCGATAAATATAACTCATTCCACGTTTGTTTCTGATAAGGGGCTATAAACTCAAGGAATAGTTTCCTTGTGATTTTCCCTTTAAAGATTTGGTCTAAAGTGGCCGATTGTATTATGTTGATTTGTTCTTGCTGGAGTCAGATTGAAAAGATACCAGCTATTTTTCTCAGAGCACATAAATTAATAATACATTTACTAATTAAACATTACATATTTATTGCTCTTCCAAAGTTTTTGTGTTAAGCTTAATAATTATGTCTACAATTTTGAAAATAAAATTGAAAAGTATCAAAAAATAAATCACGGTTCCAGTCCGGTTCAATAAATAGAACTTGGACAAATTTTGGTTCCGGTTACGGCTTCGATCCAATTAAAAATACCGGTTTTGGTCCGGTTTTCGGTTTTATTTGATTAGAATAATTAAAAAAGTCATGGAAAATAACAGAAAAACTAAGTAAATTTGATCTGAATATGACTAAACCAGTTGAATACAATTGGAAAAAAATGTTTTTCGGTTTGTTTTAGAATTTTTTGTCTATAGAGTGTGCCCGGAGTTATAAAAAATACTATGTCGGTTAAATTACTATAGTATACTATATACTAACTATAGTATTAATTAAACTCCATAAAATAAAAACTTGCTTTTTTATTGTATTCCCACGACAATCACACGTTCTTGTTTTCACATTTTATTTTTATTACATTTATACTTTTATTACATCAACACACAAATGCTAGCAGTTGGGTAATTGTTTATATAGTTATTATTGTAGCAGTAAGCTGTCACACGTGCGAGGTACCATAAACTACTTTTGCAGAAGGAGCAAGAAAAAGTTTGGAAAAGCTTGAAAAAGTTTAAAAACTAAGCCAAGCCTGTATCCACAAAAATCAAGCCAAGTCGAACTTTTATTTCTAAAAAGCTTGATTTTCAAGCCAAGCTACTTGCTTTGGTGAATCTCTATTTATGCCATTGAAGCCGAATGGTCGTTCTGATGTTAAAAAAGACAATTCACGCTATTTAAAATATTTAAAAAACATAGAGACTAATTTAATATAGGTCCAGTATTTCACCCCACACATTAACAACGAAATACGTATTTTGATTTTTTATGTATCTGTATTCACGCGAATTCAAATTAGACTAATAATAAAACCGAGACCATTATAATGAAAAGTACATTCATCACTAAATAAAATATCAAAAAAGTTTTTATTTTCTTCTTCTGCTTACTCTAATACCTACATGCAAAATTTAATTTCCTTGTCAAAATAATGTCTATAGTGAAACTAGATTTCATAAGAAATAATCTGATTTGGACTAATATTCGTTTTTTTGATGAACAAACTACCGTAAAAAAAATTTTCATTTTAACTGATATGTAGTCGTGTAATGAGTTATAAATCTTATAAATGATATTTTTATTTTCTTGAAACTTAGTTAAATCATTTTTTTTGTTAAATTACTTGTGTATATATTGCTAATATTATATACATAAGCAAAAAATAATACCTGGTAAAACAGTTGTTATAAGAACGACAATAATTGTATTGTGAGTACCTAAGTTTGCTTAAAATTATATCACGTTTTTATTATAATTGGTAACAGTGATTAGCGTCTACTACTTTCTAATTTCAAATTTAAAAATACTAATAAGACATTTGTATGATTATTCTGATGATTTTACCATTAAAGTCAAAACATTGACCAGAAAACTTGTACTTACTACTACATTGTATGTTATATGCGAAGTGGAAAATTATATTTGCCTTAAATAAATTTTATTACAAGTATACAAATTTATTTTTAATACACAATATGCTTGTAACATATACATTTTTTTAAAAGCCAATGTATTAATTGTAAACAATAAAGAATGTCACAAATAAGCTACTCATTATGTATGTACACATGGTTTGTCTAAACACAGCCGTAGGATAGATATCCTTGTATTGTATTTATGTACTAACGTTTTTTTATAAATTTAAAAACGTCTAAAATTAATTTCTCAAGTATTTTTACGTCTTCTGTTTTTTACTGTAAATTACTAAATGTTTTCAAACAACTCCGTAAAATGTAATTTAATAATATTAAAGTTTAATTTAACACCATATACTTTTACAATAAAATTTTTGAACCAAATTGTTATACAAACCAAAATAAAAATAATGTAGTTTCTAATCTCTTGAAACTGAATATACTATTAAATTCAATTTTTATTTGACGATACTGATAATTTTTTTAGAAATTACATTTATAATGATTGCGACATTAACCGATTTAGTATTATTTTGTTTAACTTACGTATCGAATCTTGATTTATAGGTGATTTTTATTGTTGTTTAGTATTTTATAAAATGTATAAATCTGTTTTTGTTTTAACATTACTTATAGATATAGTAGTCTTATCCATTTATTTTATTTAAAGACAAACAAAACTAAATGAGTTAGTAAGTACTACAATATAATTGTTTCCTTTTTAAATAATTTCGTTTATAATATTTGTTTGATTGTTTTGACTATTAGTTATTATCAATAACATAAACTGAATTTGAAACTGTACCTGTAATACAAGGTCCGCCAATGAAACAGAAAGATTTTGTAAATAATCTTATTGTCAAAAGAGGGGCCATTATTGGAGTCAAGCCTGAAAGCATTCCTACAATCTTGTCGTGAATCTGTTGCTTGAGGGCTGGAATTGTTTTGTGTAGATCACTTTGGAACGCTTTTGTTTTTAGGTATCCCTATAAGACAAAGTCGCAAGCTGTTAGGTCAGGAGGCCAAAAGGACCAACTGATATCCACGTTTCGTGAAACGACACACCTGTCCAATGCTTTATTGTAAACACAACGGTAGACTATGCAGGTCATGACAAGGCGGTGACTGACTTTTTCACTACTTTGCCATAGGCTGCAAACCCCACTTCAAATCTTCCCGTTTCATAAATTTAGAGGAACTAGAATAAGCTGCAGAAGAATTAAAACATCAAGAATTATTACAAAAAATACGGAAAATATAAAAATTTATAGAAATTTACTATTAATCAAATTAAATATTTAAAGTTTTTTATTGACAAATTTAAAAAAGTACAGCTTAACAACAGAAATATCGTAGGTTACACTTTTTTGGTCAAGTTTGAAGTTTTATGTTTTTTATTTAAATACATTTTTTTAGCTTGTGGTTATAATGTTCTCTATTTAACTGAACATTTTAGTATGCTCAAAAACTAATTAGAAAATCTGCATAAAATAAAAAAAAAAAACTGTAAACAAGACTATTGCTAAATGTAGGGATAATAAATTTCTTGCGTAAACAAGAAACCAATAAGCTTCAAAATTAAAAAAAGAACTTTTTAAATCAGGCACCAAATTACAGTAAATAGTAACTCTTGGCACATATTAAAATTGGTTTTCTCACTACCACCTTGGTAAATCAACGTTGCTTTGACAAAAACAGTAATAGAAAGTAAAACCTTTACTTAAATACATAAACAGATGGAATCCAAGGAGTGAAAAAATTTTTACCGCAAGGGGACACTTTCGCCTATGTATGTACACTTGTCATGTATACCTAAATAGACGACGCATTTATTAATATGTATTAATATTAATACTACAATTGGAATATTCTTGAATGTTCATTTAGGGTATGTTTACAAATTTTTAACATCATTTTCTTCTTTGTTCGTAACATAAATAACGTTATGAACTATAGTAGAGTTTTCAACGGTTTCCACGTAGGAAATCCTGTTAGCCGCGGGGACTTTATTTTTAAATAATCGCCAACTAAAACTGGGGTCCGTGTAGTCTTTGCAGTGGTCCAGATTTATAAATGTTGCGATTTTTTACTACTTGCCCTATACTTTTATTATTACCATACCTCAAAGGCAATTTACTTTCTTTGGTATTAGTAGGACGCAATTTGTATTTATCAAGAATCTTGAATTAATTTTGTTCTTGAATTGCAGAATCTTAATAACCCCTACGTCAGGTTTAATTTTAACGTCTTCGTAATTCAAATCATAAGTT
Organism: Aquatica leii; assembly: GCA_035610365.1. Classification (NCBI taxonomy): domain Eukaryota; kingdom Metazoa; phylum Arthropoda; class Insecta; order Coleoptera; family Lampyridae; genus Aquatica; species Aquatica leii. The sequence continues at coordinate 78,028,467 of CM069433.1, forward strand.
TATCGGTCCGGCAACCCCCAAAACCACCGCAACTTTGATCAAGAAAAATGCGTGGTCTGGAGCATCGCACCGAAATCTCTGTACTTCTTTCTTGGTAAAAATGTTAGCCTTCTTAGGAATAAACCTATCATTTTTTGTCTTGAGAAATGAGATGACTTATAAAATAGTAAGATACATTTAGCAAAATTAAAATCTCATATTGATATGTATACCTGCTTGAATTTTGAAATGTCGAGAAGTATGCCAAAAGCACAGTTTCATTAATTTTCCTAACATTTTTTAATTGTATCATTACTTAAAATATGTATATGTTTGCTCATATCGAGTCTTTGAATTTTTTGACAGTAACGACGCGACCTGCATTAGCACTACTTTCGATTTTATAAAAATCTTCCTTGTCCGAATCACTCATTGTACCGATTACAAAGTGGATTCATGATAAAAAAATTTTATACTGAATTGTTTTGTTTACAAGCGTCGTAGTCACAGCAACTAATCAATCAACAAACTCGATTATGGCAGTAATTTTTTATTATAGATAATTAGTATTATACACCCAAATATTTAATACATACTATTAGAGTTAATTTCTGTGATAGTGAAAAAAGCATAATGCACAACACCTAGGTAAGTTTTTTTTAGTCTCGGCGGGTTTACTTCCACCTCAAATAAAAAACGTTACTTACCGCCACTTGTAGTGAAAATAACTATTTGAAAATGTATTAGTAGTATACTGAAGCTGTTTCTGGGTCAAAATTTTAATTTTGTGTAAGTTTGGCCACTAAGGTAAGTTTGGATGATATCGGATTCCTCGCACTTTTTTGAATTTGAATTTTTGAATTTGAATTTTATCTAAGTTCGGGTAAGATCGGGTTTTCTTTGGCTGTGTTCGGAGAACAGATTTATGCGCTTTTTAAAAAAATTTGAATTTTGTGTAAGTTCAAGTAAATTCAATATAACTTTATCACTTAAAGCGTAGTTAAATAAAATTATTCTAAAAACCCCTAAGCTTTCCAATTTAATTTTTGAATATAACGTATATACAGATATTTTTAGGGTACAATGATAAAATGTTTTATTCTAAACAAGCGTACTGTACACATACAGCTAAAAATTCATGCAAAATACATTATTGTTCATGTATAGAAGCAAAATGGAGAAGGAAACTGATAATGTAAACCGAAATTACTACTACCAGAAACGGTGTTTTTTCTATGTAGTCCGTCCTCTCTTTTAATAAAGTGATAACATTACTCTACTGATAACATTATTTGCAATTCCAATAAGCAGCGTGCGCTGTATAATAATTAACTCTGAACGCCTAGTTTTATGTAGACTTCTAGTTTTTCTGTTGTCATTCTAATAAAGAAAATGAATTTAATGTACTTTTGACTGTGACTGAGCAAACCCCATATAAGAGGTAGAAATTTATCTTAACAGTTATATATTAGTCGATCTACTACATGGTTCTAAAGGAAAATAAAACGCACCCATATCATATTTAGCTATTGCAAAAGTTGATTGAAAATAATAAACAAAGAAGTTTGGCATTTTGTAATTGGATTTAACAAATGATAAATGTAGATAGTGTTTTTTACTTTGTTCTGTTTGTGGATAAACTACATCTCACAAAAATCGTTGTGTTAACCGCTATAACTTCCACTACTATTCTGATCAAAAACCACAGATTGTTTTAAGTGTATTAAGTAGTATTATCGAAGATTATGTAATAATAATAATACTTTGTACTGTAAATGGTCAAATTTATCTGAAGTTTATATAAATTTACTTGTTTTGATTATCACATTATTTTTTAATAATTCTACGGAATATTCTAGAAAAAAATGTAGTGTTTGCATAATGGTGCTCCTGTTCATCACACGGGTGCTATCCATCATCATATTTGTGTTGCATTTTTACAAAGGTGGATTGGAAGATAAAGTTCAATTGAATGGTTTTCCACGATTACCTAATTTATCTAAAATTGACGTTTTTCTATGGAGTTGCGTTAAAGATGTAGTTTATCAAACACGACCCACAACAAGAGATAATATAAAAAATAGAATTACACAATTTTTAAAAAAAATTAAACTTAACACATTTAGAAATTCTTTTAAAGATAGATTACAAAGTTTCTTTGTTCTTATTACAATTATTGTTTGTTTTTGTTAATTGTTTCATACAATGTAATTTGTCTTGTTTATTATTTGTTGTTGTTTTTTGTACTAAATGTGCATTTATTTATTTTTAGAAAACTACTTAATTTACTTGTTTGTCAGAATTCGCATTTGTTTTGATAGCATACTAGATTACTAACAAATAATCTAATATTAATAGCCCTCGAAAAATGTAATTTTACCAATTAAAATAAGATACCTTTAAAACCATTGCCTTTCGAATAGTTACATGTTATATCATTTTGATAGAAAATTTAATTCTCTGCAAGATGTGACTTTTTCAAATTCTGTATATTTTAATTTTAATACACAACACCTTGTATTACACAATTACGTGTTCAAAGGTTTTACGGATGCCTCAAATAGTGCTAATCCTCAAATCAAAATATCATTTCGATATAAGATTTTGTTTCTCAAAAGCATGTTATAAATTTAAAAGAAAAATTTTAAAACTGCTTATAATTTCGTAAATACTAAGTTAAAGTGGGTGTAACCTTATATCATTGTAAAGTAGACCTCAAAAGAATTCCAAAAACGTATTTAATACATAAGGTGTTCTATTTAAATTTTTAATTTTAAAATGTAAAACTTTAAGAAGCTAACAATTTTTGTAAATGTATTTTTTATATTTTGTACAATCAGAAAAATATTTTACTTTGGCACGTTTGAAAAAAAAATATTACAGGAATTATCCAAAATGAAAATATAATAGGAATCTAACCCGTGAAAATTTGAATTTTACTAAAACATGCTTCTGTTTTTAATTACTAATTATCAGACATCAGATATCGAAATGGTATTGTTTAGTCGGATTAACATTGCTTGGAGGTGGGTCTATTTTGCTGTGCTATTTATTTTATCATTTTGTTAAGGATCATGATGTAAAACCTTAATTAACATTATTAGTTGAAAATACGAATATATTTTACAATTAGTTATAAATATACATTAAAATTAGGATTAGCCATTATTTATAGTAATTTACAAAACAAGCGTCGAAGGTACCATAATGAGTTAGCAGTTATGCTATGAAACTTTTGACGATGATAACAACAAAAACAACGGTAAGTTAAATTTTTTTATTAAAAGTGATCATTAATAAATAAGTTATGATTTTATTATATTGATATTAAATCTGTATAAAATAAAAAATAAATTTTTTTTCTGTTCAATTTCAGATAACTTCTAAACCGTAATGCAACAAAACCAGATTTTAAGAGGACTAGTAACTGATCTCTCAGATGTTAAGAAGTTAAAAAAAACATTAATAGAGCAATTCAGGCTAAGTAAACAGGGCCTATTACTAGTACTTTATTTAATCTACCAGGAATAAATTTTCCCATAAAAGGAGTTTCACAATTTATAAAAAATGCTTGATAATGAAAATGATCCGATACATCGTGTGTCTAATTGCGATTAAGCAACGTTGTGAGATTCATGTAAATGCTATTGCATTAGTTTTATAGCGTAAAAAGTGTTTAGTTTGTAAGTTACATATTTTAGGTTATGTTCGCAAACGTTGACATTGACGTGACTTTCTTGTAATTAAGTGTAAATATATTTTAGAAGTTCAAAGTAATTACAATATATAAAAACTCCTGATTTGCAACCTCACTACTTGGTTTCTTGCAGGATTTTCTTTTGATTGGAAGGAAATGTCAACAGTAAGTTATTGGATTTTTGCTTTTGCAGTGTTATGATTATAAAGATCAGTTGCTTAGAAATAACAATTACTAAAATTTGCATGTTTGACAGATTAAGTAATCCAATCCTTAAAATAAAATTACTCATTTTATAATAACGTGCTCAAATTAACTTAAAGAAGTAATTATTCATTAACAGCTATCAGTTTTTTAAACTGAATGACAATTCAGAAGTAACCAATTATCTTTAGGCGTTCATCGATAGTTGCAAGATACCAAGATGTTTCTTCCGCACATGTCTGATATCTGTATGTCATTATTTATCCTTACATTAAAGCAGTTTTCTTAAGTATTTATGTATACTTTTATTACATTTTATATTATAATCATATAAATATAATATATTCGCACATTGTCGTTACCTTGTTAAAAATTTAATCATAAACACTTTGGACTTACGTTATAATAAATAACACAAGATAAATATAAATACAATCAAATGTTACAAGAATAATGCAAACCACTGGTTTATACATTGAAAGAATTAGATACTTAGATCTAATTATAAGCAAAACTACTTAATCACTTGTTTCCTTTTACAATGTGTTTTGTTAACAATTCATTTCTCATATTTAAACTAATTTTGTAGTAAGATTATTGTAGCATATTAGATCTATTTGTATAATTAACTTTATCGCTGAAAAATTGATATAAAATAAACTTAAGTTTAACATATAATTTTTTAATTGTCATTTTAGGTATTACCAACACAAACTTTTAAATTAGTTTATTTATTTTCTGCGTTATTTGTTTATGTTAAATTCTGTTTAGCTGTGATTGCTAATTAAATATAGATTCGTGGAAAAAGTATAGTGTATAATTCGTAAGGAATGTGTATTGCTAACTCGTACGAATTGCCAACCTTGGCTTCGGCTCGACTACAAAGTTTCATACGCGTTGGCAATGACAGCCATTCCTTACTCATTATACAATATACTATTCTCTGATTTATATATGTCAGCTACAATGTAATTCAATTTTGTATACAGTTTAGGCATATAAATCAATAAAATAATCGTCCAATCTATATAAAAAACTGTATTATACAAATTAACGTATAATTTATTTAGATTAAATAAAAATATAATTTTTAGGTTCCGTTATACAAGCCGGGTTGTGCAAATCACGAAAAGAAACTGAAATTTCGATCGAGAACTGCGTGAAAAGAGCCTTCAATAGAAGAAGTTTTCTTATTAAAAAAAAGGTATGACGTACAATAAAAAAGTGTTTTATATTTAGTGTTTTATTGCATGTGTTGTTTTACCCAAAATATTTTTTGTTCTAAACGTGTTCTGAGGAGATATCCTAAAGATGTCTAAATAAGTTGTCTTCAAGATGTTTAGTTTATTAACATTCGACGTCTTCAATATGTCTTAAAGATGTCTAAAGGCGTAATGAAATGTCTGTGTAATGTCTTGAATATTTTGGCTTGACATTTCTTAGATGTCTCTGTAGTTGTCTATGTGCTCTTAGGGTTATTTTGTCCGGTTAATCTATAATTATAAATTACCAGATGTTAAGAAAAAATGTCTACAGAGAATAATTTAAAAATCTACTATCTCATTTTATTTTGCCGACTTGCTAAGATTGTGAAATGAACTTCCAGTTATTTACAGTAACGAAAAATACAGAAATGTGGTTCAAGACGACTTTCTAAAAGTGTTAACAAACACATTTTTTAAGAAAATTATTTGTAAAATACTATGACATTTATTGTAAAAGTTAAACTTAACAAACTATTTTGATTCAAATTATAATAAATATATCAAGTTTTAGTAGAACGTGAATTTATTACATTTTATAAATCGGTAACTAAATAATAATTACGTTAACGTGTCGTTTTCATATAGTAAAATTTGTAAATGCGTAACTTGAATATTATCTGTTAAATTTAATTTACGATTACAACTGGTCTACTGCATTCTTCAAGTTTAAAAATGTAATTGATATAAGAAACAAAATTTGTGAGTAAATGATAAACCACGAACGGACGAAAATAAAATATCTTGTCATGAACAGATACAACAACTAAGAATAGAATAAATATAGCGCACTATTTGCTTTCCTTGCATTTTACAACATTTTTTGTTTTGTTTTTTTACGTGTTCTGAAATTGCTGACAATTGTTAGGATATCTTAGTGCAATGCATGCTTGTGACAGCTAACCCCTACTGCATTACTGCGAGGAATTCATCTGAAAAAACAGTTCAAGCGAGAAAGTTGACTACGCGAAAGAAAAGAAATCAGAAATGCCGTTTGTAATCAGATTATGTATACCAACTTTTCTTAAATATGCAATTTCATTTTGAATAGAATAAACTAGTTCTTACTTAAAGAATAATTTAACTTTTCTAAATATAAGTAAGATTTTCAATTTCAACAAGTTTCAAACTAATTTGTACGAAAATCTTTTTTTGTTTTCAGCATAAAATTGCATTCTAAATACAAATTTTTTGTAGTTTTATATTTGTAGTTTAATTTATTTATTTGTAAATGATACTTACGTGTGCAAACATTTGAAAAAATTTAAACATAATGTTTATCTTCATAAATATAAAATTAATTAATTCAAACTATGTAAGTGAAACAAAACATGTTACATAAATTTAAAAAATAACCAATTCAACTCGATGAACTGGTATTAATTTATTGTAAACTTGAATTTTTAAAAATATAACATTAAATTGCGAAGAACATGTTCATGTGTTGCTTTCACTATAGTAAAAATATGTAGTAAAACATTTTAGAGTACTCTATTTGAGTAAATCCTATATTTTGTGCTAGTAGCATATAAATAACATTCTTAAAAATAATTTTTGTTTACAATTCTAAAATGTAACAAATTTATTGAAATAACAATTTTATTATACTAATGGAAACATTAGTAGTTTGTTTTCTGTTGCTGAGCCGTTTATTTATACATTAAAAAAATTATAAAACCGGATAAACGTTAATACGTTTAATGTTATTCTATATTTGCTAATACGATGCAACTACTGTTCTACTGGTATTAAGTCGTATCATTTTTTTACTTTGGTTACATCTTCGGTATGTATTTATTACGTTGAGTTCTTTCATTATATATTTTTTTAATGCTACTTTATGAATAGCGACTGGTCCGTAAGAGCTCTAGGGTGCAAGCCCTCCATACGTTCATTAAAACAAAAAACGGTACAAATTATTATAAATCAAAATATTTAAACATATTTATTATAGGTTATAGTTATCATCTATCTTTTGTTACTATAAAACATTAATTTAATATAGTCCTCGTTTAAAGCAACGTAAATTACATAGGTATTTTTTTATGTTCGGACTACAATTACAATTTTATAGGACTATTGTTAACAAAAAAGTTTGAAATAAAATCTCCCGGAAGGCATACTCTTTTAAAACTAAATCGAGTAGATAAAACTGCAAAACATTTACAGGGCATTTTTCTAGTGCACTCTATAATTAACAAAAAAAAACAACCGTTATCAGCTTCAAATAATTACACTAAGTTTACTCAGTAATTCTTAAGTTTATGGATTGAATCTTTACTCGTTTATAACTACACTTTTTACTACTTTATGTTAATACCGCTTTTAATTGTTTGTACATTAAAAATCACCAGATAACCAATATTTTTGCTGCGTAGCAAAGCCGTGATACCGGTACTCGCGTCGTCGCTTTGTATCTTATTACTGATTGCTGAACATAGCATAGATTTAAAAATAATTTGAACGAAATGAGAACCGCCTACTTTTTTTGAAATCGGTTAGAAAATATGTGGGTATTGGTATGTGATAAATACCTTGTTTTGTTTCCCATGTTTATTGTTTTACTACAATGGAGAAGATAAAACTTTAAAACATTTTGGTAGTTACATAATGCCATAATGATATCTGAAAGTATTCAGGTCACCTACAAGCAAGCACCACTAATTTTTTTTGCGGTTATGATGCGTGATTGCCAAGTTTGTTATGAAATGTTTCAATTTTTAATTCTTTACTTGTTGTTAGCTCTTCTTTTTTTTCTAGAAAGTCTTTTATTAAGTGTATATTTCGAAAATTTTATTAAAAATTGTGTTTACTATGTTTCTAAATTTTCGTATTTGACTTATAAATATTGAAAACATAAGCAGATGTATTATTGCAAACTTATTTAGTGCAGTTTTTTTCAAATATTTTTATTTTTTGTGTGTTATATATGCTGTATTTTTTTAGCAGAGAGCAAGTTCACCTTAACCAAATTTTGCTTTTATGTTTTTGCAAAAAAATTTTGTTAACTTCAAGTTGCTTTGTAGGCGTGTGTTAGAGTTTGCCTAAAGTTTTAATCGAATACTTTCTGGTACTTGATATTTGAACCGATATGTTATTAATTGTTTTTTTCTAACTAACATTTAGTTTGTCGTATGTTACACATATTTTGGACATATTTTAATGTTAGTATAAGTGTTAATGTTATATGTCTAGCAAGTAAGAACGTGGACAGTACTTTACTGGAATAGCACTATTGATGTCTTTTGGTTTTAAATAAGATGTGACTACAATATCCTGCTAAAATTTTTAGTTAGTAACGTTAGTAAAAAAAATTATTTGTACTAGTAAGTAGCTATGAATGTTTTTAGTTCTCGGTGACTTTCAGTTATGTTTCTCATTGTTTTGCAAACGTTTTTTTATTTATTGTATTGTAATGCTGGTTATTAGTTAAATGAAACAGTTGTTTATATATTTATATTTTTTAATTTAATTGAGTTAGGTCATATGGTTGACTAGTGAACATTTGTCGCTAGCATAGATGGTGCATTTAGACTTCAAATCGTTATAACAGTTTTGATTATCGCATGTTTTATCATTATATTTAATTGTAGTAGTACAAAAAAAATCTTACCTTATATTTAACTTTTATATGTTTTGTTTTACGTTTATAATATTATTTTACTAGTACTTTTTGTACAACTTTGGTTATCTTTTGCTTGAAATCTTATTCCAGTGATGATGATGTCTACATACCCACGTCACCTAATATAGACCAGTCAAGTAAGCCTTAACCAACACCTTAGTACGACTTAATTGTTAAAAATGGTGTTAAGTACTGAGGAGAAAGTGTTTCTGGTACAGTGATTTTTTTTGCTCATACAAAATTGGTCGATTCAATAGTGCAATACGTGTGTGGTGAGTTTATACAACATTTTAATAAACGTTTTCCGAGTAATGTTGCTAAATAGTTATGAAATTCTGGCGGTATATTGTGCAAACAAAATAGAAACTGATTTTACGACTTACCGATTTTTCCTTATCCTTCGCATTTGCCAGATCTCACATCTCCAGCGTACACATTTAGGTTTGACCAACAATAATCTTTGCTAAATTTCATCACAAATCATTGATAAAATAAAGAACACTATTCGAGCCTTCTTTGTAGAACTGAAACAAAGCCGTTTATAAAGTCGGCTTTGAAAGAGAAGGTGCACATTTAGAACATGCAATAAAGTCTAAATAATATGTATTTCTGAAACAAATTAAAGAATTACAAGTTTAGTACTGTTATTTTTGGGCCATACTGTCTTATCTGAGTATAAGTCAACACAAAATTATTAAAATACAACTAGTATTAATATAGGTAAAAAAACTAAACGTAGAAACTCGCAAGAAAAAAATTGGAGCAGAGTAATCTTAATTCTAACAACATGAACATTTAGACCAACATTAATGTATCTATGCCGTTACAGTTGTTTCAGTCCCTGTTTTGTTTTAAATTTTTTGGACCGTTACGATTGTTTTACATTTATTTCTCTGTTATGTAAGCTGTTTCATACTATTTTTCCTGGCATGTTTTTTTTGACAAGAAGATATTTAAGAAAAACAAAATTGACTTTCATACTCAGATTTACAAGAAAAAATTATTGTATCCTAAGCAAACTATTCGGTAGTGCGAGTAATGCATTTAGTATAGGAATCAATAATTGGAAACACAACGAAAAAAATTCTAACCGTGAAAATACAGATCTGCATAAAAAAATACTCGTTAACCGATTTACAAAAAATGCGAATACTTTAAAAATTATTTAATTATAGATTTGGAAAAAATACTAATTATTGGAAAAATATTTTAAAACGGATTGTTGAAATAACTAAACTTTTATGTTTGAAGCGTTTGGTTTTTGGGAAGACAACCAAATTATTTATAATAAACACAATGAGAATTATTTAGTGCATAGAACTGTTAGCAAACTTGATAATATCTTACCAAATTTATTTAATTCTTCAAATAAAGGTGCTAGTCATGTATCTTATTTATCAGCTAAGATTTGCAATGAGTTTGTCAAAATGTTGCTCATCAGTGTCAAAAATGTTATTACCTTGGGATTGAAGAAAGCGAAATATTCTTCCATTATTTGATTTAGATATTGATTTTCCAGATTGTAGAAGACAATCTTCTGATAATGCCTTCATTGTATCTGGTATATGCAGCGACCATCAAGCACGCTTTGAATCTAAGAATAATCTTGACGCTTAGTGCCCTGTGCAGCACATTTTTTAAATTTAACTGAAGAGTCGGTTGCAAAATACTGTCTAGAAGCAACAACAGCACCTTTTTACAAAATTTGTACAATTTCTTTGTCACGTTTTTTTTGGCTTATTTTTATTGTTATTTCTTTTATAAATAGATAGTATTTGTCGTATTTTTCAATCTTGTACTTTTTTCTTTTTGTTATATTTTGTTGTATTTAATAGCCATTTTTCTTTTTTGCCTATTTTTTTAATAATCTTTGGTGTGATCTTGCCATAGCTTGAAATTTTCTCATTCTTAATATTTTTTATGGTTTTCTCTTCTTTTTGTGTTTTTACTACTTTTTATTTTTATTTTGTTTGTTTCCTTCTATTTATTTGTTGTTGTTTTTTGCTTCAGTTTGTAGCAATTCTTTAAAATACTTTCTACATTGTTTTGGTAATACTTTTTTATTTTGTGTTTCTTTGATTTCTCTCTGCTGTGGTGATTTGTTTTTGATTGTTTCTAGTGCGTTCTAAAAAATATTAGTTTTGTTTATTATTTTCTTCCATTTTATTTCTTAATTGATACCATAAGTTTTTCTTTTTTTAACATGTTTTTCATTTTTGTTTTTTATAACTGTTACACTGTATTTTTCTTCTGTTTGCAATATAATTTTTTTATATTTTATTTTAATTATTTACTATACCGTTTTGTTTTTTATGTTGTTTGTTTCCTTTGCTCTGCATACTTTTTTCGGTGTTTCAGTAATATAAATATTTTTTTTGCTACTTTTTGTACTTCCTCTAAAGTTTTTCTAAAACTTCTTTATTATCTTTACTGAGACCGTATATTTAAATTATTGTTATTTGAATTTTTTTGTTTATTTTTATATCTATTGTTTTTATTTTCTCTGCCAACTCTTGTCAAACTTGTTTTACTAGGCGTTTTTTGAGTTCTATTCCGGCTGTTACTCACTTGTTTTATGTTACTTCGCTATACAAGGTAACATTTTCGTCTTCATAAACTACCTCTTTTTTTTCTTTTTTTTGTCTCTGGTAGCCATAATACATTAAATTTAAACCGTTTAAATTCATAATTTATCTTTTGTACTTTTTTCTTTATGCTGGTATTTCTTTAATTTTTATTTATTTATTTCTTGTTATTTTTTTTTTATTGTTTAAAACTAATCTCAACAGAAGACTTTTTTGTTTTTGTCTTTTTTGTACGTTTGTTTGTAGGGTTGTTTCATTTTTTTTGCGTCATTAGTCTTGTATTCTTTGTTGTTTACTATTACTTTGTTATATTTAATAATATGATTTGTTTCCCTTATTTTCTGCTTCTTTTAGATGTAGCATTAACACTTTATTTCTTTTTGTACTTATTGTTTATCCACTTATGCGTTCCTTGAAACTTTTTAGGAATATGTATCTTTAATAATTTTGTGCTACATTTGCTTAGTTTGACGAATATTGCTGTCTAAGCCAATCCTTTTGCATTTTTGTTTTGTATTATTAATAGCATTGTTTCTATCATATGATTATTAATTTTTCATCTTCTATTTATCTATTATATAACGAATACTAAATAACACATAAATAATTAACTTCTCATTTTTTGTCTATTTGTTTAGTTAATGGTGATATTTCAAAATCAATAAACCATTTCGGATATATAATTTAAAAACAAACAAGAATTTTTTTAGCTTCACAAAATGTACAACATGTAAAGTTTTAGTTAACAATACAGTTACAAGCAAAATTATACAATTATACAAAGCAGAAATGCGCTCGTTAGGACTAGTAAAGCAACAACGTCAAAGTTTTTCAATAAAAAACAATAAAAAATAATTAATTACAGCTCGTTGAAGTTTATTATTAATGAACGCCTGCATTGGACGTTTGAATATAACTAATATATTATTCGCTCATACAGATATAGTTTATCACCTTTTAATGGCACCCCTCTAAACATACTAATGATTTTCTGATCTAAAATTACGTTATTGAGTGTAAAGCTACCAGATAAGAATAATGCGTTTGGCGCTGGTCATCAATTATTAAATGTTGTCCTGGTTATGCTTTATCCCTTTGTTCGTTATTCGCTAATGACCTGTAACGTTTTATGATCATTCATATACATCATATTATCATCATTTTCTTTTGTATAGCACGGCTTGGTAGAACTACTCACTAGGGTATACGTTTAGGAATAACTTAATATACATCGTTATTAAAAAGTTAGCCGCAAAGATACAAAACAATTATACTATAATTAATTGCGGATTTTCGTGCAGGTTTAATTAAATACGTTCCTGAACTTATCCGTAGATCTACTATCAACATGAGAAAAAAGATACACATGTTCATTAACTTTAATTATAAATCCAAAAGATAAAGTTTCATTTATACGGTTAATATTGAAAAGGCTCCCATCTTTAATTTTCTTATAGCAAAGCTGTAAGTAATTAACTTGTTTTATATAAATTTTCTTTTCTTTTTATACCAATTATATCCATTCACACGAAAAATATTTTCAATTTTAAGTTTTACAGTAATTAAGCAAAAATAATGCAAAAATTAAAAGCCTAATACAATTAGATATAATAAAAAATGTTTTTACAATACGTAACCTACACTTAAAAATATAAATGGAAGATACATTCTAACATGCAAAAAAATAATAAGCTGTCAATAACACACGACTTTTTTACTGTATGATTTAATAGCTTCTCGTATGAAATTTAGTATAAAAATAAAACAAAACGTCACTATACAATTGTTAAAACATTATATCCACAAAAAAAAACTTATGCTACACAAAAAATATATAATAAAAATTAAAAAAATAAAAATCAATTATAGCAGTGAATGATGAATTAAAAATCAAAATATTAGTTATATGTATTTGCCATTTCAATGTGTTAAGTATATGCTTTAACAAATAATATTAGAAGAAAATTAGTTATTATAGAATTTTGCAATATAGGTATCGTACGTTTTACGTACTTTCACAATTAATACGCTTATTTTTGTTATTTTGGTTTATACAGCGTGTTTCTGAAATACGACTACAAGAAGTGGTTTTCTTGTGGCGTTAAATAATTTTTTTTTAGATTCGGTCTAAAGTGGCTCATTTTAGAGATATTTGAAATTAAGTACTCAAGTCGGTCCTGTCTATTTAAATAAGTGGAGGTTGATTGTTGATTTTAATAACGTCGGAAATGCTGTGAGATTTGCATTTTAAAACGTCTTGATGTGTTGATGATGGTTTTCTTTAATCATTCTATTATCCACAAAATAAATCATTGATAAAATAATTACAACAAATGCTAATCTTTATTTCTTCGTGTTGACACGCCTTAACAACTTAACAAAATTTAGTTTGTGTTATCGATTTCGTTTATCTGCGGTTGACCCCAAAACAAGAGTTGAGCTAAATAAATAAAAAATTGCAATAGAAGAAGTATACATTTTAAATTCAATTTTCTTAGAACTCAATTTGATAACCTGGTTTATTTTTATTTTGCTAAGTGATTTGTTTAAATTCCCTTCTATAAACTTTATTTTGGCGTCTGTAAAAAAAGTATAATTCGTACGTACAAAAGCTGTGGGCGAGAAAATCCACCTCGTGTACCACCAGCAAAAGAACAAGCAAAGAAATAAATGTTTTCAATAGAATCAAAACATGTGTAGTTGTATGTGTAGTTCTTACAATACCAATTTAATTTAACTACAGTAATTTAACTACTTATATCCAATAACATAATTTTGTATTTATACTTATTTTTGCTGTTAGAAAACCGCTGAGAAGAAATTATACATAGTATCAAGAATCTTAGAAAACTATTTAATGCAACGGGTCCGTAATTTACAATTTATTTTGCTAAAAATTTTGATTTTTTAAAGGTTTTAATAGAATTTTTATTCTGAAATGTTTTTCTTGTGTTTATGATCTAATTTCACTTTCTAAAATAACAACGTTTAATCAGTTACATCTTGTATATAACAAAATTATTAAAAATACGTTTATAAAAAAATTAACGGATCTATAATAATTGTAGTTAGCTAAGAAATTAAGCTTCGTACGCTAGCCAGACGAGCCTATGGGAATTTAGTTGCAATTATTTGCAACATGTTTCCACGCCTAGATGATCTTCTAAAGATAAGATTTTGTTAAGACATATTTCTTTCGTTTACCAAACTCAGCTTGGTTTGTCGTCAGTTACCTTAATTGAGGAATTAATTAGATTTGGTCGTATTATCAAGAATCGCATGCAAGCTATAGGCGATTCAAACTAAGCGATACGCTAACTCGCGGCGACAATTTGAACTACCGTTGCAATTATAGCTTAATACGCGTACTTAATTTTTTGCTGTTTCATTTTGAATTTCTGCTGTGTTCTTAAGTATATTTCGGAAAAACATGCATATAATTAACAATTATAGAACTGAGAAACTTGTTGAACAACATGCAGCCCGGGTGGTAAAATTATAACTTGGAAAATCTGTTAGAAAAAAATATGAAACTTTGTTTACAACATTTTTAAATATAACATTATTTTTATCAAACAGGTATATATTTAGTTGTTATTATAATTCTACATTAGCGTCAATGATAAAATTACATACATTCAGACAAACTGCCCGGCAGTTAAAAAATAAGGGCTTCGACAATACATTTGCCTTCCATACAATATCTCACAGATAGAACTACAACTGAAATAGCAAGCAAAACACTACGAAGTAAACGTGCTGACTATCACTTTATTACAAAAAAAATTAAGTACATAAAGCCGATGCCTGATGAAGTTTGCGATGACAAGCAATGTACCTACATGTAAAGTAAAAATTGATGTTTCTTAGTGACTAATTGTACTATTAAGAGCCCAATCCAACTATGCTAGCTGTAAATTGAGTTGTAAGTAATTATTGTGTTGTTTTATAGCACTAAACTAAACCACAAAACTATTAAACCACAATAAAACGACTAGTGAATGCAATTTCTAACCTATATACAAACTAATTTAGAATCACAAATAATATCAGTAAATCTTATGTAATGCCGAAAAAACTTATCAAACTATAGAAAAAAGTAATAAAGTTCATAAATTAAGCTTTGGTTTTCAGAAAAAGCTTGTAACAACACAAAAAGAAGTAGTATAAGTAGTATGGAAATAAAGATAATTATGACGTTTATCATTGCAACGTTAGTTCGTTCTTTGCCGCTAGAGGCGTTTGAATCTTAAATTGAATCGCCTATTGAAGCTTACACGCCACCATCTCGTAGAAAACAGGACATGGAACCTGATCTTGTTTATGTCACATCGCACGTTAAAGACACTTGTGTTTTTCAATCTTCGAATAACGTTAGTAGTAGTGAAAGATCTACACCACCTGTTCACGATTATCGTCTTCTAATACCGTACTTTATACACGAAGATTAGTTATCGTTAATGCGTCTAGTTCTTCTACTTAAAGCGGTCTGCAATTATGTCGAAATTGTAGGAAGCTAAACCATCAAGTTGCTTGATGTAAGAAACCTAGGAAAGGTTTATTTTGGTATTGCGGAAAATCTAACGTTACAGTCCGCACTTGTTCTAAGTGTCTGGAATACAAGTCAAGGACGTACTAAGAACCCGTTTAATGACGTCAAAGGTAAAAGTTAAATTGACTGCTTAGTATAATAGTTTTCATTCTACGAAGAATAAGAGTTTTGTAAAAAATAAAGTTGTACTGGATTATGTTTTCGAGTATGCTGATTCTGATAAAACACAATTTGTCTATGTTGTATGAGATTTTAAGTTTAATGGATAGTGGCGTTTTTTGCACTATTGTTGGTTCTAAACGTTTGTCAGTCAAATTGAATTGTGTTATTGCTAATGGAAAATAAGAACAAAATTTAGGTTCACTTCTCGTCCCAATTGAACTGAAAAGCAAATTGTTGATTTAAAAGTTTTAGTTTCTGAAGTTTCGCCTAATTTAGTTGAAAAATAAGGATTCAGTTATTCAATCTTGTCTCGCTCTTTCCTCAAAACAGCTTAAACTGTTAGATACGTTAGTTAGTGACCACTTTTCATCTTGGAATAAAATTTTCGGATGCACCAACTTGATTGAACATCAAATCAAGATTAGTTCCGAACCAATTAAGCGACGATACTACCGAGTCTCATCGTTTATCCAGAAACAAATTGATCTGGAAATAGAAAAATATTGAAACTAGACGTCAAAGTATTAACCAGCGCTTGGTCAAATTCGATCTTTTTTGTGAAGAAGAAGGAAACACTTAACGTTTTTGCGTCGACTTTAGAAAAGTCAACAAGATTGCCGAAAATGACGCTTATCTTTTTTTTTACTTTTCGTCTATTTTGGATCGTCTTTATGACATTAAGTTTACTTTATTTCTCGACATTAAGTCTGGTTATTCCTTTAAACGAAGAATCTAATCAGTTCACCGCTTTTACAGTTCCGACCGTGGGTTATTCCAATTTATGCGTTTACCGTTTGGTTTAGTTAACGCACCAATCTCTTAGCAGAGCTTGATCGATTTAGTTTTATGTCCTGAATTAGTGCCTTACATTTTTGTTTACTTAAATGACTCCATTACTTGCGCTCTTTTCTTCGAGAAACACATAGAAGTTTTACCTGAAGTTCTTCGTCGCCTTAGAGAAGCCAATTTGATGTTTAGTAAAGACAGATCTCAGTACTTAAGTATTTTATTTACTGTTCCGATTACAGTAAGACAGATGCTTCTGATTTTGGTCTTAGCGCAGTTCTCACCCAGTTTATCGACGGTGAACTACGCATTTGTTATAATAGCAGGTCGCATACTAATTGTAAACGCAAGTATTCTATCACTTAAAAGGAGTGTATGGCTGTCCTGTGGTCAATTAAAAAATTACGTCCTTATCTTGAAGGAACAACATTTACTGTAGTTACCGATCACGCTTCATTAGTCTGGTTACACAATTTGACTTCTAAATTATACATCGTAAAGGAAAAGATCATGTCGTACTCGACGCCTTATCCCGTTCAGTACCAGCTATCGACGCCATTACTACCGATTGTGTCACTACCGTACCTAAGTCTTCGGACAAATGGTTATCCAACGTGTGCGTTCAAAACCTAACAATGTTTCTCAGTGAAAAATTGTTGACGGAAAATTATTTAAGCATATTACCGTAGATTACTCCAATCTTCGTACTCACAACGACTATTGGAGAGAAGTTGTACCAAAATCCGCTCGGAGACGGCTTTAATTGTGGGAAAAACGCAATGCACGGATCTTGTGATGTGCAGCCTTTGTTATTGTGAGGCATCAAGTGATTTGTGTCGAACCCAAACATATACTACCCTTCTTATTGTAACGAGACGAAAACACGTGCTGCAATTTTAAATAAATAAATAAATAAATTACATAATTGCGTGTAGACTTTACCCCATACTTGTATATCCCACCCAAGGATACTAAATGGATAGGATTGCTCGATCGCTCGATTTATTCTGCCGAGATCATGTGACGCGCTGACGTCACGCGGAGACCTCGCTCTCTATACTTCTATTACAATCTGTATTAAGATGCACCTTAAAAGGCTTCTAAATATTTTATTTGAGTAAATTTGACAACTTTTGATTTAACAAGTAATGCCAACAATGTTCATAATCGAAATATTTTTTTTTATTAATTAGTTTTGATGTTTTTTTAATAATTTTTTGAGCTAAAAAATTACATTTAAACATAATTAAGTTAAAATTAATCTGCTGTTTAAATTATTTTCACTTAAACGGAAATAAACTTTCACACAAAAATTAATAGCGTTTGCTGTTTAATGCATTCATTTTTAAATTGAACTATAGAAAAATTGCTATTAATTTTATAATTTACGAAAATAAAATTGAATTATTTGACTCAAATTCTTTTCCACAAAATATTATGGTTTTAATTTATTTTATTTTATACACAATTAACGTTATAATTTACGGACAAAATAAAATGTACTATTAACGGTTAAATAAATGTATTCAAATTTAAGGTTGACAAAACAAATAAAAAATAACATAACACACTACAAGTTTATTTTAAAATTTTATTTAATTTCCTTCGTTTTATTCTTTCTTCATCAGTTGTATTCGCTCTTTTCTTTCCACGTCTTTTTTCACTTAGCTTTATATTTTCATAATTCATTCTGATAATGGTCCTTAATTTGCAAAACGCCATAATAATGTCCAGAGAAATGTTTTCTTTTTTTTTAATTTTAATACTTAATTGTTTTACAACTTGTGGGCTTTTTTTTAAAGAATCGCCGTGAAAATGTTCAAAGTATTGATTCCATTTTTTTACTTTCTTATGCCATTCTGGCGTTGGCTTTATTAGGCCACCATACGACAACTGCTGAACCCAAGAAGGTAAATGATAGTTATGATGACTTTTTATTTTATATGTATAATCACCCAAAGAAGGATTACTACTTTTAAATTTTTTGCTAGATAGCCAGCAATATATTCTAAACTGTCGTCAGTTATTTCTGAGATATTGTTAATTTCATCGTTATCGTGCTCTGATGACAAAGTAGACGAAAATGAACTGTCGTTTGAGTATGTTTGGAAAGAATCTTGATGCAATTCGTCAGCTATTACAATTCCGGCATTCTTTAAAACTGTAATTGATACATATTCCTCTGGAGCAACATCCTCTGTATTAACTTGGCTGTCTAAAATTCCTGGATTTTTACCGAGAATTATTAGACGCATCCTTTTAATAGCAATGCTTGGAGTTGGATGTTCGTCTGGTCCTCGACTTCTGATTTGAAAAAAAAAAATTTCTAGACAGTCCTGGTTTAATTTATGTGTGCTAATATACTTTACATTATCAAACGATGTTTTCATGTCCCCAAAGAGTTGTTGCAACGACTTTATTGACATTAAAATTCCTTTTTGAAAAATTTGTAACGTTTTCTTGCCAATAGCACGCATATTTAGAACCATTTGCGACATTTTTTCTAAATGTTCAATTTGAAGGTTTAAATGAGTCCCAAAAGAACACTTCGATGAAATACTTCCATTTGGTACGTAACTATTAAATATATCGAACCATGTATTAACAGTCCGTATGAATTCTCCAACATTTTCTGCCAATTGTGGATCGGCACCTGGTTTGTATCGTAGTAATGCCTCGCCAACAGTATTTGACAACAGCTGAGCAGCTAATCGCACTTTTTGTCTTGCTGTTTTTTCAACATTTATATGTGTAGCACGGACTTTATAGCAAACATTGATTTCTTTATCGGTATATTCTACTAAACTTTCTAAAGGTTTTTTGTTAATTACAACTTTGTTTTCTAAAAGAAAACCGGTGTCTAACAACTAATTTCGCACCAATTTTAATAAATGCGGTGCATCGGCAAACATATAAATATTTCCATTTGTATGCGGGTGCTTAAATGATGTATTGATGAAATCTACTCCTAACTCTTTCCACAACCCTACATTACTACTTCCACAGTCACTTACACATGCCACAACATTGTAAGAAATTTTATGCAGTTCTGTTATAATACTAAAAAGTATTTCACTTGTTATTTTTTGGTCAAATCCGATAAAAATCGGCTGCTTCCATTTTGCAAATAAGCCCCGCGCCATAACAACTTGCAGCTGATTATGAGGGCCAATTATTTTATCCATAGCAACATCATATTCGTATATAGACTTTACTTTGACTTCGTCAAATGCAAGTACGACGGTTTTTTCAAAATCAGTCATATTTTCTCCTGCTACGGATAAAAATCTTAAAATATCTTTTAGTATACCCTGCTGCATATTTATTTTTAAAGCCCATCTTCTAAGCGTGGACAATCCAGGTAAGAGATATTTTAATGTATTTTGTATATACAAATACGCCTTTTTGCTGTAGTATCTTAAAGTAAACGCAGTGGAAATTTCGTCAGATGTCCAATTAACTCGTTTCTGTTTGTTTAAAATTAGCGCAATTTGGTTTTTCGTTAAAATATTCTTCAAAACATCTTCTACTTGTTTTTTCTTAGATAAAGACGTATTCGCGCAACATAATGACGTATGCAAATCTTTTTTCTTATAATATAATAATTTGGAGTTTAATGTCCTATTTTTTTGTTGATATATTTTTTTCATGCATTTAAAATTACCTTCAAGTTGATTATATTTTATTAATAAAGTTTGGTACTCTTTCTTGTATGAAATTGAAGACTCGATTTTGGTCAAAGATCCTTCACCAGCAGAAGAAACTTCTTCGGAAACGGCGATGATGTCTTCTATTTCGTGTGTTTTTAAAATGTTGTCAATTTGCTCCTTTCTTTGTCTGTTTGGTATCTTTTTAAACGGGCAGAATTGTTTTGAGTTTGATTAGTTTTTTTCGCATCACATAAATTAATTGTCGGAACAGCCGTTTTTTTTAAAATTTTTCTCTGAGGCAAACCTAAAATAATTTTTTACTAAATTTATATTAATCAATTTTATTTAAAAAACCTAATAATTCATTTTTTAAATTTCGTTCATAACTCTCCTCTGTAAAATGAGTAGAACAAATTACGCTGGTATTAGGGTTCGTGTTATCAGCCCTTTTACAACGCCTAATCCATTCATTTTTAATTTTAATAGACACTAAATCGGTACCTTTTGTGAACTTGTGGTATATAATTTTAGGATTTTTATTTTTGGTTGCAATCCGGTTGTTATCGCAACCAAATACAGCGCACCTTGTTCCTGGCATTATATAATTACACCTCAGTATCTAATATAATGTAAATAAGTTTAAATTTTAAATTAAACCTGATAATAATTAGAAATTCTTACAAGCACGTATTTGAATCAGTAAAACATCAACAAATGTAATAATTACTATTAAAAAAATCGCACAACGGTTGGATTTGAAGTGTATTTAAGCACTATTTATAATCAGCGAGCCGATATGTGGTCTCCGGCTGACGTCACGCGTCAAGATTTACGGGAGTGGGGCGGCTTACATTGCGAGAATACGAATCGAGCAATCCTATCCATTTAGTATCCTTGTATCCCACCAACGCCAAGACGACGCGCACGACGTTTCCAGTTTTAACGTGGCATTGTCTAATAGTCTTCATAGTTTTCTTCGTCCGAACGTCGTTTCTGAAGACGACTCGAACCTTCCGAAAGTCGTTTTTGAACCTAAAAATTAAGTGTGTTTACTACTCATTTAATTAACAACTTGGACTATTCGTTTGACAAAACCATTACCAACCACTATAACTATCTGGATCTGAGCTTTACCTGTTACAACAAACATGGAGTTATTTCACTTATTTTCATCAATCCATCGGTATATTTAGTAAGTGTTGTTTGGTAGAGTTTTGTATTTAGTTATCCTTGTTAGTAATTGTTTAACACCTAAGGTTATTAGTACGTAGAATGCCCTCGCGCTTGCCATGGAAACTTAAGGAGTTATTTACGATTACTGGATCGTTACATATTGTATCTTGATCGGCCCGGATGAGTAGCACGTGAGTGTATAATTATGTAGTTTTACGGAGACAAAGGCCTATGAACTTAATGTTACTTTGAACTTAATGTTACTTTGAATTTGATTTTACAGCAAATTTAATTTCTTTGTTTTTTTTAAATTAAATACAAAATATCGTTTTAGTAATATTTTTATTTTTTTCTTTAAATTAATTTTTGTTTTATTGTAATTGATTATTTTGTTATACATTTTTGTTTATATATTGTGTGTGTCAAATTTTGTTTGTTTGTTGCATAATTGTTTATTTTGTTTCTACGTAATAAATTTTAAATTGTTAATGTAACGGAGCTTTTACTCAATTAACTAATAGTGTGTACATTGCCGGACGTGTTCTCTGGTTGGCAAGGTTCAGAAGCATTTATTGAGCTATAAACCTTCCTCGTGCCCTTTTGACTTTTGGTTTTTTCGAGTTTTCCAAACAATTTTGAATATAATCCACACCTACCTTTACTGAGCACCGGCAAATATCTGGTTTATGTTACTTTAGAAGCCGCATCCTGGTTTTGTTCCAGGTTCTTCTACATTCCTTACATATCACAAAATGTTGCACTAAACTACAGAAATGTTATTTTTTTTAGAAGAAATCTAAACAGCAGCGTCTACAAATTTAAGATAATGTTTGTTAAAAAAAACGACCAGTTTTCATTCGTCAAATTTTTTAAACGCTCAGAACAGCTTTATAATAAGTTTTAAATTACATTTTTTTTTTAAAAGTACATTTGTAAGATAGAGATAAATCCTTTTTATTAAGAAGACTTACATAAGCCAGTTCTTTCGCTACAGCATATACATTATAGATGCAAAAACACGAAAAAAAAATTAAAAACTTGGAGAAATATTAATTACCTATAGCATTAAAATTTGAAATGTTTGTAACTGTAACCAAACTGTTTTTATACAACAGTAGAGTATTCTTTGTAAATATGAAAACAATTTTGTTTAAAAATTAAAACGCAAAAGTTATAATTAGCATAGCATAGTATATTTCTCGGTCAACCTAAGACATGTAAACAGCATCTTCAGTACGTTAAGATGCCTACAGTTCCTCAAAACCTTTGTTTTATAATCCGCTGTCGTATATGCCAGCTTATTTATTAAGAAAAAAGTGTTCGAACATAAAAAGTGTATCTTAATAAATCAGATGAAACTCAACATTTAAAACATCTTAATAGTAATTGCATTTGATTCAGGTATCAGCCTTATCCAAAACTACTATAAAAAAACAACTGACGTTGCAGAAAGCACCAGATGTAATTTAGAATAATTAATACTTTTCGTTTCAGTTTTATCTCATTCCATTCAGCTCATACTTTCTTTCGTGGCAACTGTTGAAATGAAACTTGAATACTCGTGGTTCTTCATCCTCGTATACGCTAAAAGCTTCCACTTGTATGAAATTTCCATTTCAACCTAATTTTAAATATGGTATCTTTGCATCGTAACTTGACGTTACATAAAAAAGAAATCAAAACTATTGTAACTTCACTAGTGCAATTCAAATGTTGATGCCAATATAAAATAAAGACCTCTTATTAATTCAAAGTTATTTACTTATAAAGCTGTAAAGAGATAATTTCGTATGAGATTTTAGGTTAACAAATAAACTTCAATATGTCAAAGTGTAAGTGTTGCCAATTTAATAAAATACAAAAGTCTCCTAATGTTGTTTTTAAAATTAAAAATTATACAAAATATATTAATATTCAATCAAAATAGAAAAAATAGTATAAAACACACGCCATAGAATACGTTTCAATCACTCTACCGTTTCATAAACTCGCCGCTGCCCGGCTCGTGTATGTTATTTTAAATACAATTAACGTTTTTTGAATTACAAATAACATATTCTAAAAACAATTTACTAGTCTAAATTACAATTAACACTACAGTTCATAATTTTTAAAATACGTTTGGCCAAGTTCAATAAATTGCTCTTTCTAAAAAATGGTTGAACAATTTTGAAATACAATTGCACCCCCTGGGTAACACATACATTTTCAATATGTCAAAGTGTAAGTGTTGCCAATTCAATAAATTATTAAAGTTTCCAAATTAAAATTATATGGAAAATAATAAAATTGAATCGAAATAAAGAAAATAGTATAAAACACACGTCATCGAATACGTTTTAATCACTCCATCGTTTCGTAAGCTTGCCACTGCGCGCCTCGTGTATGTTATTTCAAATACAATTAACGTTTTTTGAATTACAAATAACATATTTTAAAAACAATTTATTAGTCTAAATTACAATTACCACTACAGTTCATAATTTTTAAAATACGTTTGGCCAAGTTCAATAATTTGCTCTTTCTAAAAAATGGTTGATCAATTTTGAAATACAATTGCACCCCCTGCTAAAAACAAATATTTAAAAGTAACTGTAACTAAAAACTGCACAGTATTTTTGACATTATGTATATGTTTATTTAAGATTCTGAAAAAAAGTTTTTTTTAAGAAATAATGTAAACAAACTACTATAATAAATTTTTAATTTTATTATACTAAATTGATTACTAAATTGAATATGTAGTAAACCTCATGTTACTCTATCGTTTAGTATACTACACATGTTAAAAAGTTATGTGTTAAATTTGTACAAAAAGTGCGTTTTTTGAGCTAACGAAAAAAAGTAACTGTAAACATATTGTTTAGAATAATTTGTACAATTTTAAATAGTTTTAAATAAAAATATTGTTTATAATTAATTTTTAATTTAAGTAGATATTGATTACTGTTTATTTTTAGTACGATAATTTTAATAGACATTGTTGACAAAAGAACACAAATCAACTAATTAAATTTGAAACACTTCTAATATTTAATAGAAAGTCGAAATATAAAACAATTTGTTCAAATAATTAAAGTTTAGAACAATTCAAACAATTATTTGATTAATTATAGATTAAAACAACGCAATTATTTATGCTACTAATTAAAGAATGGATCAATTGTCTATTGAAGTGTAAAATAAATTGTTGTTAAATAATTTGATTTCACAATTTATTAGGTGAAATTAAGTGAAACTTAAATTTTACCACCTAAAGAAACATATTTCTTTTTTTGATTAAATTTAATCCAGTGGCAGCAAAATTTAAAAAAAATAACATTTAAGCAAAAACTACATCATTAAAAAAAAACTAACAAAACAATACTAAAATGTTCAGAAAAGTAATATGAATATATGTAAACTAATTTGATATTTTATAAGCTGGCATCGTAGACGACAAAAAAGTGAATTGTCTGTAGAAATCTAATATCTAGCATCATATTGTAGTAAATGTAAATATATTGTTTAATAGCAAAAAAAAATGTTGATTTTATTTTAAGTAAAAGCAACTTGTTCTGCATGTTTAAATGAAATAAGTATGTTGTGTTTTAATTTGTCAAATTTTATATTTAAATTTAATTGTTTTTCGAAATTATGAAGCATTTATTAAGTTAATTATTATGTTTCAACTCACTGATTTGAACATTGTTTAAATTATTTATGAAAGAATATATTCAAAATACCGACTTTGTCACTTTAAGTAAACTATATAATTTTTAAATTATTTTAAACAAACATTTAAGTGCTCTACGAGAACTGTAAATTCTGATATACAACGGTTTTAAACTAAATGAAATAAAAAAATGCAAGTATTGGATTTTTAATATAATAATAAATTCTTTCTACACTTGATTTGATAATAATTAATCACTAAGTACAAAAACAAATGTATTCTTTTCAGAGATGTCATCATTTACTTTAGTAAAATATTTTTTTAAGTTTCCCTAAAACAAACACGTTTTCTATTTGTGTAGTCTATAAATCTTCAAAAAATTTATTTATTGTAAAAATGAAGTGTTATTTCAATACCAATGCTACAAATTACGAAATGAGAAATTTTATTTGTAACCTCTAAACTAAGATTAAGTAATTAATTAAAAACGGTAACACATTAACAACAATACTAATACGGATAGGTGTTGTTCACGTAATTTGTAAAAGACCTGTGATATGCGCAGTACACGAAATTGACACCATGAACCCAATATAAATAATACAATAAGAAGCGTTCCAATACACCGTCTTTAGTAAGTTACGCAGAAAAGCTCCGCCCAAAAGTCTTTTACAAATTACGCAAACAATTATTTAAAATAACCGATTTTTAAGATGTATTTTAGCTGTGATACTCTTTAAAAAAAAAAAAAAACATTACGAAACGCATCAACCTAAACACTTTCATTGTAGAATTGTTGATTAAACTCAGTTGCAGTTCGAGTGATATGAGCGCTTGCATTATTTTGCAGAAAGCAACTAATTGAAATTTGCTTGTTATTTAACTACTTTTGACTTAAATATCAAGATAACATTCTGCGTTTACACTATTATGAAAAAATAGTGAACCGATTATCTTTTTCCTTAACATTGCTATCTGTACACCAACTTTCAGTTGCACAAATACGATAATTTTGAGTTTTTACACATCCCCTTAAATGAAACTATGTTTTGTTTATAAAGAAACTTAAATCTAACATATTAATGTTATTTAAACGCAATTCACAAAACTGTACACGCTGCGAGAAGTTGAAAGCACGAAATTCCTAATAAATCATCACTTCCTTTTTTTTTTAATGCTTTGTGGCAAGTTCCTACTGGGAATCCTAAAAATTGTGTGCTCATAAACTAAAGCCTTTTTATGTATTTTAACTTGCAAATGCAATTCTTTTTCAAAAAGACGGTGAATTCGTATTTGTTTATGTTGTCGGTAAGTATCGTAATTGAAGTTTGCTTTTCAGAAATGTTCGATTAATTGATCAATGTAGCTTTAAAGAAAATACGACTAAGTTTTATTGAGGCTGTGGGTACTATGTTAACAATACGTTAATACAATAAAGGTGCCTTGATCATGAGGAAACATTGTGAAATAAATAATAAAAAAATCAAAAAACATATGGCAAACAAAACATCTTTTGAGAATATTACTTTAGTTGTAATGACAAGAGGTGTGTTGAAGGGTAGTAATGTTACTAGCATCTAAAGAAAAAGATGTAAACTGCTGTATTTGAAACCAAATTAAATTACAGTCTTCTGGCAAACTAACTTCAACCACAAAATTGAATTGTCATTGATAATTTAAAAAGGTTATATGTCGATAATCTGTTCAAAAATGTTAGCAATTTAGAAAATTTTGAATATATATGTTCTTAAATTTATTTAAGCAGGCCTTAAATGTCGAATATTTTGACCATAATAAAAAAAATTTTTGTAGTTTACTGTATTTGTCAAAATAGTCCATTAAAACTTTTTCAGAAGTTTCAGGTAAAGTCCATAATTTAGATTTAAGATTTTAAGAATAAACAATTTAAAAGTGCATTTACCACAAAATTAAAGATTATTAAAAAAAATGTTTTCTCTAATCAATAAAAAGAAATACGTAATGGTAAAGTAGTTTATCCTCCTGTTTGTGAAGTTGTAATTCGTACTAGATCTTTTCTTTCTTAGAAGGGGCAATAAAAACCACTCTAACGACGTCGTTTTTCTTTGTATATAGATTTAAATTTTAATTCTACAGACTTAATAATTTTATGTTAACTAGAATAAGTAATAATATTAGACGGTATGCCTGTTGGACCAGTGGACTGTTTCCACTCATAACCTTTTCTTGTAAGTTTTTTTGTCTTTATGTTGTACTTGTTAACAAATTCAGTTAGTTGTTATATACGTGTGTAATGTTGTTCACTTACCGTAAATAAATTTTCAGTGGCCTGAAGAAGTGCACACTAGAAACACTAAACGTAACCATAAAAATAGTTTAGAGTGATTTTTATTGCCCCTCCTAAAGAAGATAAGATCTAGTACTAATTACGAAATACGTAATGTAAATTTATTTTTACATATAACTTCCAAAATACATATACATGTATCATAAGACTTTTTGGTCCCTTATAAAACTAGTCCTAATACACTATTATCTAAATAAATAAAATAAATACGAATTTATTGAAATTCACAACTCACCACCATCTAACAAAAGCCTTAACACTCGAGTAGAAATGATACCAGAGTCACCACCGGTTTTAAAAAAAGCCAAATTATTATACATTTTCGTATTTTTTTCTTAAATTGAAGACATCACTATTTGCTAAACTATTAAATTCAACGCATATTTTTCTATATTTCAATCTTTGTTTTATTTGTGTTAGTGTTTTGCTTTAGACTGTTCTATAGAAGTAAAAACCTACAACATCGGTCACGTAACTTTGAACATTAGAATTATTGTTAAAGAACATTTTAAACTATTTAATTATACTTATGAAGCATTTAATCAATTCTAATACTTTACATTTTCAATATTTCAAATTTACTTTTCACGGGGAAAGATAAAACAAACAGCTAATTCGCAAATACTTTATGAAATTTGATAGTAATGAAGTAAGCATTAGTTGAATATTTAATGTAGCCAACATTACTAAATACACTAAAACTTGGGTTACTAAAACCAATCTTTTATTTTGTTTGAACAACTTCTACCACTTTTTAAACTGGTTTATTTTTATAAACTGAGGTTATTTAATATCTAGTTTAAACTCGTTTTGAACAATCTGCCCTAAGCATTAGCTTTAAGCTAATTGCGGTTGACATTGGTAATACAACATATTCAAAATGATTTAGTTTTTAACTGTTTTGTATGCTAACGTAACGGTTAAAGTGATTTCTAAATTCATTTTTTATTAATATTGTTAAAATGTGTAAAGTTACGTTTTTTGAATACGTAGTTCAAGTTTCGTTAGATTTATCTAAGACGTACTCAGCATCTCCAATTGTTTGGCCGCTAACATTAACACTAGTTTTGAGAAAAGGCTTGAGCTGATGAAAGCAGTTCTCTTAGTAATTGTCAACTTTAAGACAATAACCGAAGAGTTATGAACATTCCCGACCCAGATAACACAAATACATAAAAAAACATTGTAACGTGTTAAAAATCCAAACGCCAAAGTATAGGCAACTTAACGTGCTGGGAATTTTTACAGTGACCTATTGGTGACCCCTTGATATATTATCACTGTTATCACAAAGGAATTCTACACTTTCTCCAAAAATACGCATTCGAAAGGTTGTTGCATTTTACCTGTGTGTAAGAATATTGGCGGCATAAAGTCAATTAGTTGGCTGGTATTCGAATATTGGTACCTGGGCTAAAAGACTCCTACGGGGAATTAAGCAGCTATAATCTACAATTAAAAAAAGCATTAGCGGTAATAACGAACCTTATGCTTACGGTTAGCGAACCGGATTTCAAACACAGGGCAGCATCTTACGATAATTGGAGTCCCCAACAACATCGTGGGTAAGTGTGATTTTGTACCACCAAGTCTCCACCTTCGGTATATTAACATGACAAAAAAAAATTAGGGAACTACCACCGGGTTCCAGCAGCAGTTCCGGACGTAAACAGGGTGTCAGACTACCCCCTTATCTGCTCGTTCCACCTCGGACACAGTCACCACCAGCTGCGATACCCTACAACAAACAAGATAAGTTTAGTTTAAGACAAGTTCGATTTGATTTTTTTTTTTTTGTGTTAGCTGTAAGTTCAATAATTAGTTTAGTCCTTAAATATAGTAATATTGTACATTGGTTTCACCTACCTGAGATACCACCGTGGGTTTCTTTTTTTTTTTTTGTAAATTCAGACGCTGCAGATATTTGAAGGCAGACACGGTTTTGTTCACGGGGGACAGCAGGGATAAAAAGGTCCTGTAAGAATATAGAATAGTTCGGTACGCGGAATTGTACACAAATTGTACAAGTTTAAGTTTACTTACGATAGGAAGCAATTGCTCGCTGTCGGTGAGGGGAACGACCTGTCAGTTAGGGGGCAGCCTTTGGGGGAGATCGTAGTGCTGATCTCGAATTCACTTAGGTGCTCTTACAGCCATTTTTACCTCGAGAAAAACGCGAACAACAACCCTCATAATTTTATAAAACCGCGTGGCGCAATACATAATTCATAACCTTAAGTAAAAGGGTTAACACGAGTATGCGTGTATTTTTTATGGTGGGCGAAACCTCTACAAATAAACATAATTCATACAAAGGGGATGATGATTCTTTCGTCTTTTTTTTTTTTGTTATTAAACTTTAGTTCGTAACTTATTTATTCTTCGTTGTACAATATAAAAATAGTAAACAGGATTAAATACAAGGTAGAGTTTTATTAAAAACTGGAGAAACTGCTGACCTCGTCTTTTTCTTTCCTTTTTTTTTGGTGCCTAGTTCTAGTGTCGATAGGAGTTCTGGGTTGATCCTAGCCTTCTCCGTGGCCGGTTGTTTAACCCAGTGGCGCCTCCCGGAAATTTAACGAATTTTTTTTTATATTAATAAATCAGAATCGGTACTCACCCCACTCCCGATGTTTTGCTAGTCGTGGATAGAGGCCAGGAGACGATACTAGAGCTAATTGGCAGTTTATATAGTTCAAAGTTAGTTACAAAATGGCGCCCAACGTGGGGCAAAGCGTGATAAGTTAAGCAGCTTCTGGAAAAGTTTTTGATAAAACGTAGTATTTTTAGAATAAGTAGATAGTAAGTTTAGATTAGTTATTGGTTAGCGTCGAAATGGCTTCTGAAAGTAAGGTAGAGATAAACAGACTATCACAAGACGAGTTGAAGTATGAACTTCTGATACGTGGATTTGAAAATGTCGGGACAGTGGCAGACATGCGTTCGGCGTTACGAGGGTTGTTTAAGACAGAGAAGTCCGGTGTTTCTTTTCCGTGTCCAGAGTATCCAGTAGCATTCGCTGATGATGTTAAGGCGGTAGAGGGAAAGTTAGTAGAACTTTCAGAGTTAATTAGTGGGTTAACTGTAGGAACAGCTCCAACGATTTCGAAGAAATTCGCTTCCAAGTTTCAGCATGTTCTGGGTCGCTGTCAACGTTCAAAGCCTGATACTCCGGAAGACAAACAAAAGAAGCAAAGACTGATACTTGAGTTATTAAAATTAAACTCCGGTTACGACGAACGTTTTAAGCATATAAAGCGCAGTAGTTTAATTGCAGTCACGGCTCCTTTGGACGTGAGTATAGTAGCAGACGAGACACATTCAGAGTCTCAGGACGAAGAGAGTTATTCTTCAGATGCGGACGAAGTTGCTGAAGAAAATGTTTCAGTTGCAGGTGCAGCCAGTTACGTCAAGGGTATTCCAGTTTATAAGTGGGGTGTACACTTTTCGGGCAAACCTGGTGAATCAATAGGATCTTTTTTAGAGCGAGTAGAGGAACTCAGGATCGCTAGAGGTGTTTCGGCTTACGAACTTTTTCGTTCAGCATTAGATTTGTTTCGAGATGAGGCTTTAATTTGGTATCGCGCAAACCGTTCTAGTTTTACCAACTGGAAAGATTTATCTATAGCGTTGAAGTCGGAATTTCAACCACCGAACTACAACGAAGCGCTCTACGACGAGATTAAGCGACGCACACAAGGTAAAAATGAACCTATAGGAGTTTATTTTGCAAAGATGGATACATTGTTTAGCAGATTGGACACACCGGTGTCCGAAAATCTAAAAATTAACATTTTGTTGCGTAATGTATTACCATGCTACCAACCACACTTGGCATTGGCGGACATCAAGTCTTTGGCAGAACTGAAATTGTATTGTAAACGTTTAGAGTACGCTAAAACGAACGTCGATGGTTTCTTACCTCCAACCAAGAGAACAGTTTCGCTCGAACCAGACTTGGCGTATGTAGAAACGCAGCTTACCAAAGAAGTGGCAGGAATGTCGTGTGCAGAACCAGAGAAAAAAAGGGTTGTTTGTTTTAGGTGTAAACAACGAGGTCACTATGCTAGGGATTGTCCTCGAAAAGCAAGCGCTGCAAGCAAATGTGTTGGATGTTGTACAGGAAAGAAACCACCCTGAGACGACACCACGTCGGGAAACGACCAAACGTTGCAGTAAAAAGACGGAATGCTGTTACGTTTCCGGAAGATCCGTCAATATCTAAAAGAAACAAAGCCATATTAGATTATGTGTTAACGCAGGCGGAAGGAGACGAGAGACCGTACCTTACAATAGAAGTGTTAGGTTTTAAAGTTTGCGGGTTGCTAGATTCTGGTGCCACACATACGATTCTTGGTACTCCCGGATTGGAACTGATGCAGCAGTTAGGTTTGAAGTTGTCTAGAAACAAAACGACTAGGGTTACTTTGGCAAATGGCAAAACATGCGGTAGTGTAGGCACTATGTTAGTACCAGTTCAGTTACTAGGCAAGGTTGCGGTTGTCGAGATGATTGTTGTACCAGGTCTATCACATTCATTAATTTTAGGAACCGATTTTTGGAAGCAGTTTGCTGTTGTACCTGATTTGCGACGAGGGGTATGGAATTTCTCTGAAGCCCAACCGAAGACTGAGATTTCATCATTGGAGACAGTAGTTGAACATAATCAGCTGGCCGAACTAAATGATTTGGTTAGGAAACATTTTAGGCTAGCGGGAAAAGAGTTAACATGTACAGATTTGGTCGAACATGTTATTGAAACAGACTCACCACCAATCAAACAAAGGTATTATCCAGTTTCTCCAGCGGTACAGAAGTGTATAGATGCCGAAGTTGAACAGATGTTGAAGGATGGGATAATTGAGAGGTCAAAGTCTGCGTGGTCGTCACCGATCCTTTTAGTTAAGAAGAAGGATGGTTTGTATCGTTTCTGCGTCGATTTCAGAAAGTTAAATGCGGTAACAAAACGAGATGCTTACCCGCTACCTTACATTTCGTCCATATTAGAACGTCTACGAGACGCAAAATACATATCGTCTCTCGACATAAAGTCGGCATATTGGCAAGTCCCGGTTGCAGAATCATCAAGAGATTTTCTTTCGTTTACTGTTCCTGGACGAGGCTTGTTCAGATTTAGAAGGATGCCATTTGGTTTGCATAACGCCCCGGCTACATGGCAAAGATTAATAGATAGAGTATTAGGCCCCGAGCTAGAACCATATGTATTTGTCTATTTAGACGACATCATTGTTGTCACACCCACCTTTGAAAAGCATCTCCAAACGCTGCAGGAAGTTTTCACAAGACTTCAGAATGCCAACTTAAAACTTTCGGAAGAAAAGTGTCAGTTTTGTCGGAAAGAGTTGAAGTACTTGGGATATCTAGTAACAGACCGTGGTATTCATGTTGATCCAGACAAAGTGCAGGCTATCTTGAATCTTCCTAATCCAAAGAACGTTAGCGAGGTGAGACGTATTATCGGCATGACGAGTTGGTATCGTAAATTCGTACCAAACTATGCATCGCTAATCGAACCTCTGACACGGTTACTAAGAAAGACAGTTAAGTTTATCTGGTCTTCAGATTGTGAAGTTGCTTACCAGCAGATAAAGACAGCACTTATCTCTTCACCAATACTGACATGTCCAAACTTTGATCTACCTTTTACATTGCAAACCGACGCCAGTGGCTATGGAATAGCGGGAGTTCTTACCCAAAAGGATGCGCAAGGAAACGATGGCGTGATCTGCTATTTAAGTCGATCCTTGACGAAAGCCGAAAGGAAGTACAGCACTACAGAGCGTGAATGCTTGGCAGTCATATGGTGCATAGAGAAGTTAAGACCTTATCTCGAAGGTGCCGAATTCACGGTAGTGACTGACCATTATTCTCTGTTATGGCTGAACAACTTGAAAGATCCGCAGGGTAGATTAGCCCGATGGTCGTTACGACTGCAGCAGTACCAATTCACGATGGTCCATAGGAAAGGCAAAGATCATGTAGTGCCAGATGCCTTGTCCAGAGGTGTGCCGATCGTTGACGTATTGGGAACTGAAGAAAGAGTTGTAGAAGATCCCTGGATACAGGCGATGACCAAAAAGGTGCAGAATAACCCGAGGCGATATCCTATATGGAGAATAGAAGAAGATAAATTATACAAGAGGGTCAGAGCCAACTTACGAGAAGAAGAATGGGTAGAAGTAGTCCCTAAGGCTAGACGTGGGAGAATCCTAAAGGAGCATCATGATGAGATACTGGCAGGTCACCTCGGTGTCACCAAAACACTAGCGCGTATAAATCGGAAATACTACTGGCCTAAAATGAGAAGTGATATAACTCGCTACGTGAGGAATTGTGTGGTATGCCAGAAGTGCAAACCTGAACAAAAGAAGCCAAGTGGTTTGATGGTTAGGCATAATGTCGTAGACTTACCATGGCAGATGATATCAGCCGATCTCGTTGGTCCTCTACCAAGAACAAAACAGGGTTACACGAACATCCTAGTGGTAGGCGACTACCTTAGTAAATTTTGTTTATTCTTTCCGTTAAGGTCTCCTACAAGCTCTGCGGTGTGTAAAATAATTGAAGAACAAATATTTCTAGTGTTCGGTGTACCACAAATTATAATTACCGATAATGGAGTACAGTTCGCTAGTAGCAAGTTTAAAGAGATGTGCCAGATGTACTCTGTACAACGTAAAACGACCGCTTTGTATCATCCTCAAGCCAATCCTATAGAAAGGGTCAATAAGGTGATGAAGACTATGCTAATGGCTTACCTGGAGGATAATCAGCGTGAATGGGACTGCCACCTTCCCAGAATCGGTGCTGCGATTCGTACAGCTAAGCATGAGGTAACCGGTTATTCACCCTACCGACTTCTCTTTGGCAGAGAACAGGTCCTTACGGGCACAGAATATAAACATAAAGTGGACGTTGAAGAAAACCTTACCTACGTACGAGACGTACAGATAGAACGAACTGGTAATTTATCGAAGTTATTTGCGGATGTTCGAACTCGACTCATAAAGGCATATGAGAGGAATAAGCACTACTACGACCTCAGACGTAGAGATGTCACATATGATGTTGGTGAACAGGTTCTTCGTCGTAACTTTGCATTGTCAAATGCCACAAAATATTTCTCTGCGAAGTTAGCTCCAAGATTTGTTGGTCCCTTTATGATAGCTAAAAGATTGTCTCCTTGGACGTACGAGCTGCGAAACGACAGAGGGAAAAATTGTGGAGTTTGGAACGTCAAAGACCTAAAACCATTCCATACCAGTGAGTAAGAAGTTGGAAGTATTTTTTTTTGTTTTCTTTTTATTGCTTCGATTAGATCGAATCTCTTAAGTTAGTTAGTTAGTTTAGAATTAGGTTAGCATATAGTAGGGTTACGCAATAACGAGTTTTGCGTCCTGGAAGAAAAAGGGGAATGTAACGTGTTAAAAATCCAAACGCCAAAGTATAGGCAACTTAACGTGCTGGGAATTTTTACAGTGACCTATTGGTGACCCCTTGATAAATTATCACTGTTATCACAAAGGAATTCTACACTTTCTCCAAAAATACGCATTCGAAAGGTTGTTGCATTTTACCTGTGTGTAAGAATATTGGCGGCATAAAGTCAATTAGTTGGCTGGTATTCGAATATTGGTACCTGGGCTAAAAGACTCCTACGGGGAATTAAGCAGCTATAATCTACAATTAAAAAAAGCATTAGCGGTAATAACGAACCTTATGCTTACGGTTAGCGAACCGGATTTCAAACACAGGGCAGCATCTTACGATAATTGGAGTCCCCAACAACATCGTGGGTAAGTGTGATTTTGTACCACCAAGTCTCCACCTTCGGTATATTAACATGACAAAAAAAAAATTAGGGAACTACCACCGGGTTCCAGCAGCAGTTCCGGACGTAAACAGGGTGTCAGACTACCCCCTTATCTGCTCGTTCCACCTCGGACACAGTCACCACCAGCTGCGATACCCTACAACAAACAAGATAAGTTTAGTTTAAGACAAGTTCGATTTGATTTTTTTTGTGTTAGCTGTAAGTTCAATAATTAGTTTAGTCCTTAAATATAGTAATATTGTACATTGGTTTCACCTACCTGAGATACCACCGTGGGTTTCTTTTTTTTCGTAAATTTAGAACGCTGCAGATATTTGAAGGCAGACACGGTTTTGTTCACGGGGGACAGCAGGGATAAAAAGGTCCTGTAAGAATATAGAATAGTTCGGTACGCGGAATTGTACACAAATTGTACGAAGTTAAGTTTACTTACGATAGGAAGCAATTGCTCGCTGTCGGTGAGGGGAACGACCTGTCAGTTAGGGGGCAGTCTTTGGGGGAGATCGTAGTGCTGATCTAAAATTCACTTAGGTGCTCTTACAGCCATTTTTACCTCGAGAAAAACGCGAACAACAACCCTCATAATTTTATAAAACCGCGTGGCGCAATACATAATTCATAACCTTAAGTAAAAGGGTTAACACGAGTATGCGTGTATTTTTTATGGTGGGCGAAACCTCTACAAATAAACATAATTCATACAAAGGGGATGATGATTCTTTCGTTTTTTGTTTTTTTTGTTATTAAACTTTAGTTCGTAACTTATTTATTCTTCTTTGTACAATATAAAATAGTAAACAGGATTAAATACAGGGGAGAGTTTTATTAAAAACTGGAGAAACTGCTGACCTCGTCTTTTTCCTTCTTTTTTTTTTTTACGGTGCCTAGTTCTAGTGTCGATAGGAGTTCTGGGTTGATCCTAGCTTTCTCCGTGGCCGGTTGTTTAACCCAGTGGCGCCTCCCGGAAATTAACTAATTTTATATTAATAAATCGAAAATCGGTACTCACCCCACTCCCGATGTTTTGCTAGTCGTGGATAGAGGCCAGGAGACGATACTAGAGCTAATTGGCAGTTTATATAGTTCAAAGTTAGTTACAACATTTTAAGGAAGCTGTGGTCAGTAATTGAGTCGGAGGAAATATTAAGAAGATTTTGACGGTTTAAATAAAGAAGTGATTAACGTATGTGCTATGATAACTAATAAAATAAATGAAGTGCACGTACTAGTGTAAGTGTACGTCTTTTTAATATAAACATATACCAGTTTAGATAAACAGAAGTTATCCGTTGACATTATTTTTGTGTAAAAATTTTGTTTATAATTAAATTAGGTTTAAAAATTGTTACACTGGTGTCAATCGTGCGGTAATTAAAAACCGTCGACAAAAAAATGATATTGTGTAAATAAACAACTGTTTAGTTTGCGATTTGCGTGTGTTTGTTAGAAAAAGCCACGCACATGTTTAACATTCTACTCTCAAATTTTGATGGAAAAATTGTTACAAGTTTTTGCTGGTTACAAACCTGCACGGCCAACTCTCAATAGTCGGAGAGAGGGTAGGGTTCCTAGAGAAGATTGAAAAGATAATTAAGGGCGCCAGAGCCTATCCAAAGTTAGTTCTGCCTGCTCACAACAGAATGGTAAGAAACTTGTAACTAGATGTTAAGTTCGTAACTGCTGAAAGAAACGAATAAAAGGAAAAGAAACTCGATCGTTAATAACAATGGTACTTTAATTCCTCTATAAAGATAAATCTATTAACAACTAAATAGTCAAATATACACCGCTACTGTATAGAATATCGAAAAGAGAATCGCAGTAGGATCGGCAACTTACACTACACGTCAAACAAGCGTGTAAGTACTATAACATGTATAAAATTTTATCAGTAAGTAACATTAGCAATGATAATTGATTGTGGATATAAGCAGCAAGCGATAAGTAATTTATCTAAATTAATTTAGTAACAAACACAAGTAACAAATCAATTCGAACGTACGATTAGCAAATATAATAAGTCGTGAGTTTACACCGTAGCGACCACGTATAAATAAGAAAAAAATTGACTTACCAAATTCCAGAGTGCTTTCAGAAAAACGTTTTTCCTACGGCCTCCTGCAATTAAACTTCCTGAAAAACATAGACGTGTCTACCTGGCGACTCACAAACTACAAATAAAGATACATTTAAGGGACAGTAAACGAACCGACACTTATCGTATGCTGTTACATTAAGGTTACGCCTATGATGGTATTAAGCAATTGCCTCCGAATAGAATCCACTCGTATCCAATAATTAGGATCTTCCGAACAAGGTGATAGTCATCAAGATTAAGTTACGGCCTTCGAATAGAATTCACTCGTCTCCAATAATTAGGATCTTCC
Source organism: Aquatica leii (assembly GCA_035610365.1). Taxonomy (NCBI): domain Eukaryota; kingdom Metazoa; phylum Arthropoda; class Insecta; order Coleoptera; family Lampyridae; genus Aquatica; species Aquatica leii. The sequence goes on from CM069433.1 coordinate 78,066,365, forward strand.
GAATAAGGTGATAGTCATCAAGGTTAAGTTACGGCCTTCGAATATTTGTTTGAAGAAATAGTTATTCGAAACGGACTCCTCATTAACAATTAACAATTAGGACTAAGTATGCGCACGTGGCGGAATGGCTGTCAAAATACAGGAAATTACCACAAAGTTTTAATAAATGAGAGTTACAATCTTACCCGGTGATGACGCAAACGAATTTTAATTGTATTTCACTTATAGATTGGTCACCATGATGGTGTATAATTTTAGAAAATGTTCACTTGTCAATCCGCCGGCCATTTCAAGTAGTTTCCAAGTTGAAGAGCACGTCGTAAATGACAGTCACGCGTAAAGGATAGTTAGCGGGTGTCAAAACTCGAATCTAATTTCACGTCGAAAATCCATAGGCGTACCTAATGAAGATTTCAACCGTAACAACAAAGGCGTACTTAATGAAAATTACCGTAACAAAATTCCTTAGTCAACATATTACAAGCAGTTTGAAACCGCAGCTACAGCTAAGGGTTGGAGCAACAAACAGAAAACGGCGTGTTTAATAGTAGCTTTATGTGAAAAAACCCTTGGAAATTACAGGCTGTTTTTGTCCACCTCTAAAAAAATTACAAATTTTTAATTTCACGTTTAGAAATGAGATATGAAGATCTTTATCTTCAACAACTGTTCCAAACCAAAATAAAATGTGTTAGAAATGTGCGGAAAGTCTTTAAGAGGTCGAGGCTGACATCTCCAGATTAGCACAGTTTGCGTATCCCACAGCACTAGATGCTTTCGTAAAGCAGTTGGCAATTCAAACTTTTTTAGGCGGCTTCTAATACAGCGAATGCAGCAGACTTTTTGGTTAGCTCGACCGAAAACGTTGGATGACGCATAGTACAACTTGGTTTTTCATATATAAATTTGTTCTTTTTATAAAAGTTTATTTGGAACTTTATGTTTCGAAAAATAAGTAAAAACAAGAGCAGGGTTGACAAGTTTGCAAAAATCATTGATTTCATATCAATGAAAATACGTAGTTTTTTTAACACTCCTATCTTATGCTTTGAAATTCATTACACTGTAAATGTTGTACGCCACTGCATACCAGTAAAATCAAACATTTAACTTTTTTATTGTGTGTTTTAATACTAATGATGGTAACAGGTTAAGATTTATTTAATATTTACGTTTTGTTGGAAGACCAGCTTTTGATTGAAAAACATTATTATTAGATTGCGTCCTTCCGGAAGAACCAAGTGTTCTGCTGGCAGAAGATTTAAACATACTATCAATAAAAATATTTAAAAGAGAAAAATTGCAGAAACACAACAAAAAATTAAAATTAGAGCTTTATTAACTGCATTATATTTTATTGAGACAGGTACTACCAACTGTTCAGAGCTGTGAAATTTCGATGGTATATGATAAAAGATAAAAACGTAAAGAACTAAATGCCGTGTAAATGCCGTAATGCGCCCATTAATGTAATTGCCAGATAAAGGAATAAACAGTATATAAATTTAGAACCTTATGCTTTATATACAAACACAAAAATTACAAAATCATGTAAAATGTAATAATCAATGAAAAAACTTTACATTTATCATTAGCTAACAAACATTTAGGAACACATACAATACATATTAAACAACATATAAAATGTGAATTAAACAAGACTACTTAAAACAAGACATTACACAAACCTTTTTTAGTGACATTGTTATAGAGTTTAAACTAAGTAAATACTAAACGCAACATTTTACAAAAGAAAGAATAAATTAGTAAAGAATAAACTAGAAAGAAAAACTAAAATTTTTCAAATAACTTAGACTTTCGCAAACACATCAAATAGAACAGCTACTATAAAAAAAACAACTTGTAACAACATATAAATATAGTTTAAATAAAAACACATGTAACCATAAGTTTCGTTGCTAGTTAAAATACATAATAAAAAAATGTGCTTTGACTAGCTCAAAAACTAAAAATAAAAAATAAACAAAAACAAAAATAAATATAAAATATAGAACATAAAACAATTTAAAATCAAATTTTAAATTTAATGTCCTAGAAATTCTATCAAAGCTTAAGATTATAATTTAAAAAGGAACAGCTTTATTTAATTTTAAACGGCACAATATTTTTATAAAGGTAAACGTTGAAACAATAAAGTTTTGACTAATTAATCATAAAGTTATTTGCATACGTGTATTTTGATGCATTGAACATTACTTATCACTTATGACTTATTTCAATACTATAATGTGATATAATTTTCTTAATGCATAGATAATTAATTTTGTGCATTGATTTGATTAATCTTTTTCTTTTTAGATTAATAATCACAACTTTGTAAATCGTAACAGAACGTACGTATTACAAACTTTCTGAATCATAAAGTACTGAAAAACATATTATAGCAATTGTTAATGCACTGTAACAACTTCTTACTGGGCTGGTCGTCGTTACTTACTATTTTTACTTCGGGTAGCTAGTGGAAACAATTTAATAACTGAATCTCTGTTAAGGCTTCTGTTTACAGAAATTGATTTCGTGAGTGTATATTTATTTGGTATGTATTTATCTAAATTCAGATTCACCAGTTCTGCTAACGGTGCTAATGTTTTGCCCAAGTTAGCAAGATTTGCAACAGATAAGATGGCGTCTATTAGCTGTTTCACGTACAAATGAGACGATGTGTGAATTCCGGTAGTTTCAGGATTTTGGATATTCCAGGTAAGAATGATGGTGCTATTCTTTTGATCGGCAAACGTTGGCCCTAAGTGCTTAGACAAATGCGGTATTAGTGACGTAATTCAAATACGGTAGCTGGACCTTGTTTACCGGTCTGAATCTATCCGGAGGACTTTCCTTGACAACTTTTACTAGTAAAATGTAATCGATACATCATTGCAGTTAGGGGCTAATTAAAAAAAAAAACTAATCAAGGTTGTTGGTTCAAGATGAAATGCAATGAAATTTGGATGATACTCAGGTGATTAGAATAACTACCTATCGTATTTCCGGGACAGACACGTCCAACTAGACCAACACGTAGTGTGTTAAACCACCGTAAACAATGATAAACAACGGCACAAGCAGGTGTTTGGATGAGGTGACGCTAGTGAAATTGGATTAAACCAGTGTAACAGCAGATAAATTGTCGAAAATGAGTGACTTAGGTACGAGCGGTGAACTTGGTGGAGCGGGTTTTATAGCCAACTCTCTCGCCTGACTGTGCTTATGCTTGGGAACGCCGCGTGCTTTGTCCTAAAATTTAGGGGGTAAACTGCAAACAGGTAAAGTTTATGCGCACTAATTACAGATTTTTTTTGCAATTACAGGGACGGATTTCGAATAATTACAACAGAAAGGAAACCATCGTACATTTATCCTTACAAATTATAATTTGTTTTTATATAACGACTAACGCAAATATGTAATTACAACAAGCGCATACTGATAACTGCAAAATAAAATATAATCTTAATAAATTCTTAAAAACTAAATTTAAATAAAAATTACTTTTTTTCTATTTCTGTTAATTTTAGACTTTTGTGACCATCAGTTTCTAACTTGAAAGTAGTTGGTACATTTATAATCATACTCCTTTTTGTGTGTAATAAATTTAATGATTTGTTGATTTTCTGCATACTAAATAAAACAAATACACATTCAATAAACAACTGTGAAATCAGATAATTTAAAGTGTTAATAAATATTGTACTTTAAATAAAAATTTTTATTGTTAATAATTAATGTTTTTGTTAAAGAATTTTTAAAACTCTTTACTGATTCACTAAATATGAACGGAATATTTTGAGTTTTTTACAAATTATTAAAAAGCTGTTTGAGAAATGAGTATCTTTAATGGTACAGAAAGTAAAAACCAAAGTAAATAAAAAATATTTTACCTGTGGTTTTTTTGTTTTTAAGTTTATTACTCCAACTTACTAACAAAGCACAAATTGTATACAAAAAATGTAAGATTACAAATAGCATAACAAGACAGAACGTTAATATAACTGTGGTTGTTTGTTTGTAATAGAAATTATTTCCACTCTTATAAGTACAAAATATTTTTATATGGTCTTTCAAATTGACTAAAAGCTTAGTAATTAAATTGTAATAATTTTATGAGCAATTATAAATAAATAAGTTTATAAATGTGTTAACGTTTTAATAATGTTTATTAAACTAAATGAATGCATATATTTTCCATTTTTTTGTATATCTGTTTTCTTAAAATTACTTAATTCGTTTTCTCCTCAAAAACTACGTTCTTGTTAAGTAAGTATTAAAGTTGCGTCTACAAGTACTTGATAAGTAACTTATATCATCAACTTTCAGTATCTATTTTTTAATTTTTGTATGACACAAACGGATACGATAACACATGCAACAAAGAATTTTATCGTAATTACTAATACAATTTTATAGTTTTTGATGACGTTTAATTCAGTTTTTACTATTAATTAATGTTATTTAATTGTATTATCTAATTAGACTAATTTGAGTATGTTATAAGTATATTGTTGTAGCTGTAAAAATTTATTTCCATTTGTTTCTTTTAATTTGAAAGTTTACCAAAATGGTTAACAGTTATTTATAGTTTTATAGGTAAATTTTTATTATATGAAAATAATTATATTATCAAGTACTAATTTTTTTACTAAAACTTACTAATTATTTTCATGTGTTTTTGATATTCGATTTTTTAACAATATCCTTATACTCAAAGAAATCTACTCGTGGTCATGATTCAAGTCGAAGAAAGAATTGGCAAAACAAAAAAATGTTAAAAAGGCTTTTCTTCTCATACTAGCACATAAACATGAACTGTAACTGTATCAAATTCACCAATATCAGTCGCAAAATTTTATTGTGGTAATTGAAAATATTACATAAGTTTAATTTATAAGCAAAAACACTCAGACAATAAAACTACTAAGATATTTAGGGAGTAACGAAAGTGAAGTAAAAAAGGAAATACAGTAATTTAATACCACTGATCTCTATAATAACATGGATAGCTGATACTTATGAGAAAAATTTTAATACTGGGTTAGACTGTTTAGAAGATCCACACAATACTGAAATTAGAACTAAATGAAATGAATTTTACTTTATTACAACAGTACCGCTATTTTTAACTGGGAATATTATACAATGTCACTGAAACTATAACATGCATATTGAAATTAGAATTCAAATTACAAGCTACTATTGATATGCCCAAACAATTTGCTAAATACTGCTGAGTGGCGTTGACGATTTCTCTAAAGGCGTCAATGGCTGCCTACAGTATCAATTATCTATCTTATTATAGAGATCAATGATTAATATTGTTTGTAATTTACAACTTTATAAGTAATTTGTCTAATTTAATGCCTACAACTTCAACTATGATAAGTTATTCTACAATGACAAATTAAACTAAGTTTTTTTTTTTATTATATTCAGTTTTATAGGTGATTTTGTAATCAAATTTTTATATTAAATATCGAATAACATTCTAATAATATTTTTAAAGACATAACCATATTTTATTCTATTTTTGCAAATATTATGTTTGTAGGACCGACGATAGCCACACTTTGACATAAACCGATAACAAAGGTCACGAGATCTTAAAAGACATCTAATTTGTCATAATCAACTATTTTACAAATCACTGTACAAAAAGTGAGTTACGTTGATTGGTAGGAGAACTTGTAATAAATGTTTGCATTGCATAGGTGTTACAAAAAGTAATAATTTTTATAAATCTACGATGTTCAAAAAAAAATTATAAAAAAATTTAATATCAAAGAAATTAAGAAATTATCGAATCTTGCGGTAACATCAGATCATTGTATTGCATAATGCAGTGCATTTTTTACTAGTACACTGGTCGACACAAATGTCGCACACTTGTGAAAATTAGTCAAAACTGACTGAATTTTTGATATACTAGGCGACAAAGATCACCAAAAAACCTTGTATGTCGCCTAGTAATTTTTACTTAAAAAATGCACTGGTATTATGTCAATCTGTTTATAGACAAAAAATAATTGCTTGCAAATTGTTGCCATTTCAATATTCTAATAGATTCAGTAACGAGTCATTGTTTTCAGTGTCTTAATGACAAAGAATTCATGGAACTTTTCAGTAGGAAATTATTTAAGTTGGTATTACTTATAGCGGAGTGCAAAGCTGATTCTAGGTTAGAAAATATTTTTTTATTTTAGCAAAGAACAAACTTTTAATTTAATTTTGGAAGACCTTGTCCCTGGAAGGTACAACCGTTATAAACATTGATTTAAACCTTTGAATTGTCTTTTGAATTTACAGTAAGGTCATGTGTTGAAGACTAATTTTTTTCAAACTTCAATCTGATACCGTTTTGTTTCTAAGTAGATTTACATCAACTTCTGAGTGTGAACATCTAGGTAAATTTAGATCTTTTTGATGTACAAAAGCATTTGCCATTTTAATTTTATTTTTTAGTGATTCGTCAATGTAGCTGTTGGCAATAGCTTTTCGAACCTCCCAAGCATTTAATGGTTAATAAATCTCCACCGGTATTTGCAATGTGTGTGGCACACTGGATCTTTAAAATGAATGGCCTGTGAAAGGTTCAGGATTTGGTAATTCAAGAAAGATAGCATTTTTTTAGGCACGTTTTCCATTTAAACTATTAATGCAATACCCATTACGGTATGTTAAAAAAAATCGTCGGTGAGTTGTTCTTGTTGGTCTTAGTCATTATCAAGATTACCTAAATAAATGCTATTTGTAAATCTCCCCGAGGTTTATTCCATTGTGCGTTACAAAGCTCTTCGAACGTTCGCATTGGATCTATATAATTTATATAACATATTCATATGACAAATCATAAATATTGCCTATAGCAGATACAAACAACACAAATAAATCATGTTATTTGGACTACATTTTCTGAAATTATTCGGTAGTATATTAGTATGTGTTAATCCGATAAAAACAGTGATGAAGAATTAAATATTGTTGAAAGAGTTGAACCAGTGTTTAAGAAGAAGCGACGAAGAACAGTGCCGAGACTTCAGAACTATATGAAAGAGGTTAGACAGCGATTTTAAATCATATTTCAAGTAGAAATAAAAATTATATCAGTTTTCTATACAATAGAATTACATCAATAATATACAATTTTTCAGTTATTACGTTGTGTGTGGGTATGATACGCCTAGAGAAACAGTTTATTTTCTGCAAATAGAGAATGTTTAGCGATGTTTAGCTTACTTTGTTGGTTGGTACTTCTTTTTAGGAATATCTTAACTTAATGTATACAAGCTCTTTTTTTATTGTTGATAGTTGATAATTTTTTCTCTGGAAGTTATGACTTATTTAATTAAATGTTATCTCTGTTTTGAGATTGATATGTAAAAAGTTCAATGTCAGTCGACTGTCAAAAAGGTAACAAAAATAATAACTCATCTAGCACCGACAATAATAAGATGGCCTATAAAGTCGCAGTTGTGTAATTAGTGGTGATGTATGTAATTTATTAGATATTTAAACTTATTCTGCATTTAGGAAATATGTTATTATGAAGCTTGTTTTACGCACTACTAGATTGCTTATGTGAGCATTATCAACAAGACTTTCGTTTATCAGATATTTAAGGGTATCTTAGGCACAACCAAGAGTTTTTTGATAATTGTCACATATTTGGAAATAGTATACTATATCAGAACCTGATAGTCTCATATTGGGATAATGGTCATCTCAGGCAGCGCCAAAAACATTTCAATTTTTGTCTCTTCTGCAAGAATAGCAATAAAGTTTTAAAACGTCGCATCCGAAGCCTTCTACATAATCTGCCATTGATAAAAACTGATAAAATACCAGATTTTGTGTTAACTTGCTGTTTTTTTTTTGAAGAGGTTAGTGCCAAGGTGGTACAAGTAACAAAAATAAAAATAGTAGATAATTTTGTAGCAGAGATAATATTATAATAAAAAAATTCTCAAAACAATTTTTTTAATTACTTGCATCACTACTAGGCAGGAATATAATTTTTATCTTGACCTGAATCGTCAAAATCCAAAAATTTCAAAATTAATATGTCAGGTTGAAAATTAAATAAAAAGTACCTCTTGAAGATTAATTTGCTTTTTTATTTAACAAATAAAAAGTAAACTTTTTGGCGGAATATACCACAAAAATACTAAATTGCAGCAACCTAAGTCAACAAAGCTACTTAAAACATGCAGATATGCAAAATGTCAAAGTAATACAAGCGTGCTTAGACCACTTTATCACACAATATGAAAGACTTGTAATTTATATTTTAGATTGATTTTCATTAGATGCCGTTTCAAATCATCGATAGCACTTGTACAATTTTTGTATCTAAATAAACAAGTACATTAGCATTCGATTTGTGTAATAAACTTATTTTAAGTAAAAGTGCCACTTGTACCGCTTTGACATTGACCCTCTCATTTTCATACTGCAAGTTAATGAACTTAATGTTATAATAAAACAAACTTTTTCAAAAATCACATCTAATGCCGCCTATTCTCTTTTCTATGGTTTTTTTGTTTATCAAGATGGCGTCAATGAAAACAAAAATATCGTCACAAGCAGATCGCTTGCTGGAAACAGTTAAGGTTGTAGATGGTAGTAGTGAGTTCAACTCCGTGCTCTGATTGTGTTTTGATGTACTAGCTTGCAGTGACCCAGTACTAGAGGATATTCCTAGTGGCTCAATAAACAGCCGATCTCTAAGCAATTACTGCATTATGGAGAAGTGTAGCCAAAATCGAAGGTAATTGCTGCTTGTATTATTATGACCAAAAATCTATATAAATGTCTGCTTTATTCCTTTAAATCTTGATACGCGCTGTGGTCGCGTTGTTGCATGCCTATTCTCATTCATTACGTGAGAAATTTTCTTTTACTTCTTGTTTGCCACACTTTACCATTGGCGAAATCACTTTCAAATCTCCTGTAAGTATCGATTAGATAATAAAGCCATTTGAATGCCGATTGAAGCTCATCTGCAGATTCATCTGATGTAATTGTCATATTGGAGCTGTTTCCAATTTTACTTGAGCCCACCTTCACAACAAGAGATTCTGTTTCTGCTAAGGTTGTCTTAACTGCATTTATTAGCCGCTGGTCAAACTCCAAATCTAAAAACAAGCAATAAAATGTCTTAGGTAAGGCAAAACTAATCTTATACTCTAGCAATGCAATACAATGGGTTTTCTTCATGACCCGCTTTGAGATTCAACAAAAACCTAACCTGAACTAAAACTCTCACCACCGTACGCTTCCCGATACCGTCGTCGAGATACAAAATTGCAGATGTAGTTTGGTATACGTACTTAAATAACTTAAAAATAAAAACATAAAGAAAATGAGCTCATCTCGCCAGCAAAAGCGCCGAAAGTGCAAATGACAACGTTATGCGCTTAAGAGTTTTTGATGATATCATTACTTGTTATATGTTTGACTTTTATTTGTTGTAAAATTGTTTAATATTTCAATTTTACATAATGACTACTTGAATATTAATAATTGTTTTATTACAAAAGAATTGTAAGTATAAGTTATATATGTCGGATTCACGGATTCCATCACTAACTTTTTCTACGTACTTATAATTTTTACCTGTAATCAAATTTTATTATTATGTTAAGGGGTATATTATGACTAATACTTACAATAAATTACAGTGCTCTGAAAAAGTGCACACTTCGATGCACGGCTTCACAAGAAAACTTTACTATAGTTTCAGTCTCTCCTAAGTAATTAGAAAGATAAGTAGCATTACCAGTAACTTTTTTGTCTTCTATTAGTTTTTTGATTGACACTTACTTCGACATATTCGTGCAGATACTAAATAGTACGTAAGTTTATTATAAAAAGTATTAAAAAAATTTAATCAACTTAAAACTTGATTAAATATTAATCATTCTTTACATACCTTAAAATCGTGCTTTTAAAATTTAATATGATCGTAATAAAAAAGATAAAAACGCAATTCTACATTTTTTTAAAATTTTACATGTACCAATTATATTTTTTATTGTGGGGTATAATAATTTTAAATTATTTAACAGTATTTTTTACAGTTGTTCTGTACATAACTTTTTTCTTTACACTAGAAATATTTTAGATGTTAAATGTATTAGCATTCAGATTATGTATCTTTGCTGATAATAGTTTATTTACAAAATACATAATCGTTTTTTTAATAACAGTGAATATATGAAAAAAAATCAAGTGAAAACGTTAAACTGAGCAACTACTTTGTTTAATGCAAATATTTCAATTTTATAAATTTTTATTTTTTAAACGTTTCGTCTATTAAGTGGTTATAAAAAGACTGTAAACTCGTTGTTGATATACGTTAGATTAGGTATTCACCGTTAAATGACAAAAACCCGATCTAATGACAACACTTTAGATAAGGTAGTAACAGTAGCTAATAGTATAAAAGCCACGCCGTTTTGTTGTTGCCGTACTAAAACAACCGCTTGCCATTAACGAGGGTTTCTCATTTTACCCTTAATGATGCAGTCTTTGTTAGTAGATTACAAACTCGACGATACAAAAAAATGTAACATTTGTCACATCTGATGCTGTCAGCTAAACTTCCTTCTTTTACATTAGTAGGGGAAACGACAAGCAAAAAATGTTCAACCTTGCTTTTGTTGCATTTAAGTAATTATTGATAATAAATATATAAAAATATACTAATTATTTTTTATTGTTGTGTGTACATATAATACGGCTAAATGTATGCATTAAACGTAAAATCATTTTTAATAGCAAGGCTATGCTATCAATTTAAAATATATGTTAGAGTATTATAAAATTAGTTTTATGTTAACCTTTTTTTTTAATGTAAAGTTTTTAATTCTGCAAACTAAACTAAATATAACAAGTTTTATCATAAGAGCCTTTTAAGTACAATTTACATTTAACTATATCTTTATATTCGTCTTTTACTATTAAACCTTTAATATTTTTTAGTATTCACTTTTTGGTAATATATTACGTTATTGTTTATTAAAACTAAATATTACTTTTAAAACATATGAATAAAATTTTTTTCTAAAATTATGTTTTTATTATATTTGCATCTAATTTTGTTGATGTATGTATAAATATGTTTGTTTTTTTTACGCAGAAAAATGGTAGTGCTGATACTGACTATGTGAATGAAGGAATTGTTTATTATTTCTTTTTATTTATTTATTTAACACTGTCGTTTTACTTAATAATTTATTAAACTTACATGATACAAAAACTACATGCTTCCACATCGGCGGTTGGTGGCAAGATGAAGTATCAATTCAAAACTGTTGGATTACTACTTCGTGTTGCCAACCTTACATCTCTAACATCTCCCTTTTTTTTAAACTTTAATACTAACATGCATATTTTACATTGATATGTAATTCACATAAATCCTTAGCACTTAAGTTAAACTATAAATTTAATTTTTGTGGTGCTTTAATTGTGCGACCACTTTTAGATTTACTTAGATCTACTTAACGGTTCTAAATGTACAGGATTCGGAACGTTATCTAATATTTGTTCTTCTTTGCTAGTATTAGAACTACTTTCCTCGTAATGTGGAATTTCATAATTCAATACTTTGTCCACAATTTTGTTTGAACAAGTTTTCTTAGAAACTAATACTAAGTGTTTTCTATTCCTAATGATTACATTTCTACTGTCACTTAAAACTACTTTATACGACCTAGGCTGATCTAGTTTACTTAATACTATTCCATCGATCCATTTGTTTTCATTAAAATTCTTAACTTTAACCACGTCCCCTTCGTTTAAGTCTGTTAATTCCCTAGCCCCTCTATCATAATATTTTTTCATATTATTTTGTCTAATTTCTAATTGTTTTTTAATATAAGAATGAGAGTAAAATTTGGGTTTATATAATTTTTCATTTGTTGGGATTTTAGTTCTCAGTCGCCTATTAAACATAATTTGGGCTGGACTTGGAATTGTATTTGATAAAGGTGTATTCATTAATTCTAACAAACATAAATAAAAATCAGTTCCGTCTAATTCTGCTTTTCGTAACATATTCTTCACAGTTTTAATCATGCTTTCTACTTGTCCATTCGATTGTGGATATCGTGGACTTGATGTCTGGTGTTTAAACATCCAAAATTTTGAAAAAAGTTGAAATTCAGTTGAATTAAAGGGAGGTCCATTATCAGACATTACAATTTTTGGAATACCGTATCTTGAAAACATTTGTTTCAATACGTTACATACAGATAGTGCGTTTGTTGTTTGAAGACGTGCGATTTCAATAAATTTAGAAAAATAATCAACTATTAAAATATATTTCTTACCATTAAACTCATAAAAATCTATTCCTAACTTTTCCCAAGGTCCATTCGGTACCTCATGTGGAATTAACGGTTCTTTTCTATTAGATTGACTATAAGTTAAACACACATCACAACTATCTATTAGATCATCAATATCTCTATTTACAGTTGGCCAAAATAAAACATCTCGAGCTCTTAATTTGGTTTTATCTCTACCTACATGCCCTATATGTAATCTATTTAACATTTCCTTTTGTAAAGTTTTTGGCACAAAAAGTCTATCATTTTTAAATATAAGTCCATTATTATACGATAAGTCAAAACGATACGACCAATATTTTTTGAATTCATCTTCTAAATTATCTTTACTATCTGGAAACCCGTTTTTTATTAAGTCTATTAATCTTATTAAATGTTGATCTTTACTAATTTCAAATTTAAATAAATCGAATTTACTTTCTGAAACCGGTAGTGATTCTTTAACCATACATAACTGAAATTCAATTTCATTACATTTGTCTTCAAATACTTCATCTATATTATTTTCAAATGCTCTCGACAAACAATCGGCTACAAACAATTCCTTGCCTTTTTTATAAACTAAATTTAGAGTATATTGTTGTATCATAATTAACATTCTTTGTAGTCTAGCGGGTGCTGTAGTTAACGGTTTATTATAAATGCTAATTAATGGCTTGTGATCTGTTTCAATTGTAACATCATTACGACCAAAAATGTAGTGGTGAAATTTTTTACATGCAAATACTATGGCCAACATTTCTTTTTCAATTTGTGCATAATTACGTTGACAGTCAGTTAATGCTTTAGATGCATAAGCAACTGGTGCATCCCTTTGCATTAACACTGCCCTAGTCCATCTTTCGATGCATCGCATGAAATGATTATTGCATCTGTTCTGGAATAAAATTGTAATACGGGTGCATTAATTAATAAGTTTTTAATTTATCAAAAGACCTAACCTGTTCCTGATCCCAGTGAAATAAAATATCTTTTCTAATTAAACATCTTAAAGGTTCGGTAACCTCTGAATAATTGGGTATAAACCTGCTTAAATAATTAGTTAACCCTAGAAATCTTTCGACATCCTTTCTATCTTTTGGTTCCGTCATATTACTTATTGCTGAAACTTTGCTCGTATCTGTGTGTAACCCATTTTCTGATAATAAATGACCCATGTATTTGACTTCTTTGACACAAAATTTGCATTTATTTAAATTAAATTTTATATGATTCTCTTTTGCCTTTTCGAGTACTTTAATTAATCTTTCATTGTGTTGTTCAAAATTTTCACCCCATATTAAAATATCGTCAATGTATGTATCTACACCTTCTAAAGATTCGAAAATCTGTCCAAGTTTCTTTTGAAAAACTTCAGGAGCACATGAAACTCCATATGGCAATCTTAAGAATTTGTATCGTCCAAATGGCGTATTGAAAGTACATAACTTACTGCTTTCCTCGTCTAATTGAATTTGCCAAAACCCGTTTGAACAATCTAAAACACCGAAAACTTTAGCATTTCTTAATTTACTTATTATATCCTCTAAACTTGGTATATAATAGTGTTCACGTTTTATGACTTTATTTAAATCCCTTGGATCTATACAAATCCTTAAATCGAAATTCTTTTTTGGTACAATTACCAATGAATTGACCCACTCGGTAGGTTCCTCGACCTTCTCAATTACATTATTATTTTCTAATTCTGATAGCTTTACTTTTAATTTATTATGAAGTGCATAAGGCACCTTCCTTGGTGGATGCACTTTAGGAATAGCTTGTTCGTCAATTTGTATGTGATATTTTCCTTTAAGACACCCTAAGCCCTCAAAAACAACATTGTAATGGTTAATTATCCTTTTAATTTCTGAATTATTACACTCTATTGAATTAACGTTACTTACTCTTTTAATTAAATTTAACTTTTTACATGCATCTAACCCTAAAATTGGTTTATTGACCTCGATTATATAGAATGTTAACCTAACTTTTAAATGAAAATTATTTGTAGAATTTAATACTAATACACACGTTCCTAAAGGCTCGATTTTTTCACCTGTGATAGTAGAAATAATACCTATTGGTTTATCAAATTCCTCAATATAAATTCCTAATTTACGTATGACCTGCAGTGGTATAATATTACATTCAGCTCCTGTGTCCAGTCTAAATGAAACTTCTAACTTATTATTTATCAGACAATTTTCAACCCATTTATTCTCGTTCTTAATATTCTCTATATTACCTACAAAAAACAAGTCTGGATCGTTACCCTCAAGACTATAATTTTCTAAATTAACTAAATTTACCCTTTTATTACACATTCTAGCGTAGTGATTTAATGCTTTACACTTTAAACATTCTTTCCCATAAGCAGGACAATTTTTTATGGTGTGAGTAGTACCACATCTCGTACAATTTTTTATACAATTTCTATATGTATTTAACCTACTATTGGAAGTCTTTTGGAACTGGTTCTGTTGCACATACCTTGGCCATCTGGTATTTTGAAACCTCGTTTGTGATATTTTTGGATCGCCCTGTGATGTTGATGGACTCGCTCGATCTTGATATACGGTAGCTCTTTGAATTGTTCGACTTTGTTGATCTTGACCCTGGCTCAAACAATTTTTTGACAGGTTTTTTGTCTTCTGTACCATATTAATTTCTTCTGGCATCTTATGGTTGTTGTTTTGATTTATTTCCTGTAGTTGTTGCGCTGTTACTTCTGCAACTTTGCATATTTCTACAGCTTTCTGGAGCGTTAAATTAATTTCTCTTAGCAACCGATCTTTAATATGTATTTCTTGTATCCCTAATATTAATTTATCCCTTATTAGACTATCGGCTAATGTACCAAATTCACACGTGTTTGCCAATTCTCGCAATGCTGTGACATAGTGATCATACGTTTCATGTGTGGCCTTATTTCTTGTAAAAAATTTATACCTCTCGTAGGTTGGGTTACGCATTGGTATAATATTATCATCAAATTTTTTTAAAACTATACTACAGTCATTCTTTGATTCGTTCTCTTCAAACTTGAAAGTATTGTAGATCCTCAATCCTTTATCCCCAATTAAATTAAGTAAAACAAATAATTTCATCTCTTCATCTTCATCTCCTTGTTTACTCGCTTTCAAATAAATATTAAATTTCTGCTTGAAGAATTCCCAATTTTCTGCCATATTACCTTCGAAACACAATTCAGCAGGTGTAACAGCTTTGTTCGTCGCCATTTTGCTGTTATTTCTTTTTAATTTCTTAATTTAACCTGGCCTTTTATTTAATTTTAATTTATTACTTAATTTTCGTTTTTCGACTGCGCCATGTTTATTATTTCTTTTTATTTATTTATTTAACACTGTCGTTTTACTTAATAATTTATTAAACTTACATGATACAAAAACTACATGCTTCCACATCGGCGGTTGGTGGCAAGATGAAGTATCAATTCAAAACTGTTGGATTACTACTTCGTGTTGCCAACCTTACATCTCTAACAGGAATGATAGTTTATTACGTAATACGACACAATGTATGTTTATTAGGGGTTATGCTAATATCTTTTAGAAAAACTAAGTTTAAGGTAACTAGAATAAATCAAAGCACTTGGTTTGCACCTTTACTACTAGTTTTAATTTCTGTCCAACAGAAACTCTGTCCAACAGAAACTCTGATAACAGGATAAACATTATTAAATTAATTATTACTATATAAACATAAGTTAGATTTAAAATAAAAATGATTTGCACTATAATTTATATACAGTATATAAATTATACAAATGTTTACAAAATATGATTAAGCATATAGCGAGCAATGAGGTATAATATACTAACACACTGCTTTCGGGCAAAAATACATAAGGACGACCACGTTTGAAAGGTAGAAGGGTAGTAGTAAAATTAAAGCTTGTATGAAAACAATAAGTTGGTATTCTGAAATTAAAAATCCATACCATTTAAAATAAAACACAATGTGTTTTAAATAAAATTAATTTAGTTCACTTTAATCTAATGGGACTACTACCTTAAAATGACGTCAATATTTATAGTTTTGCAGTAAGTTTTCAATCGAAATTCAAAATATATATTAATTATTTAAACAAGTAATTTTCCACTTATGCAACACGTTGCCAAAAGTCTCTAGGATTGGGCGAATATAATTTTTAAATGACATTCTACTTATTATTACTTTTTTGACGTTGGCCTCAAGATTAGTTTTTACGTTAATCTACCCGTTTGTAACCCTGTTAGTATAAATAAGCTATTATTATTAAATTTATTATTACATGCATTTTAAGTAACTAAAATGCACAAAACTAAAATTATCGAATGTAAATTTGCAATCTCACTACTTGTTTTCTTGCAGGGTTTTCTTATGATTAGAATGAAATGTCAACAGTAATTTATTGGACTTTTGTTTTTGCAGTGTTGTAAATAACAATTACTCAAATTCGCATGTTTGACAGATTAAATAATCCAATCCTTAAAATAAAATTAATCATTTTGTAATAACATGCATAAATTAACTTAAATAAGTTAGTATTTATTAACATCTATTAGTTTTTTGAACTACATGACAAATTAGAAGTAACCAATTGGCGTTTATCGATATAGTTGCAAGATACTAAGATGTTTTTTTTCGCACATGTCTGACTTCTGAATGTTATTATTTATCTTAATATTAATGCAGTTTCATAAGTATTTATGTATACTTTTACTACATATTATTATTATAATCTTATTAAAATAATCTATTCGCGCATCGTCGTTACCTTGTTAAAAATTTAATCATAAACACTTGGACTTCCGTTATAATAAATAACACAAAATAAATATAAATACAATGAATTGTTACAAGACTAATGCAAACCACTGCTTTATACATTGAAAAAATTAGATATTTAGATGTAATTATAAGCAAAACCTCTTAATCACTTATTGTTTTCTTTTACAATGCGTTTTGTTAACAATTCATTTCTCATATTTAAACTAATTGTGCAGTAAAGATTATTGTAGCATATTAGGTTCATTAGGATAATTAACTATCTTGCATTTTCTAAAAAGAAATTTTTTCAATTCCTTATTTGCAATGTTCTATTACCTTCTTAGTTCTTAAAACTTTATTCTTAAGAATAACAACTAATAATTACAATTTATCTTTAAACATTTATAAATTTATCTTATTTGCTTTGTGTCACATCCACGTCGGATGTATGTAGTTTATTTAAACATTTTAAAAATACAAATACATTAGATAGTTAAGTCTACTACGTTACTCTGTCGATTCAAGACTCTAAAATGACTACCCTAGCTTTAAATTACAAATCGCTCGTCATGCGCACATTACTTTCTACAATTTAAAAAATATTTAAATACAATTCAACATGCCCCACGCCTTAAAGGGCTAAACTTCAACAAATATAATAAACATAATCAAATCTATACTCAATATACATAATGTAAAATAAGAACAAAAATATAGTATTACATAATACAAAGATATCAACTAAATAGGTAAGTACATATTAAAGAAATTTAAATGCGTAATATAAATGCAAACAATATACAAATTTATATTAATAAAACTTTTGTGAGTTTACAGATGCTTCGTTTTCAGGGGGTAACGGAAGAGGACACACTTTAACAACGGCGCGTTTGTAAACACCATGGTTAGTTTTTACACTAACTACTCGAACGATTCCATCGCTGCCTGGGTGGACTTTAATAATTCGACCAAGAACCCATTGAGCAGGATGTAAGTTTTCATTTTTCAGTATAACCAGTGTACTAACTGAAAAGGGATGTTTTCCAGTTTGCCATTTAAATTTAGGCTGCAGAGTGCAGAGGTAATCTTAACTCCAACGTTTCCAAAAACTTTGACATATTTGCTGGATAAGCTGATATCTATTTAATCAATTAAGTGGCACATACATGAAGTATATTTGGATCAGGTGGCAGTATTAACAGTTTACCAATGAGAAAATGCGATGGTGTAAGAGGATTTAAATCAGTAGGATCGGATAACATGGGATGAAGAGGTCGTGAATTTAGTATTGCTTCCACTTGTGTTACAATTGTAATAAACTCTTCCTAAGTTAATATATTTTTACCAATAACTTTAGTTAGGTGTGCTTTAATACATTTTACATTTGACTCCCACTGTAAAGATAATGCGAATTTGTGGTTTTGCACGACCAGCAACGCACGCTCTTTAGGGCGTTTTTGATAAAAAATAAATAAACTATTTAAGCGGACTGTATTGCTTTTATTAGGTTCGAACACACAGTTCTTAATCATCTAATAATATGGCGGCGCGGTTCCTTTTTCCCCCAAAAGTCAGCCTCTGCGTACGCACACACACCAAATCACATTTAACAATTTGATCACAAAAATGGGGAAAACAAAAATGCAATTTAGCGCTAACATACTCCCCGCCTTGAAATCAACATTGATTTAAATAACAACACAATAGGTGTTACTAAACTACTAGCTAACATACAAGTAATAAATGAAGTAATTAACGCAACACAAAGAACATGTTATAAATGTAACTTAAATAGTAATGTTATTACATAGATATATGAATCAATTGACAATAGACGCTTTTTCACTTGTCACTATCCATAGGAAGTGCGCACAGTTTCACAATTGGTCGTTTTAGAATACTGCCTGATGAAGTGCGAACGGACACTACGCGAATTCTTCCGTCACTACCTGGATGCAATTCCTCTGATGATTATAGGAGACAACAGTCCGAGAGGATCAAATATTTGAGCTAACACGGATAGTAATTGTCGTTTTGATTTTACGTCTGTATTGATAGAACTGTTAAAAGTGTATAAAAAGACATCATGCGCTACATCCCATTGTATACCTAGAGTTTTCGACTATTTACTAGCAAACTTCACTATGGATTCAGTATTTAATGAGGAGTTCACTACTGCGGTATTACTAGAGCGCAATTTTCGAAGAGGAAATCCTGCTTCACAAAGAATTTGTGAAACTTCACTGATGATTCGTTTTGCGTGATCGGGAGAATCAGCCCCAGACACGAAATCGTCCATGTAAAAATCATTTATAATTTTGGAGCTTGATTCTGGAAACCGGTACAAGTTTTTTTCACCTAAGTCTTGAAGACATTTCGTCGCTAAGTAAGAAGAACTTTTCAACCCATACGTTACGGTGTTTAACCTTAAACATTGAATTTTTTACTTAATGTTTGAGCGCCAAAGGATACATTGATATTTGCGGTGTTTAGGCACAATAAAGATTTGCCTATACATTTTTTCTACATCACCAGTTATTGCAACATAGTGCTATCAAAAATTTAAAAGAAGAGAAAACAAATCTCTCTGAACGTTAGGACTCATAACATGACAATCGTTAATAGAAATACCAGTATTAGTCCTTGCACTCCCGTCAAATACAACACGCAATCGTGTCGTGCTTGAAGACAGTTTAATCACTTCATGATGCGGTAAAAAATGGAAAGCTTGCAGATCAACCTTGTTTGAAGATAATTGAGATAAATGTCCTAATTGACGATATTCCTTAATAAACTCACAGTACTGCTTGTATATGTCAGGATTTTTTTGCAATTTCCTTTCAAGAGATAAGAACCGTTTAATTGCAATGTCGTAAGAAGTACCTAAATTGCTCAATAAAGAGTTAAACGGAATCGCAACAGTGTACCTACCGTCGGAAGTGCGAAATGTATTCTTAGTAAAATGTTTTTCGCAAAATTGTTCATCGGTAGACATGTAAGATAACGAATTTTTCGGTTTAATGGTTTCCATTTCCCAGAATCGCTGAAGATCGAAATCTAGATTAGCCTTCGAAGCACAACAACTAGATACTGAAAGATGTTTATTGCTTTGAATACAAATCTCGCCAGTGACGACATATCCTAACTTAGTTTCTTGAAGAACAGGCAACCCTAAACCTAGATTCTTTTTCTGAGGACCAAGCAAAGCATAGAAGAGCCCAGCTCCAATTAACATATCGATTTCGCCAGTTTTATTAAAGTGGCTGTCTGCTAATTGGATGTCAGCTGGAATGTTTAACGAGTGTTTGCTAAACGCAACGCTTGGAATAGGTACAGTTATATTATCGATAACTAAACACGACAAAGTAGTTGAAAATGAGTTATCTTTTGAATACAACCTAATGTTGGTTTGACGATGAATTGCAGTAGTTTTAGAGTTTATGCCTAGCAAGGACATATTAATAAAATTACAAGGCAATCGTAGTATTTCAACTATATTACTAGTAATGAGATTGTGCATAGAGCAACTATCCAGCAAGCAGCGAATTGTGTGTAGCGTACGTGAATCGTCTCTAACATTAACCTCGGCAGTTGAAAGTAATATTTGGTTATTAGTTGACGAGCTATTACATGTGACAGTAATTTTTGAAGAAGAGGGCTTGTCGACATCGTTTTGATCAATAGAATTGATAGCAGGAGGTTTCTGAAATGTTTGATGTATAAGAGTGTGATGTAAACCTTTACATTGAAAGCATTTGTGCTTCGACCGACATTTTTTGACATGATGATTACCAAAACAATTTTTACATACTTGTAGTTCAGTAATTTTGTGAATTCGTTGTTCTCAGATCTAAAAAATCGGAACATTTGAATAATGGCTGCAAGCCTTTGCAGAGTTTACAATTTAACGACAGATGGTTCGACGTAACCAACACTAAATTTTCAGAACGTTTATGACGGTGATCATCTACTCCAACATCTACAAGAAATTGCGCGCGGTCTTAAAGAAATTTTATCGTTTCATTAATAGACGGAATTTCTGTTGGTTTAGAAGCTTTAAATTTTTCTCTTGTCTTTAAATCTAGTTTTTGATCGACAATGTAAAAGAAAAGTGCTGCAGCCAACGTATTATCGTTTATATTTAAATTTCTTAGACAAAGGATGTTCTTATTTAAAGTATCTGCAAAATGTTGTAAGGAATTTGCTATGGTTTCGTTATAGTTTCTAGACTAAAAATATTTTTTAAATAAGCCTGAACCACTAATTTATGTTTATTGTATCTAGAATCGAGAAGATTAAGTGCAATTTGATGATTCTCCTCGGTAGCGGATAAGCCGGCAATAGATAGGACTGCTTCTTCTTTTAAAGAATTTGTTAAGTACTGGAATTTTTGCGAAGAATCTAAACCTGAAGAATCGATAATAGAATGAAAGTTTTCGATAAATGATTTGTAGTTAGCAATGTCACCTGAAAACGTCGGTAATTGTAATTTAGGAAGCGATTGTAAATAATTGGTATTTACATTGATCGGTTTAAGGTCATTAGAAGGAGTCGATATACTAGCGCGTCTCTTAAGAATACCATTGGTTTTTACAATAGCTAAACAAAGATTCGATTGAAATGCGTCGATTGTGAGAAATTCAGTTAAATCCCATTCGCTTGCGTTGAGTTCTGTATAAATTTCTAAATAAGTGTTTTCACTATCAGAAACCTTTGTACGTAAAAACTCGAGCATATCGATTTGAAAATCGTCTATTACAGGTGTTATATCGTTAAGAAGACCTTGGAGTTTATATAAATCATTTAAAATTGAACGTAATTTTGCTTGCTGGGTGGAAAGCTGAAGTTTTTTGCTTTTACCTATTTTTTAATTGATTGAAAATTAAAAATTTTAACGACTATGAATATCAATTTTAAGCGTAAAATATACGTTGTACGGAATGGCCTTGCAACACGTGTAATGTACGATAAGCGTTTTAAAGTTAATAACCCAATTTGAATTATGAAAGCGTGCAGGAATAATAGGAAATTGAAAGGACTTACTGTTTTCCTTGCGTAAATCTGGTACAGGGCGATTGCGGCTGAAGTAGACGTAGTGCGGAAATTCTTTGACGCAGCTGTCCAAATTAACAATATAGCGGCTTCTTAAGAAATATATAGCGGTGTAGGAAATAACTAAGTATTATCTTGCGGTACCTCGTTACAGGTGGATCGGTTTCTTAAGAAGTAGATAGCGGTTCCTCCGTTGCAAGCGTGGCCAACGCATTAGCTGGTTACCAATGTGGAGATCCGGCGTTGAAGGGCCAATGTAAAGATAATGCAAATTTGTGGTTCTGCACGACCAGCAACGCACGCTCTTTAGGGCGTTTTTGATAAAAAATAAATAAACTATTTAAGCGGACTGTATTGCTTTTATTAGGTTCGAACACACAGTTCTTAATCATCTAATAATATGGCGGCGCGGTTCCTTTTTCTCCCAAAAGTCAGCCTCTGCATACGCACACACACCAAATCACATTTAACAATTTGATCACAAAAATGAGGAAAACAAAAATGCAATTTAGCGCTAACACACACAATCCGCCAAAATGTGGTGAATTTGGAGGAATAAAATTTCAGTTTATATTATTTTCTGAACAATAATTTACAATGTTCTTTTTAGAATTACCTAAGAATTTACTAATTTCACTTAAATGATTCGAAGCTTCTACAAAATTTGTCCCCTTATCGGACCATTACTTATTAGGAAATCCTCTTCGAGCAGAAAATCTACGTAAGCATGCAATAAAGCAATCA
Organism: Aquatica leii; assembly: GCA_035610365.1. Classification (NCBI taxonomy): domain Eukaryota; kingdom Metazoa; phylum Arthropoda; class Insecta; order Coleoptera; family Lampyridae; genus Aquatica; species Aquatica leii. The sequence continues at coordinate 78,089,281 of CM069433.1, forward strand.
GTTGTCAAATCCAAAACTAGCTCGATATGTATCGCTTTGACAGAAAAACAAATAAAAAGACAGATATAAGCTTTGGTTGTCTTGTAACCGCGGCCTTTTCGATCTTTAACAAGATAAGGTCCTGCGTAATCTAATCCTGTTACTGTAAAATGATTTAATGGAAATATATAGAATATTTATTTTGGAAGGTTACCTATAATGTTATTTAAAAACGTTGGCTTTGCCTTAAAACAAACAATACAATTTTTACATGTTTTTTTTGCTAAATTCATCAACAAATAGAGTAAGACTTTAAAATTTATTTTTTAATTTATCAATTTTACCTTCAGCTATATTTTGGTACTCTGTGTTGAATGATTCCTTTTGAGACCATTTTATTAAAATAATTAAAAAAATATTGAAGTCATGAACTGTTAATAATGATGAAATTGGTGATTTATTTTTGTAGCAAAACAAGTTTCTTTAAATTTTACACAGTAAGCAATAACCCTTTGAAGTTTTAAAAAACTTGAATATTTATGAAAAATGTCAGTTACTTGTTCATCAGTAACATGAAGAGTAGCTACAGTTTATGTATTCTTACATTCGTGAAGTTCTTTGATTGTTGGAACAAATTTAAATTGGTATTCGGAAGGATCAAACAGATTAAGCCAATGTGGACCATTCCACCATAATTTATTTAAAATTAATTCCTCGGGGTTGTCTCCCCTGGAACCTAGATCAGCAGGGTTTTCCTTGGTATTTATATAATTCCATTTATATTTTTGAGTTAACTCTTGAATTTGGAAGACTCTGTTTGCTACAAAAGTTTGTAATTTAAAAGGTTCCGTATTTATCCAGTGTAAAGTAACTAAAGAAACGGACCGCAAATAAACTTCACCTTTAAAATCTAAATTATTTCTAAATTATGGTCATAATCGTAACTACGTAAATAAATACACGCAGCGTAGGCAGCATTTGATGAGTCACAAAACCCATGTAATTGAATCAGTTTAACATTTTTTATAACAGCTTGTCTGGAAATTGTAAAAAAGTTTAAATTATTTAGTTAGTCTTTATAATCCATAATTTCTGAATAATTAGTTTTGTAATAACAGTGTAAGGACTTATTAACCCTAAAAGATCATATAACTTTGAAATTTCTGATAAGATATGACGTTTAGTATAAACATCGAGAGAAGTATGGTTTGAAATATTGAATGAGAACTAATCTGATTGACAAGCCCATTGAATCCCTAAGGTTTTTATTGTTTTGTTCCCGAACTGTAACACGCGGATCGGATCATCATCATTTTTTACAGAATACAGAATTTTATTATTAGACCTCCACTTCTTAAAGGAAAACAAGCGGATTCAAAAATTTGAATATATTCTTGACAAATACGCATTGCATCATTTACATCGTTAAACCCAGCGATTAAATCGTCAACATAAAATGAATTTAAAATTATATCATATGTAATAGCAAATCTATCTTTAAAATCCATTGCAAGCTGTTTAAGACATCTAATTGCAAGACACGGTGCACTAGTGGTTCCGTAGGTTACAGTTTTTAAATTGTTAGCACTAATTTTTGAATTCGAATTGAAACGCCATACAATTTGTTGTAACTTGTATCATCGGGATGTATTAAAATCTGACGATACATTTTTGTAATGTCTGAGGTAACAACATAAGCAAATTGACGAAATCGAATTAAAATGGAGAAAAGATCATTTTGTATTGGGGAACCAGTGTATTGCAAATCATTAAGCGAAAACCCACTAGTAGTTTTAGCTGAACCGTTAAAAACTATTCTAATTTTAGTTGTTAAAATTTCTTTGCATATAATCGCGTGATGAGGCAAGAAATATGAAACATCATGTAACTTACTGTTATCTGATAACTCCATATGCCCTAACATTAAGTATTGTTACGTATCTATTTATTAAAAACTAATTTATTTATAACGACTAAAACTACGTTTACTTATTATAGAAATATGTATACTTTTAAATGAACCGAACTAATTAAATCTAATAATAAAAACACTTACACTAATGTATGTATAACCGTTGTATAACATTTAAGATAAGATAAGATAACGTCCTCGGATTTGTTTACACTATAAGTCACGTTCACTCGATTCGGTGTACACTGTTATTTATTTAAAACGTCCGCACGTGCTAATCACTTATTTATCTTCACTTGATAATCTTCTTAACACATTCGCATTCCAGCAATAACTGACCTACGATTTCCATCTTCGGCTTTTATAGACATCGGCGAATTCTTCTGGATCGTTCCTCACTTTTCGCTATATCTTCTAGAAACTAGATAACAGTTCTAGAAGGCTCTTGCATTTGCAAGTAATTTCTCGGACGTTTCACTGCCCCCTTCTTAGGACTGTTCTGTCCCAGAACAGGAGACTGGATGCGACACCGGTAAAAGGGATCGTGGCGATAGCGGCAGCTTCCTCCATTTCGGCAACTTCCTTGACCATAAAAGTAACAGTCAATGGACTTTTCCTGACCCAATACTCTCCTCGGTTGGTAACTACAGACCAACACTTGAACGCCTGTTCCTCGGAAGACGACCTCCAACATGTTTCGAACTGTCCTCCAATTCCAGTTGGTCTAAGCCACAACCAAGCTTGGGTACTGCCAATTTCTTAACATGATGGAACTCCATTTGTCTCTTGAGACTCCATAATGTTCGCCACAGATCTTTGTATAACGGCTTGACACGTGAGCATTTCTTGGTGACCAGATAGAAAACGAAGCGTCCGTCACCACGTAGTCCTAAAACCTTTCCGACTGCCGGTTGCTGTCTTCGTAATTCATCTAGCTGTCCAAACTTCTTTTTAAACACGACTGCAACCCCTTTGGACATGTCAAGCTCCTCGCTCACGCAATGTGCGATGGCGTAATCTTTTTGTGTCTGGAACAGGTCTTGTTGTTCCTCGGTGGTAACTCCGAACCTAGCTTTTCCAGAACCTCCGTATAAGTTCATAAACTTTTCGAACTCCATTTCTTCGATTGGATTCCTGGTTCTGCTATTTATTACTCTGGTTCGGACCTGAACTTGCGGATTGTGGTTATCGCCAGCAAACGGGGCTAGACGATCGACGTGGACCACTTTTGGCTTGCCTCTGGGCGGTTTTCGGATGCGGTATATAACGTCGTTAATACGCTGCACGACTTCATAGGGCCCTCCCATTGCCTTTGCAGCTTCGGCGACAAACCACGTCTCCTTTGAGGGTTATACAACCAAACCATATCGCCAGGTTGAAACCCACCATTTTGCGCCTTGACGTCATATCTTGTTTTCATCCTGTCGCTGGCAATTTGTGTGTTTTTACGAACCTCTTCATGTACTTCGTCTAGCCTCTTTGCCAGCTTGTTGACGTAATCTTCTCCAGCGACTTCTTCTTCCGGTCTTCGTCCAAATTGAAGATCGCATGGTAATCTTATCTCACGACCGAGCATGACACAGGATGGTGTTTGGCCTGTGCTTTCGTGAACGGATGATCGGTACGCCATTAAGAAGAGGTGCAAGTACTGATCCCAGTCTCTTTGATGTTCGGACACTACCTTGGCTAAGTACTTGCCCATTGTTCGATTCATCCGTTCAACCATGCCATCAGACTGAGGATGGAGAGGCGTTGTCCTAGTCTTTTTAATTCCTAACAGTCGGCAAACTTCTTGAAACAGCCCAGACTCAAAATTGCGGCCTTGATCGGAGTGTAATTCCAACGGAACTCCAAACCGGCAGAAAAACTCCTTTACTAATACGTCTGCGACTGTAGCTGCTTCCTGATTGGGTATGGCGTAAGCCTCCGTCCATTTCGTGAAATAATCCATCGCCACCAAGATGTATTTATTTCCCGAATCGGATTCTGGGAACGGCCCTGCGATGTCAATCGCTACTCTTTCCAAAGGGCTTCCTACGTTGTATTGTTTCATGGGTGCTTTGCGCTTTCTCGCTGGACCATTTCCTGAAGCGCAGACTATGCATTTACGGCACCATTTCATGACGTCCTCTTTGCAGTTCATCCAGTAGAATCGTTCTCGCACTTTACCCAACGTCTTCTTAATGCCAAAGTGTCCTCCTGATGTCCCATCGTGGAGATGCTTCAACACTTCAGTCACCCTGCTCTTCGGCACTACCAGCTGTAGTCTGTTCCCCGTGCCCTCGGCACTTTCTACGGATCGCTTCAGAAGACCGTTTTCTACTATCAAGGAGTCCCACTGCGCCCAGTACGCTTTGATATTTTTGCCCAAAGCACTCACTTCTTCCCAGGTTGGTCGTCGGCCGCTTTCTTTCCAGTCCAGGAGTAGTCTTATTTCAGGATCGTCTTCTTGTTCGCGACGTAACTGCTCAGGTTCCCACTCATCATCAACCATAGCAGTTCTCCGGAGACATTCGACTTTTTCTTCCAGTCGCGAACAATGGCTGCAGTCCGCCGGACATGGTCTTCTGGACAAGGCATCAGCGTTTCGATGACTGCTTCCGGCACGGTGTTCTGTGTCATAGTCATACTCTTGCAGTCTCTCGATCCATCTTGCCACTTGTCCTTCTGGGTTACGGAACTGCAGAAGCCATTTTAAAGCGGCGTGGTCTGTTCTCAGTAAAAACTTTCGTCCATACAAATACTTGTAGAAATGTTCGATGGACTTAACGACTGCTAACAGCTCCCTCCTAGTGACGCAATAATTCCTTTCTGGCCTGGACAAAACCTTGCTAAAATACGCGATAACCTTTTCTTGTCCATCTTGAATCTGCGAAAGGACCGCGCCTATGGCCAGATTGCTTGCGTCGGTATCCAAAACAAACTTTCCATCTTCTCTTGGATAACTCAAAATCGGCGAAGTGACTAGGGCTTGTTTTAGTTGATTAAAAGAACTTTCGCAGTCTTCATTCCATCTAAATTCTGCTTTTTCTTCAGTTAATTTTGTTAATGGTTTGGCAATATTGGCAAATCCGGGTACAAATCTTCTATAATAAGTGCACAACCCAAGGAAACTTCGGACCTGATGTTTGTCGATTGGTCTTGGCCATGCTTGCACTGCTCGGATTTTGTCTGGGTCAGCCCTCACTCCATCTCTAGATACGACGTGGCCAAGGTATTGGACTTCCTTCTTAAATACGTGGCACTTCTTTGGGCTCAGTTTGAGGTTAGCCCCACGTAATCTCTGGAACACTTCCTTCAAGTTGTTCAAGTGCTCTTCGAACGACCTTCCAACCACGATCACGTCGTCCAGGTAAACCAAACACGTCTTCCAAGACAATCCGCGCAAGATGGTCTCCATCAAACGCTCGAACGTTGCAGGAGCGTTACACAGGCCGAAGGGCATTACAGTGAAGTGCCACAAACCAGTTCCGATCGTAAAAGCTGTTTTTCACGATCCTTGGGTTCTAATTCTACCTGCCAGTATCCACTCTTTAAATCTAACGTAGAAAACCACTGGGATCCTGACAGGGTGTCTAGCGTATCGTCAATTCTGGGTAAAGGGTAGCTGTCCTTTTTGGTCACGTCGTTTAGCTGCCTGTAGTCTACGCAAAACCTCGTTGATCCATCCTTCTTCTTCACGAGTACCACTGGGGATGCCCATGGACTACTTGAAGGTTCAATCACGCCTTCTCTCTCCATATCCGTAATTATTTGTTCGGCTTCTTCTCTTTTCGCCAAAGGAAGTCTGCGTGGATGTTGTCGTATCGGCCGAGCGTCTCCGGTATTAATTTTATGTTTCACCACGTTAGTTCTTCCTTTGGAGCCACTCTCCAGCGCGAACACATCTTGGTACTCTTGGATCAGCACTTTAACTTTAGCAAGCTGGTCTTGGCTGAGGTTTTCGCATTTGGTGGTAAGAATGTCCAATAGATGTTGTGGACACTTCTTCGGCGACGTATCTTCGTTCGACTTCACGCATCTCACAATTTGTGATACTGGCGTGCATTGGCCTACCACGGTCTTCTTTTTCAGCGTTACAGGATCTGAGTTGATGTTTAGGATCCTTACTGGCATCGTGTTCTTTACTCGTACTAAAGTTCTGCCAACGAGTAGTCCCTTTTCAACTAAGCCGCCCTCCATTGGTTCAATCGCGCGTATGTAGCCTTCCCGGAGACTTCCATCTAAGCGTGCCATCACCACACTTTCAGTCCTTGCAGGCAGAGTCACGTCTTCACTCAATAAGACTCGCACGGCTGCCTTCTCTGACGAATGAAAAGGAATTTCTTCATTGTCGATCTTCAGGACATCGTTCTTCATATCCAAATGGAACCCATACTTCTTTATCACGTCCATTCCCAGGATAACTTCTTCCGTGATGTCGGCTACCAGTACTTGATGGTCGAGTACTCCATTTCCCAAACCAGTGGTTACTTTGACTTGTCCGTGAGTAGGTATTTCGTCGCCCGTCGCTGTTCGAAGTCGTACTGTTACTGGTGATGTCTTCTCGTTTTCCAATAAGATGTCAGGACGAATGATGGTCTTCGTCGCTCCCGTGTCAACTAGTAACTGGACGCTTCTCCCATTGATCTTGCCATCGAGATAAATGCTATGCAATTGCTCTCTAGGCGATGCCATTTGGATTGTAACCTCCGGAGTTTGACTAGATGAGATTACTTTTTGTTTCTTTCGCTCGCCACGTTCCAAATTTTCGAGGGCTCTTCTAGTCCTCTTCTTAGGTTTGGTACGATGCCGTCGTACATGGCCTATTTCATCGCAGTTCAAAGCTGTCACTCCTCTTTCCCGAAGTATTCGTCGCGCTATCTCCTCGATGCTTTCCAGTGTCTGCGCGGGTACTTCTGTAGCACAGCAGAGTCTATGACCATCTCGTTGCGATGCTTGTTTTGCTGCTTCAAACTTTAAAGCATGCACCAAAGCGTCATCCAATGTCTTCGGTCGAGCTAACCGGAGAGTCTGCTGTGTTTCGCTGTCTCGGAGGCCATCTACGAAAGTTTGAATAGCTAACTGCTCCAGGAAGGTATCCGGTGCTGTAGGATACGCAAGCCGTGTTAATCTAGCGATATCAGCCTCAAACTCTTGAAGACTTTCGGCAGCTTTCTGAACCCGACTTTTAATTTGAGCTTGGTATACTTGTTGAAGATGAGCATCCCCATATCTCATTTCTAATCGTGATATTAAGAGTTCGTAATTTTCTTGCAGATGGTCCGGAACAGTTTGTAAAATTCCCAGCGCTTCTCCACGTAAGGACACTATTAAAGACGTCGCTTTCTGCTTGTTGCTCCAACCATTAGCAGTAGCTGCGGCTTCAAACTGCTTGTGGTAGGTTGACCATGGAACTTTACCATCAAAATTCGGTGGTACAACTTTGAACTTGTGGGTGGTTTCTTCCCGACGGTCCATTATTAAATCTTCACTGGTGGCACTTCCTTCACCATGGTAATTCATTTGGTTCATTCTTTCTTCGAGCAGTTTCATTCTGTCTTCTATGGTTCTTGAGTTTTCTTTTAACTTCTCTTCTAGTTTGTCTTGTACTTCTTCTATTATGTCATTCATAGAATCGCAAATTTCTTCTTTTAAATTTAACATATCTGTTTGGGTTTCCTCTTGCACAATTTTAATTTGGTTTTCTATGCTTGTTTGTATTTCTTCTTTTAACCGTCTAGAATTTTCCATCAATTTTTCTTCTATCTTCTGGGTATTTTCAAATAATTTTTCTTCAATTTTCTGAGAAGTTTCGTAAAACTTTTCTTCAATGTTTCTAGAGTTTTCTTCCATTTTCTGCAAATTTTCACTCAGTTTTTCTTGGATATTTTTATTCATCGATTCTTGACCATTTTTGATTGATTCAAGAAATTCAAATAGCTTTGCATCCATTTTAACTGTTTGCGAACGCGTCACCGGCATAAATTTAAATATAACACGAATATAAGGTTTTTTTAAATACACTACTTTTTAAAATGCAGTTTTTGTATAACACAAAATTTAATAACTATCCACTTATTAATATTAAACCATTAGTGTCCGGAAACGAATTTAATCGCGATCACGCACTTGTTAAAAGAAAAAGTTTAATAAACACTATTTTAAAAATAAACACGCGTATCGCGCAAACTTAAAAGTTATTTATGCAATGTTTTTATTACGGGTGCGATATCAAATAACTTAATGGTATTCACACTAAAAATCGCGAACGGTTTGATACCCCACACCTGACACCACTGTTACGTATCTATTTATTAAAAACTAATTTATTTATAACGACTAAAACTACGTTTACTTATTATAGAAATATGTATACTTTTAAATGAACCGAACTAATTAAATCTAATAATAAAAACACTTACACTAATTTATGTATAACCGTTGTATAACACTTAAGATAAGATAAGATAACGTCCTCGGATTTGTTTACACTATAAGTCACGTTCACTCGATTCGGTGTACACTGTTATTTATTTAAAACGTCCGCACGTGCTAATCACTTATTTATCTTCACTTGATAATCTTCTTAACACATTCGCATTCCAGCAATAACTGACCTACGATTTCCATCTTCGGCTTTTATAGACATCGGCGAATTCTTCTGGATCGTTCCTCACTTTTCGCTATATCTTCTAGAAACTAGATAACAGTTCTAGAAGGCTCTTGCATTTGCAAGTAATTTCTCGGACGTTTCACTATTCATTCATAAATTTATCGTATTCCATCTTTAAATTAGAATTTTTAACCAAATTATATTCTAATTGCATCAACCGTTTGATAACTAAATTTTTTGAATCGCCTAACTTGTTTGGATTAAAGGTAATTTGACGATAAATCGACCATCAAAATTTCTACTAAATGTCTTTTTAAATATATTTTCACATTGTTCGTCATCTTTAGAAATAAAGGTTTTCATCGGGCATTCTTCAATTGATCAAAATTTATTTAATACATCATGAATTGATCGATCTTCATTTACAGTAAATAAGCACGTGGATTGGGTATTAATGGCATTTAATCTACTTGCAATTATGTATCCGAAAACAGTATTATGTAAAATAGGCATATTCTTTCCTAAAGAAATAATACCCGGTTTTAATAAATCCCAAAAATAACTTCCACCTATTAAGAGGCCAATTTCTTTTTGTACATTAAATTCTGGATCAGCTAGCTGTATATTTGTGGGAATGTTCCATTCACTAACATCTATATCATTACTTGGCAATAAATTCGTAATTTGTTGTAAAATTAGACAAGCTTAGTTTAAAATTACCATATAACCGTATTTAATATTGTATCATTAGAACGTTCAACAAATGGATGTAAAAGACGATTATGATCTTGTTTACAAATACTACAAGAACTCGATTTAAAATCATTTATTTCATGATCAACACATAAACATTTAGAACACAAATTACGTTCTTTTACAGCATCTAATTTTTTATCTAACGACAATTTCGCAAATTCAAAACATTTAGAAATTTTGTAATTGGCCTTTTTGCAATAATTACAATATTAATAATAATATTAATAAAGCATCCCAATGTTGTGTACATTGACCTAAACTGTTCAAAGCACGCAGGTGTTTATATATGTTATCTATCAGATTACGCACTGAATGAGCGTTTTCAATTTTAACAGGCGGCAAGTTAAACAAGGCCTTTATATGATTATGCACTAAAATTCGCGTATTATTATAACGATTACAAAGACAATCCCAAACTGTTTTATAATTATCTGACGTGAATTCTAAAGATTTAATTATTTGAAGCGGCTCACCTTCGATGGTGGCTTTTAAATAGTGAAACTTTTGAATATTGTTTATACTTTGATTTGAATCAATTAAGGTAGTAGTCTGGTAACTTGGGTTCAAAAAATCGAAAATTTTTTTTTTGCTTAATTTGAAAGTACAATGTCTTGAGAATATACTGTGAAAATTTCAGACAGAAATTCGAAATATTTCGGGACTTATAACGAGTTTCCTAGAGCGCCTCGGAGTCCAACCAAAACATTGTTTTTTTGGTCGGCCCGGGTCGTAACTTTTTTTCTACTGAACCGATTGTTTTCAAATTTTAACAGGCTGTTCTACACACTTATAGTTCTCGTCGGTACTAACGAGAATTTTTTCACCTAACTTTTTATTTTACAACCCTTTCTTTGCTAAAATAAAAGGACTTTTTCTTTCAAAGTCCGCCATTTTGTTATTTACCCTTGAAATTTAACTTCAGTAGTTCCGACCAGAATGACATGTCTATAGATTAAGAATAATCAAGAATATTTGATTTCAAATAACATCAAGAGCCAAAATCACCCGTGCCACCCACGTGCATTTTTTTTGAGGTTCCAACTTCGAGTGACAATAATAATAGTAATAAACTATTAAATTTTTTCAAATAAATTTTTTTTTATATTTTCAATATGTAAATAAAAACACTCTAAATATTCAAGATAATTCATTTTTATTTTCCTATAAAAAACCACTCTCCAAAGAAGTCATGAAAATAGGCATAAGTTACCAGACTACTACCTTAAACTTTCAAACATGTCTTTAAAATATTGCCAGTATTCATAACTGCCTTTAAATGTTGGTAAATTAATAACCGGTAATTTTATATTGTTTATATTTACGTTATTCGGCGACGGATTTAACCACGAAGTACTTGAAGATGCCTGTGAAAGACAACAATGATTGAGCTTTAGCCACATATAAATGAAATTTATCTATAAATTCACTTTTCAGCGTACTGAGCATTAAGAATCGATTCTTCGCAGCTTTGTTCAATAGGAAGTTGGGTAGCATCGAATTCATCATAAACAAGCTTAATTTTTTCTATTCTAGAATTCAAAGACATATTGTTCGTCAACATTTGAATCAAATGTATCTTGAACTGAAGCTAAATAATTAACAAAATTTGTTAACTTGATTGACCTACAAAATTGTAGGTTGATGCTAATTCCTTTGTAACTTGTTCTAAAAAATAAATTATTACAGAAGACACCTATCAAAAATAATTACCAGTAAAGTTACTTGGATGTGTCACTCTTGAGGTAGATGGTAAAATTTGAGAAGTTGCTATTACTTGCACTAATTCATTTTGTAAATTTGTTGTATTAAATCTTAAAACAGATGTAGTCAGTGCAGTAGATGTACTTGGATTTACAGTTTAAACGTCACTTAACATTTTACCGTGCTTGTTCTTAAAACTTACAGACGTCCCTTAATTGTGAAATTTTTTCACAAGTGGAGGAAAGATTAATTTATTTCTCGTAATTATAAAATTTTAACCGATAATACAAACAAATAAAAATGTAAGCTATACGCTTACCCACTATTTTCGGAGGTCTATTTAATGTTGTTAGTGGCTCATTTTCATCGCTGAAGACGAGCTAAAAATTCTTGGTTTTTTCACTACTCGTTTTTTGTAAACCTTTTCTTCTACATTAGTGGTCTGAAGATTTGACTTTTCTTTAACTTTTTTGTGCCTTAATGTGGTCATTTGATTCATTCTTACCACACGTAAAAAACCCTTTTTATAGCATATTTTTTCCACAAACATTCATTTGGTTCTTCACCTGTAATAAAAACCTTTTTTAATTTTGAGTTTTTATATGGTAACCACAAAACAGACGTTTTAGAAGGAGTAAACCAGTTTGTATGAACAAGAACAATTTCTTCATCTGTATCATCTTTAAGTTTAATCCTCACAAATGCCATCTTTTATTAACAAGTCAATGTATTCTATTTAAAAGTATATAAAAAGATTTTGTCCACAATTGCATTCACAAAAGCGAGACAAAAGCATAACCTTATTTTTAAGTAATTGAAATGTATAACCTTGATTGTTTTTTTTATTAAATGTACTTACCACACTTGGTTTCTGGTACTAACAACTTAATAATTCATATGTACATACTTACTAATTATAGATATCCTTGAATCAACTTTCTAAAATTTAAAATACTTAAACTAAGTAGTGATGACAAGGTGCGCTGACACAGCCAAAAAAGACTAACAATGACGTCAAAATGACTTTTGTGTAATTGTCGTTATTAGATGTACTTTTAAAGGAAGTCAATATCAAATCCTGCACATAATCAGTGACTTTTTAATGACCAACGTAACCATATTTTGACGTTAAAATGACAAAGGTTTGCTACCTGGGTATTAACATAGATCAATTTTATTATTTATTTTTCTATTAATGCAGTTTTCTTAAATATTTATGCACACTTTTACTCTGCATTAATATTAGTCTTATAAAATTATTAATTTGCACACCTTGTTGAAAATTTTGCTTGATTCCGTAGCCCATACTTTTTGTTTTCCAAGACTAGGAAATTTGTTCGTTTATACAAGTTAAAAAAATTACATATTGAAAAGTAATTATAAACAATCACTGTATTTTAAGATTTTTATCGTAACTTAATTGCTGGCGAGTAACTCAGTTAAATCGGCAAGCGACTGGTAGGTCTCGATGTGGTAATATAAGGTATAAGATTAAAAAGGCGCCAAAGTTCGAAACTAGAATTGAAGGCACTGTTTAAATCTATCTAACACTGAAATAGAAGAATAGAATATAATTTCATAAATATCTTAGTTATAACGTTGATACAAGTTCTGGAGGGTAGGCAACACTCCAAACATATAGTTACAGTGAGGAAGTAAGAAGTGGTGGTTCCTTGTCTGAACAATACGTAGCTAACATACTAAAACCTGAACCAACAAACTAATGGGAGCAGTAAACCCAAAGCAGAAATCCACCAGCACGTGTCTGACTAGCGAATCGCAGGTCCCGATGTGCTAACTGTAACGTAAAATTTAAAAAGCGCTAAAACGGTTAGGAATTAGAATGGAAGAGACCGTTTAAAATTATTCAACACTAAAATTGAACACATAACAAAACACTGGTTATAACGACAAATATATTTATTTCCAAGAACGAGAGGAAAAGAGGTTAAACAAATGTAAGCAAGGTGGAATTAGATATATAGTAACAATTAATAGTTCCACAATAATCACAGTTATAGCGTTGATACAAATCCTGGAGAGTAGGCAACACTCCGCACATAGAGTTATCGTAGTACAGTATAACAAAACCAGATAATATGTAATCTCAAAGTTAAACGTCGATTTAATGCGAATCTAGTGAATTCACAGCCGAAAGCAAATCGCACTTAGCGTAAATTGAAACCGTACAACCAAAAATCTGTGTGCGTTAATTGTGATAACATCAATATCGAAGTCGTATTTTGCGTTCGACAAATACATAAATTATTAGCAAGAAAAAAATGTACTCACAATTCTTCAAGGCATGCGAATAGTTATCTGCATGCTTCAAACATCCTCTAAAATTCCTAAAAAAATAAATTAATAATTAGATATAGTATTGTATCATAAGTAAGTTGCGTGTCTACAAACAATAAATCGTGGCAATCAAATGCGTCAAGCGTCTGAGTGATTTTCACTAATTCCATCGCAGCTGTGCCTCCAAGTTTATTCAAACATCACATGAGATGTAACATTGTTTCGTTAATAATTTCTTTATCAATTCATTTTTTACACCTAAACCCAATTTACAGCATAAGCTTTTATAGCATACACTATAAGTTTATAACGAAATTTATGTTTGTGACATAATATCCATAAGGGACAATGTGAGTAATGTAAGCGATTGTAAATAATTAGTATTTACAGTGATCGCTTTAAGGTCATTAGAAAGAGTCGATATACTAGCGCGTCTCTTAAGAATACCATTGGTTTTTACAGTAACTAAACAAAGATTTAATCGAAATGCGTCGATTGTGAGAAATTGTTATAACAAATTTTTAAATAAATGTTTTCACTATCAGAAATCTTTGTACGTAAAACCTCGAGCATATTAATTTGAAAATTGTCTATTACAGCTGTTAAATCGTTAAGAAAACCTTGGAGTTTATATAAATCATTCAAAATTAAACACAATTTTGCTTGCTGAGTGAAAAGCTGAGGTTCTTTGCTTTTACCCATTTTTTAATTGATTGAAAATAAAAAAATTGAACGACTATCAATATCAATTTTAAGCGTAAAACATACGTTGCAGGGAATGGTCTTGCAACACATGTAATGTACTATAAGCGTTTTAAAGTTAATAAACCTATTTGAGTGAAAGCGTGCAGGAATAGTAGAAAAAATAAAAACACTACTTACAACTTACTTTTTTCCTTGCATAAATTTGGTACAGGGCGGTTGCGGCTGAAGTAAACGTAGTACAAAATTTCTTTGATGCAGTTATCCAGTTTAACAATACAGCGGCTTCTTAACAATAGATAGCGGTGTAACAAATAACTATTATATTGCGGTACCTCGTTACAGGTAGAGCGATTTCTTAAGAAGTAGATAGCGGTTCTTCTGCTGTAAGCGTAGTTAAAACATTAGCCAATTACCAACGTGGAAATCCGGCTCAAAGAACCAATGTAAAGATATTGCGAAACTCGTTTTGCTAACGACCAGCAACGCACGCTCTTTAAAGCGTTTTAGAAATAAAAAAAATAACTATATAAGCGGACGGTACAATCTGTTATCGTTTTATTAGGTTCGAATACACACATCTTTCTTAATAATAATGGCTGTCCGGTGGCTCCTTTCTCAAAATGTTTAGTTTATGCGTATGCACACACTCAATCACAGGCAACAAGTTTATAATATTTGATTAAATTTATTTTTTATTAAATATAAATGTTCCTGTACCATGAAATGTAAACAAAAGTATCTATTTATGAAAGAAAAACATTTTTTTGATCATTATTGGAAGTTGGCAGACTATAATATTTGAACTACCTATTTATCGACGTGCGTTAGGGAAAAGAAAACAAAAAGAAAGAATACTGCTGCAAAAAATCTAGAAAAGCGACAGTTTTCAAGACAATACTTTATTACTTAAAACCTCGTTTATAGAAATACGTTTGTTAAAACGCCTCAAATCTCAACCAAACGTATTAATACATCATTGTGGAAGGTTAGACAATTATCAACATTTGATTGCCGAGGTATTGCTAGATGTCACAACAAAATTGCTGAGGATCAAAAATGCTGTTATCAGTTATATCAATAATATTCTCCGTTATAAATCTCACTACTGTAGAGCAAACAATTACACTCAGGAATACTTAGCAACAGGGACGACACTTACAGTAATGTATAAACTTTACAAAAAAGAATATGTAAATACGGTCAGTTCCTCCTCCTGTGAAAAATGTTTTTTAAATAACTTTAGTTTCAAATTTAACAAACTCAAAAAAGATACATCTAACAAACGTGACGTGACGTGACACTTTTGACACCAGCTGGTGAAGAAAAAGATAAAATCAGATGAGAACATAGTGCGCATTTGGCAGAAGCAGAGAAAGTTGGAAACAAGATGAATAGTGATATTAAAGAAGCAACTCAAAGTAATGAAATAGAAACACTGACCTTTGATATGTAGAAGGCACTTTAGTTACCACGTCTTAATACGAACGTTATATTTGATAAAAGACGGTTGTGGCTCTACAACTGCGGGATATAGGCAAGGAAAGAAACAGAAATTTATTTTTAATTGTGACTAAAAGACAAGCGGGTCGCGGTGCCCAAAAGTTGAGCTCTTGTTTGCTATTGTATGTTAAAAATATTGTCTGAACTGTTAAAATTGTTATATTAGGAAGCAACTACTGCGGAGGACAAAAGAGAAATATTAAAATGGTCCTTTTTCTTAAATGTGCTCTTGAAGAATGCGTTCTCAAAAGGCACATCAAAATATTTTTTCCTGAAGACTACGTCCAGGTTATGGAAATAATATTTATTAAAAAGAAGATTTTGTTAGTACTCTAAAACTTAATATGGAAACAACTAATAGAAAGAAAAGCTGTAAAAGAAGAAAAGATCATTTGGTTAAAAGTTAAAGAAATAAGAATTTTGAAATAAAAACTTTACAGTACTTTTATCAAAACAACTTATGAAGACACTGACGATTATAAAAAAAATTAATATTAAGAAAAGACAAAAAACTACCAGTCAGCATTCTCTCAGCATTTGCAACCACTTTGGCTCAATGGAGAGTCTGTTGCAGAAACTAAACTGAAAGCTATTAAAAGTTACCTACACCTAACTCCTCTGGCACAAACAATCGAAGAAGACATAGGGAGATATAATTAATTGTTTCAAACCACGTACTTTTTAACTAATTTACTGCTTTTCTAAACTCATTTTTTATAAAAGATTATTATAAAAAAGAAAATAACGGAACGGTACTATAACCTCACTTTAACAAACATAAAATTAATAAATGCTAAATTAATGTATTAAACAAATTTAATAGTAAATAAATTAAGGTTAAGTAGCATTGCATTTATTTGAAATATAATTTTATAACTGGTAATATAAATGTGGACAAATTGAAATAAAGTAAATACAAAGTTTTAACTTGTTTTACATCAGTCATTTTTTAAACAAAAGTAAACATACATGTTAAATAAATATTAAAATATCTATATCGTGCACTTTATGCAAGGTTTTTTATGTAATTATCCGTTATTTAATTTAAAATTTAATTAAACAGATAAAAACTTTGTAGTATTATTGGAAGAATATTAAACGATAAAAGTTTATAAACCGATTCAACATATAACAATCGTTGGAGTTAAATTCAGAACAAAATTAAGTAAAGTCGGAGTTAAATTTGATTCAAAATGTCACATTTTTAATTAAAAACTTTGTTTAGTTTTAACTTTAACTAACGTCTTTAATTTACTTATTTTACAAGTATTTGAAGTGTCATGAATATTAATCTAATTAGAGTTGGTAATATACGTATATACCTTAAGGGTTCTATGAATGTAATTAATTTTAGGCAATTTAATAAAATTCTATTCTAAGCTTGCTTTGTACTTAACACTTTCTAGCTTTAGAAGTTATTCGTCGCAAACCTAATTTAAAATAACTAATATAATTTTGTTGACCAGAACAATTAATTTATTAATAGTTTTATCTAGTTTAGTTATATAAATATTTTTATCTGTAATAACTTGTTTGCTTGCTTATTTGTGTTTTTACCTTCATACTTTTAACAGTCACTTGTTATATTATTCTTGAGTAAGTTATTTTGACATCTTATCTATAATGACGGTATTGTTTATAAAAATAAGCTTAAAAAACTTGCCGAAAGCTTTATTTTGACGTTCGATTTTTGCTTTAATTATTCGTGTCGTTGTTGAGGTTAATATTGTTTTTATGCATGTTGATGTACATAAATCATTTTTTTAAAACTTATTTTAAAAATCTAAAATCGTGGAATTGTTAAAATCAAAGATATGTCCAGTAGGTAATGGATTAATCATAAATTCTTCCAAATTAGCGAAACACGTGACGGTATCATAAATTGCTATGACCATTACGGGAAAATCAACGTACATCGCAAAAATATGAGTCAATGATTACCCTAGGAAGACTTTCAGAAAAGGAGCTATAATAATACACCCATTTATAACAAAGATGCTTATGAAATTTTAGGAGTGAAAACTCTGCTGGGCGTTTACTTTAGAACGTACATGTGAAGTGTATCACAGTCACCGGAAAAATAGTTTCAATTTGACATTTTATTGCACTGCACTAAAACATTTTTAATATAAAAAATTCAATTTCTGAACTAGACATCACTGAACTAAATATTAATCGTGTATCAAGATAGCAATACATTGAAAAATGCCGACAGCATTTCTGGAAACTGTGGTGGTCAAAATGTTTAACTAATTTGCAAGACAAGA
This sequence comes from Aquatica leii, assembly GCA_035610365.1. Lineage (NCBI taxonomy): Eukaryota > Metazoa > Arthropoda > Insecta > Coleoptera > Lampyridae > Aquatica > Aquatica leii. The sequence continues at coordinate 78,106,994 of CM069433.1, forward strand.
TTAAGTAGAAATCAAAATCAAACAAAACATTCAATTTTAACACCGGGATGTTGATGCTGATACAAGAACAACCTGCGTTACAATGAAAGTTCGGACGTATCACCGACTTACACCCTGGCAAAGACAATGTAGTTTGAGTAGTCACATTAAAAGCTAATCGTAATGAAACTATTAAACGTGCAACTACAAAATTATGTGTGCCTCGAATCGAAGACAATAACGAAAGTGCGTGAGATTGTAACACATGGTGAACTGTAAAATAATTAATTTTAAAATTTCAACATGTTTATTAATATTTGTAACCGGCGTTGAAATTTGGTCGTGAATCTTTTGTGAAAGACTCCGTATTCAGATTTATTTGACTTAATTTTTTTTAAGCGATTGATTAGTTCCGTGAAAGCGTCGAAAACGTTTCACTCGTTTAATTTTATTACGTCAATTTAAGTTGATTTGTATTTATTAGTTATTTCACAATTATTATTTTTTTTTTAAAACGCATAAAGTTCAGTGGTCTTGATTTTGATTTAGTGTTTTAATTCTGGTTATTTTATTGGAATAACAACTTTATCTAATTTATGATTTCCTTTCTGGAATGTAATTTGATTAATATTTCTTAGTATCTACTTTTGTTTATTTTAAAGTCATTTTCGAGCGCATTTGATAATTTAACAGACTAAGAAGTTTTTGTGAGAAGATTTTCTTTCTTTTCGTGTACGTACGTGATCTGACGCATGTGGTGACAATATTTTTCATCTTTTACAAAGATTTTACGGCGCAAGTTTATTGAATTAAGTGGGATTACGAGGTGATATAAGGATTAAAATTTTGATTTTGAGGGAGATTTTTGGTGGCAATTAAGAATACCGGGTGTACCGTGATGTAGTCAAGTGTTTGGGGTGCTTTTACCCTACCGTGATGTAATACCGCGGAAGTTAAATGGAACCGTAAAAATTAAGTGTGGTGGTGGAAAAGTTTGGTTTTCCAATTTCGTAATTTACGGTTTAATATTCTTCATGGTTTCAAAAATAATGCTCACTTTCGAGTTGGATTTGCTATAAATGTGTTGTGCTAAAAATCTAGTCTTTGCTTTTGTGCGGATTTCAATTCTGTGTTAAAAGAAAATTCTTCCGCCGTCATTGCATTGTTTGGGGCACCTTCCAACGTTTCTTCCCGTAGACAACTGGTCACCTAGAATCAACCACAGGTTCTTTCCTGGAGTTACGACGATAATTCAAGGTATTTATTTTGCACCATTTATTGAAATGTGAAATTATTGTTTTTAAGAGAAAACAAAACTATCGCGAATTGCGGTACCAATAATGTAACTAATAATTGTTAGTATTTGTCGAAAATACGTAATAAAAGAATTTTCGTCGAAGTAAAGTTTTACATTGGACGTAATTGTGAAAATTTACGAATACAAATTTTCGTCTTTATTAATAACGAATTATTTCGTCTTTTATATTCAAGTAAGTTTATTTATGTAATGCGCCCACGGCCGTGATTTTAGGTAATTAAGATTTACTAATTTTTGCTTTGTTTTATTTCTTTAAATTTTGTATTTTTTTTATTGCGGGCTGTTATATTTTTGTTGATATCAATAGTATTCTTTTATTACATTTTTCATATATTTCATTTTTTTTTGTGTGTTCAAATAAGTTCAAATAAATGTTAAATTGTTAAATGTAAACAGCTTTTAATTCCGTCGGCCTCCGCGTGTGTAACTTTATTAGATTACTTCAGATTTTAGTGAGATACACTCTTTTAAGGTAAGTCCGTTTAGAGTGTATCCTTCAGGAGCGGGCTTGTGGTTGGCAAGGGCCAGAAGTCCATTAAGCTTTACTCCTTCCACCCTTTCATTTTGACTTTATTACTTTTCGATTTTGTGGTTTCGTCAAGTTTATCCAAATCAATCACGAAATTTTAAAAATAACCCATCCCGTCTCCACTGAGCAGTGGCACAACATCGTTTATGTTACCTTATTTCAGGCAGTGACATTGTTTCAACTTTTGCATGTAACATATTAAGTTAATCATGTAATGTACAATTATATGAAAGTTATTAAATAACATTTTTCACGGGGGCGGCTATGTTAGGTGTGATGATTGTTTCGTTGTATCGGATAAGTTTAAATTACTAAAGGTTTAAGTGCTAAAATTCGTTTATTTATTTACTTACACTACTAATTTTCATTAAGGTACATAAAAGACTAACTACTGAAACGCTGCAGGTAGATATTTTACCAAAAGGGTCACAGCTCCCTCTTTACCTGCCCTACAATATAAATTTACATTATGTTTAATAATTATTTTCTACATCCTCCGGCCGCGAAACTATCTCTGTATCTCTAACGGATACAGAAGTTGTATTGGACGTCGGAGATAAGTTCCATTTCCACATCTAAGTTTGCAGGCCCGCACCTTTCCGTCGCGCCCAACAAACACTTCTTCCGCTATTCCCATCTTCCACATGAGACATTTTGTATCATGCCCGTGTATTAAAATTAAATTGTTCACACGTAAATTACATTCCCGCACATTAACATTATGATGAGCACTCCGTAGTTGTTGTAGATATTCGGTGGACCATCGCTTTCAAAACGTATCTAATGCTTGCACGCGTCCTTGCCATTGTTTACGAAGAACCGCTTCTTGTGTATCACCGACGATTGCAGGAATCGTAGTTACATTGGGGCCTCGAAGAAAATGGCGTTAATGGTAATAACTCACTTGGATCATTGCCGATGTAAGTCAACGGTCTTGCGTTTACTGTTCCTTCAATTTCAATAAGTAATGTTATTAATTCTTCCCGATTAAGCAAATTTCTTCCGACGGAAGCTTTTAATCCATTTTTTACGGATTTGATTAATCGTTCCCACCAGCCGCCCCAATATACGGCACGCTTGACTATGAATTTCCATCTGATACGATGTTCACTGTTAAACTTGTTGAGAGCGTCACTGTTTAAAAACTCACCTATCACACTTAAGTCTTTAGATAACCGTTTGAATGTCTTTGCGTTGTCCGAATATATAATTATCGGCACACCTCTGCGTGCAATAAACCTTCTTATAGCCAAAATTGCTGTTACCGCATTTAAATTATTTACCAACTCTAAATGTATGGCCCTGGTAACCGCACAAGTAAACAACAGCAGGTAAGCCTTTTGTTGTCCGTTTTATTTGAAATATAACGGGCCCGCAAAATCAACGCCCGATACTTGAAATGGTGGTGAACCCTGTAGTATTCTATCTTTAGGAAGTGGTGCAAATGGTTGCGATGCTGCCTTTCTACGTAATATTTTACACGTAAGGCACCTGGATAATATAGTCTTAATTAAATGCCTTGCCTTTATAATCCAGTAACGTTGCCGAAGTTCGTAAAGGATTGAATTTACACCGCCGTGATGCAAGCGTCTATGAATCAAATTTATTAAAAGTATGTTAAGATGAGCCCTTTTTGGTAACAAGATTGAATGCTTCAAAGAAAAGTCGACCGTTAAATTTTGTAGACGTCCGCCTACACGCATTATTCCGTTTCTATCTAAAAATGGATTCAACGTCAAGATTTTCGAATTTCTATCAATGTTTTCTTTCTTTATTAACGAAATTACTTCCGCATTGTATTCTTGTATTTGACAGTCCTTTATTAAAATTATTTCTGCTTGATCCATTTCTTCTGCCGTTAGGTGACCAACTACCTTCAATTTCTTACAGCGGCTATTATTAATGAAACGCATTATATAAGCAGTGATACGCAACAACCGATTAAGATCACTGTAATTTGTTGTTTCTATGAAACTACTAAGAGTAACAGGATCCGTAGTAGAACTTCTTGTTGTGGAGATTAACGAAAAATCCGCCTCAAAACTGTGGTTACCTGCCGGCCAATTGTTTTCGCTTTCTTTAAGCCATAGTGGTCCAACTTGCCACAGTTGTGAATCCACTAGCTTTATTGCATCAATGCCTCTTGTCAGTAAATCAACCGGATTTGAACTTGCAGGACAATGTCGCCAATCCACTTCCTTTGATAATGACTGGATTTCTTTCACACGATTAGCGACGTACGGTTTTCATCGATTATGATTTCCTTGTATCCAATGTAAGGCTATTTTTGAATCAGTCCAACATACGATCTTATTTATAATAACAGACGTATTTCTTATAAACCGTTGCAGACGCGCCGCTAACAAAGCCGCCGTTAACTCTAACTTTGGCAAGCTCAGTGATTCTTCAGCTGCACCTTTTAATGGAGCAACTCGAGCTTTAAAACATACAAACGCTACTTGAGACATGCCATATGAATCTACACTTCGTATATACGCTGCGACACCGTATGCTTGTAAACTGGCGTCTGAAAACACATGTAATTCAGTACACTTGCTATCACTGGGTAAACACTGCCTTCGAATTGTAAAATCGCATAATGTTTTAAGTTGCATTGTATACTTGTTGATGTCGTTGCACAGTTCTGTTGGCAAAGAGTCGTCCCAGTTTGGTTTGGGTTGCCATATGCGTTGAAATATTATTTTTAATTTAATTACATACGGATTAATAATCCCTATCGGATCGTATACTCTCGCGATTAACTGTAACACATTTTGTTTAGTTACAGCGTTTATGTTTCTTACAAATTTTATTAATCCATTTAAATCTACGTTCAATCTGTCCATATTTACACACCACTTAATACCTAACACCTTATGTACATTTATGTTGTTAAATCCATTGTCTATGTTTAAAGTTTTATCGTTTGTTACCCATTTTCTTAACACCATACCCGCTTCACTAAGAATTCTAGTTGCTTCGTTTTTTAATCGTTTTGCAAACTCGGCACTAGCTACACTTACAATTAAATTGTCTACATAAAAACTATTAATTAGTTTTGTTATCACTTCCAGATTTTCGTTTTCAAAACTACGTAGGTGCTTTCGAAGAACGGCACTTAGAAGAAAAGAACTGCAAGTTACCCCGAAAGTAACTCTTGTCATCCTGTATGTGTTTAATTTGTTTTGTGCATCATACCAAAGAAACCTATGGTAATCTCGTTCACGTTCATGAAGTACAATTTGTAAGAAAGCCTTCTGAATGTCGGCAGTAACACCGATGTTTCCATATCTAAAATTTAACAACGTCAGAAACAAGTCTGGATTTAGATTAGGTCCCTTGTTAAGCATATCGTTTAAAGATTTACCGTTGCGTGAATGGGCGGAAGCATCAAAAACAACTCTTATCTGCGTAGTTTCTTTGTCTTCCCGAAACACGGGTCGGTGAGGCATATAATACACATTGCTTACGGTTTTAAGTTTGGTGACCGTTTCTGCGAAGCCCGATGTAATTAGTTCCTTAATGGCGTTATTATACAAGTCCAAATTTCCATTATTGTGTGATATTGTTCTTAATCGTTCGGCTCGTACACATGCGCCAATATAGTTTGTATCACCTAAGTCATCGTCTTCGTTTTTCCAGGGTAGCATGACCTCGTGTCCTTGTGCATTTCTCTTAATCGATGCTTCCGTGAATGAATTTAAACGATGATTTTCCGATTCTGGAAATATTCCGATAGCCTCTAGATTCCAAAGCCAATCTAATTTATGTTCCTCATAAACCACTGACGCGTGTAACACAGTTTGTAAGTTCGTGATCACATTCGCTGCACTTACAGCGACAGGGCTATGTAATGCAAATCCAAATCGGGTTTCCACTGCCACTAATCGTTTGTTTAGTCTTTCTGTGCGACCGGTAACTATTGACCAATAATCATCAGCCCCAATTAACACACTAATCCCACTAATATGCTGCACGTTCTGCGGAATTTGATCTACTAGCTGTAAACCTTTAAAATTGTAAAGACTTTCTTCTGGAAGCTGTTGAATGTCCATACAAATTTCCGGAACCTCGATTGCTTCTGCGTTAAGTACAGTGTCGTTGAATTGACTTTTCAATTTAATTAACACACGGTTGCACATCCTTGCGGGTGCGTGATTATTGCTTCCGAATCCTGCTATACTCACGCAGTGTTGACCAATTACTGGTAAATTTAAGGCCCTTGATACGTTTTCCTTAACGAAAGTTAATTGGCTGCCACCATCAATAACTAATCTAATAAGTTGCATGTTGTCGTTGTTACCTGCGTATACGCAAGCCGTTTGTAATATTACGTTTTTGTTAGAATTAGTCATTAAGCTTGACACTGACCCGTCCTTTGTTGCATTTGTATGCTGAGCCTCGGACAGCGCTTCTTTGAAAACAGGCTTGGCGGTATTCGGTTTCCAATCTGGGTTTGCACATTGATGTAGTATGCCGTCTTTTGCATTTTCTGCAGTTTACAAATTTGTTTGTGCACATCCGAGCATTATGATTTTTCTTGGTACACTTAAAGCATCTTAAATCTTTCTTTAAAAGTTGTTTTTTCATTACAACGTGAATTTCACTGTCACACAATTGAGTTTTATGATTCTGTTTGCAGAAAAAGCACTTAAGATTATCCTTATCCTCCGTCATGACTAAACTTGTTGCGGTTGCTGGGAAACGTTTTAACTTATCGCATCGGGGTTTTTCTCTGCGAACTTGATCATTCGACTTTAAAGCTTTTTCTAAAGAATCCAGCTCGTTTTTTAGAAACACTAATAAGTTATTAACTTGTTTATCCGCACTTCCTTTGCTTTTGACTGAACCGTCGTCTCTGTCTATAGCACTATTGTCTAATTGTTTGCAATTTTCTTGCCTAAAATAGCTTAAACGCAATTCGGTTGGAATGGATCTTAATAAACTATTTTTTAATATTACACTATACTGAGATTGAGGTACCTCTAAAACCATTAATGACCTTATTGATGATGTAACCAGATTATAGTTCTTTCTTAATGTATATACATCGTATCTTCATCTCATTTGTTCTAACTTCATGATTCCCTGGTAATACTCTTCTATAAGATCGTCGGTGTTACCGAATTGTTCTTTTAGTATACCCAAGGCCTCTTCATAAAATATCCCCGACGTTGGAAATCCTTCGATAGCTGCAGCCGCTGGTCCCGAAACATGGCTCTTTAAGTAATTGATACGTTCCCCGTCTGTAAGCTCGGTATTTTCGTGGACGGACAATTTGAATTGTTCCCAAAAAGGTATCCAACTCCTGGGACTTCCATCCAACTTTGTTAATCTGATCCGTTCTAATTTCGTTCTTCTTTGTGCTATATTTAAAGAAACTTCTGCTGGCGTCGTTGTTTGAGTTTGCAATTTCTCTAAACTGGCTTTATGAAATTCAAGTCGTGTAACTAATGTGGCCGCAACTTCTTCATATTCTAGCGTTTTTGTTAACTCCTTTTGTACATTGTTTTTTAAATGCGGAAGCACTTCGTTGTCGCTTTGTTTGAGGCTATCTGCTGCGAGTTTTAATTTCGTGATGCCCACATAGATTTCCTCAAGATTATGTTCTCGGTCTAGCACCGCGTTAATAGAATTCGCAGTTTTTGTTAATTGACTACGATACATATTACGTTTAGTAAATTCCATTGTTAGCACTTATCCCCTACGTTAACGTTTTGATATTATCCGTGATTCGCGTTTACATTCACCGATTAAAGTTCCCGGGTTTCGGCACCAAAATGTGATGATTGTTTCGTTGTATCGGATAAGTTTAAATTACTAAAGGTTTAAGTGCTAAAATTCGTTTATTTATTTACTTACACTACTAACTTTCATTAAGGTACAGAAAAGACTAACTACTGAAACGCTGCAGGTAGATATTTTACCAAAAGGGTCACAGTCCCCTCTTTACCTGCCCTACAATATAAATTTACATTATGTTTAATAATTATTTTCTACATTAGGTAAAAGTTTATTATACGTATATCAAGTATTTTATGAGATTTATTGTTAAGAGCTAAATATTAAAAGAACAAAACATTAAAAGTCACATTTATCACGTTTAAACACCCAATTGGTCATGCTTCAGTATTTATGTTATTTATGGATTTGTATGGGGTGAAACGTCTTAAAAAAATTTAACTTTTTCTGGAGTGTAAATTGGTTTGAACATGCGCCCCACGTATTTCTGTAACATATTTTTTTTTAGTTTTGTTTATTTTTGTTGGTTACGTTCAAGAACCTGGCCCTTCAAGCAAAGAAAAATGCTAAATGCGACACATCAGTCAAACAACCCCAAACAGTTGTTAATCCAATTTTTTATCTTTTGTTTTGTTGGGCAATATACATCGCACTTGTATAGTCTAGCTTGTATACTACATCATGTTTTTCTTTTATGTTTGTTTTATTTTTAGTTTTACTGTACAGTATGTTGTAAATGTATTTTAGTTGAATACAGTTATTTTGATGTTTGTTTAAAAAATTGGAATTATTCTATTTGTTAGAGTTGGTACATCGCTAGACTCAAAATGCATTATCATCGGAACTAAACCAACACGTAAAATTTCAATTTGTTAGAGTAAGAGAAAATGGTTCTTTCTTTATTTGGAGCTAATAATGGATCTTGATTCAGGTCATGTTCATAAAAATACATTGTCATAGGAACTAAGTCAAGATATAAAAATTCAATTCTGTAGGACACGATAAAATGGCTTTTTCTTTATCTGGAGCTAATCATTAATGTCGATTCAGGTCATTTTCATTATAAAAGTACATAGTCATAAAAACTGAACCAACATTTAAAAATCCAACTCCGTAAGATAAGAAAAAGTCATTCTTCTTCTGCATAGAATTAATTATGGATGTCAATTCAGGTCATGCTTATTGTAAAAGTACATAGTCATAGAAACTGAACCAACATGTAAAAACTCAATTTCGTGGGATAACAGGAAATGGGTCTTTTTTATACATAGAGCTAATTTTAGATGTCTTTTAATTTCTGAGCATCATATAAAAAAATGTTAAACAAAGCTTGATAAAATTTATAAAAAGAAAGCAAATTTTAACAATTTATCTCAACTTCTGTTATAAGTGCTCTTCACTGTGGACTAAATATTTTATGGTGCAAACATTAATCTTGACAAAGAGGTTAATAAACAATGGTCCTGAGTAAACAAAATCCCTGGACAGGTGTAGTTGATATCACTTTAATTGTGAATGTACACTCAAATTAAAAAGTATTTGGTAGGAAATTTAAATCAGTCATAGGTTACCCTTGCAGATAATCATTTGACGTTGTTGAAGCTTGAAGTTATTTCACTTTATGATTTTAATGTTATAAAATTTTAAGCTTTCGCGGTTGTTATGTTTATGATTGTAAGCGACTTTTGGCTTAGACCGTGTCGTAGTTAAACACCCAGATTTAGGTTTGGTCTTAATCTCTTCTTGAGAGCCAAAACAAGAAGTAGAACTTGGCTTTTGTCGTATATAAGGGAAAGTTTATCGAAAAACTTATCATTTTTGATAACCTTTCTGGCTTCCGAATGAACGGTTTTCTTTGATTTAGATTCTAGGTTGGTAAATAACAGCTGAAACAATACAAAAAGTAAGTAATGTAAAAATCTTTATCAGAAATTAGTTACACCAAAGAAGTCCCACACATTAAATAAAGAAAACATTGATAACTGTTTAATTTGTGCTGTAACAAAGAGTATTGGTTAAACAAGGTATGCATTATTAATGTTTTCCTTTTCATTGTCATATATCTAATTTAAAATTTTTAAATCATTTTTATATTTGGCGTTGCCAACAACTTGTGTTGAAGATTGTTAAAAACATTTTTGGTAAAACTTGATACAAAAATAAAAAAAGATAGATGTTTCATAATTCTGCAGGGAGAAATAAAAAATCAAAATCAGTTGAAAATTTTCAGAAAATATATACAACTTAGACCAGCATTAATATCACGCAGTCGATTCTTCATAAACTTCATTTAAGAATGCACTGTTCAACGTGTGGCAAAATAACCCAATTTAGAGAGTACATTATTATACACGAGACATCTTCAGGCACACTACGACAAGTATTTTAGGAAATGCAGGAGTTAGTATAGAAAATATAGTGAGGTATGGCGGATGACGGTCATCAACAGTAGCAGGTTATATTCACGGATCAGAAATTACTAAAATAAATGTTGCCAGTAAAACATTAGGAAAACCATGTTTTACTAAAAACCTTGCAAGCTTACACATTCAAGGTACTTCTGTTAACAATTTATCACGCACATTTAATGCTTTTTTGTTTTGTTGAAAATTCTTTGTCGTCAGGCGTGCGCATTTACAAAAATGCATAATTTATAAATATTATTTTTTGTTCACATTCTGAAAGATTTAAAAGTCGACAAAAGGAAAACGATCAATTTAAACAGAATCTCCTTAAATAAATAACTCTTTTGTGCTGCCAACATCACAAACGTCAATATAAGTTTGTTAGTGTAGGTACGTAATGAGCGAAAAAAGCATTAGAGCGGCAAAATGTAATTAGATATCTAATCATTTATTATACTAGTATAAGTATGCGACAGGTGGAAAAGTCATTTAAAAAACTTCACTATTCACTACTGCGTAGTGACATATTCTTTACATTGACAGTTCAGTACAACTTACTTTATCACTATTGTAACGTCCCGTTAGAGTTCATTACATTAAAATTCAATTTTAGAGCAAAAGCGTTATTTGATGATCCTTGCGCAGATCTCAAAATTCGTACGTGCAAGTGCGATAGATAGAGATTTTATGCGATGAAACGATTTATAGATCGAACTAAAAACGTCGACCAGTAATCGCCATTTTAATTGTTTTGATTGTTTCTTTCCGTTTACTTATTTGTTCTTATTATCGTTTCTCAAGTCTATTAATAAAACTACAACCCGTTTTTTTCAAAACTCCGCTGTCTGTATTATTAAGTTACAAGTAAGTAAAATATTTCTTGTGATCGATTTTGTTACGATTCAAGTTTGATTACAGCATATCTGATGAACGCGAAATTAGTGCTGCTGCATCTTCGGCTACGAAAAGAGGCACATATCCTACAGAAGGACAATAGTATGGAATGTTTATTAGTATTTTAAAGAAAGAAATGAAAAAAGTAATTGTTAGGTTATGCATTACGTACATTCAATAATTTACTTTTATTTTGTAAAGGCAATCTTATCGATACGGTTGTTTAAGCAACAGGAGTTTCATGAGCTACTGTAGTACGTATTGTACGAGAAGGCAAGTTAATTGAAACTAGTGAACAAACTACATTTAAATCACCGAGAAAAGAATTTCATAATGGATCTCCTAAATTAACCGTAGACAATTGTGGTGAACAAACTATACGAAGAATTGTTTACAATTTCCATCTTACTGATGGACGAACGCCTACTTTGAAGGCTATTTATGAGAAAATCAAGGATGACGATACTATTGGCTTTTCTGGCAAAGAAACTTCATTAAGAAAAATCTGAAAAAAACTAGGATTCAGGTATAATAATTAATTTCTTTAATTTACTCGATGTTCTACTTTTACTGAAATAAATAATTTGATTATGTTTTGTAAATAAAATCGTAATTCTTGAACTTAAATTGAAGGTTAAATATAGATTTCTTTTAGATGGCAAAAAACCACTGATAATCGTCCTATGTTGATGGAATGTAGTAAGTATCGTAAAGAAGGACGTCCCGTCGTTTATACCGATGAAACTTACATTCACGCTTCTAATACAACTTCTTACCAATGGACTGATAAATCAAATCAAGAGCTGAAATGCCCAATATCTAAGGGTAAACGGTTAATTATTGTACATGCTGGTGGTAATGATGGATTTGTGAATAATGCACTATTGATATTTAAATGTGGTCAGAAAAGTGCAGACTACCATGACGAAATGAATTTTAACAATTATAATCGTTCGTTGGAATAATTAATTCCCAATTTTTCCAAAAATTCTGTAGTGATTATGGATAATGGCAGTTACCATAATATTTTGGCAGTTAAAACTCCCAATTTTAATAATAGAAAAGCAGAAATGAAATTGTGGTTAAATGAACGTGGTATTAAGTACGAAGAAAAATCTACAAAAGCAAAACTGTATAATTTAATACTGATAAATAAGCCGATCAATAAGCAATACTCGGTTGATTCATTATTTGTTAAACATGGACATACTGTATGTCCTTTACTACCTTATCATCCAGAATTAAACCCTATAGAAAAAATTTGGGGTATTATTAAGAACTGGGTTGGAACTAGAAACATCACGTTTAAATTAAATGAGGTGGAATCTTTGGTAAAAGAAAAAATTGCTAGTGTAGGTGCAAAGAGATAGTCACAAGTATGTCGGCACGTCCAAGAAATTGAAGAGGGGTATATACAAAAAGAACATATAATAGACACTTATTGTGAATCGTTAACTTTTAATGTCAACGACTCATCAGATGAAGACTCGTGGCTGGTCCGATGAGGATGAGGAAAAGCAAGGATTAATATCTGTGCATTTTAAAGTCATTACCGGAATAAACGAGGACCATTATTAGATCGATTTAGATAAACAAATATAAAATTATGTGATGTATTCGGTTCAAAATGTTTTACTTATTTTATTATTATAAGTATATAAATGATATGTTATAAAAATTTTAAATTTGGTTAAAATATATTTAACTGCATTATTATTTTTTTATGGTGAATGAATGATTAAGTCTTGAAGTATGTGCTTTTTGCTTATTTTTTCAAAATAAAAAAAAAATCTTGCATGATAAAACTTTCAAATTTATTCTTTCTTTTCATTTGGTATAGTCACACAAGTGAGTCCTTTTTAACATCAATTAATGAGTTCGTAGTAACTGCATTCATTCTATTCAAAATTTTATTAAGATGACGAGCTTTTAATAGTTCGTTTCTAAGTTTAGGTTTCATTTCCGTTCATATTTTTCATTTATTTAGACTTATTTTTGTTGGTGTTACTTCAATATAAATAACAACGAAGTACAAATTTAATTCCATTTATTTTAGTTACCTTGTATAAATTATAGCATACACGCACCATGTATAAAAGTAGTCTAACTTTTTCAGAGTGGATTGTAGCAAATCAGCTGATCGTTCTCGCGCAGCTTGGGATCAAACAATAACGCGTTCACTCTACATTCGTTTATTTTTTGCAACTAATATTGCACATAAATTTATTCAGTTTGGCAACGTCGCGTTGTTTCAAATCTACCTGGGATGTAGCTTAAGCTTGCACTTCCGTTTGAACAATCTTGCGTAGTTCACGTAAGTGATGAAAGGAAGACAAATTTTCTTGATTATGGCGTAAAAACCCATGCAATTTAATTCTTCTACATTCCATCTAATTGTTGGCGAGTTTACTTTTATTTTGATATAATTTTTCTATTGAATTTAACATTTTTAGTGATTTCGCAATGTTACGCAATATTTAGACAAAGGAATTTATTTTCAATGCCGTTGCTAAGCATGAGTACATCATGTCATTTAAAAAACTATTCTAATTATTTATATTTAAGGTCTTTTTTATTCTGGATCTTTTCGTTTACTGGATTTTTTCTTTTTTACTGGGTCTTTTCTTTTGGTTTTGTCGTTTAATTAATGGATTATCAGTTATTGAAGTTTATTATACATTGGTTTTATTCCTGTTGTTGAAGAATTTTATCACGTCAACCAAGATGTGCTAAAAATAGAAGATATCCGATGTCATATTAATTATGGTGAGTCAACTGGAATTAAGTTACTACATTTTACATTCAAGTAATTAAATTGTGTTATTAAAACTTTTCGGGAAACATACTCGATAACAAATCAAACGTTTACGACATTTGCATTTAATATCAATTAATAATTAAGTATAAGAGTTGATGCTTTTTATTCATCACCGATTTAAAGGTGATTGGCGCCCAAATATTGTTTTAATCCATATTTTGTTTTATTCAAATACTGTTTTATTCTAAATATTGTTTAGATTCAAATAATGTTCATTTTTCTTTAATGTAAATAGTGTATTATGTTATAGTTAGTAAATTAAAGGAATTCACGTCTTTGTATTTATTTTGATTCAAGCTCACACCCAGAGGTCTGTGTCTCCGATTGCTGCCGTGGTTATATTATTTTGCATTTATTAAATGTATTTTCACATTTTTTATTATACGTTCTTTATTCGGAGTATACTTTTTATTACATTATTGGACTAGTCCAATAAAGTACCACATTCTGGACACTAAGCTGAATCTTTATCAAGGCTTTTATGATGCAGTCATACATAAAATAATTTAGAAGTTTGTTATATAAAAACAGATGTCACCACATTTTCTTTGACTTAACATACACTTTTCAAGTTATACGCCATGTTTAAAACAATGGTATTATAATTTTTAGTTTTTAATTAGACATATTTGATGCACTCATATTCTAGTAACGCAAAACATTGCGTTTATTTTTACACAAAAACATGATACTTATACTTAATAAATGTGTACTAAATTATAAAACTTAAATGTAGTTTTTACATTTAAGACTTGGTTTAGGTAATATAAATACTTTTATTTGCCATAGCCGTTAATTAATTTAGAACAATGGTACTAGTAACGTTTTTTAACATAAACTAGTAATTTAAATCAAACAAGAAACACATTTGTTAATTAAATAATTAATAAATACAATTTATTTTACAAACATACTAAACAACAATTCAATTTGCTTTTGTAGCAAAATTAAATGTAGAACAGCAAATTTTACATCAACAATTTTTGAAACAATTTGTACTAGCTTTGTGTAATTAAAACCAATAATAACTTCAAACGTGCATAAGTAAAATGATGTTGACAACATCTGCAATAATAGCACTAATAATTTAAGAAGTATTTGAAAAAATCTGATAGCAAAAAATGTAAATTAAATTCTTAGAAATTTTCGAAGCTCGATTTCTTTATTCACACAATTCATAATCACGTAATAAACAGATCTGTAAGGGTTTTTACAGTTTATAAGCAGACGTTTTTTAATAATTTCTAATTTTCGATTGTTGAGTTTTTTATACTGTTATTGTTATTAAAATAAATATTTTTAATATCTAGTTTTTAATTAGTTCAAGTAACAACTTTATTTTTGTTTTTTAATACTAACTACAAAAACAGAACAAATGTGACACAAACATCAAAGAAAACAGAACGAAAACAAATTTGTTATTGTTATAATACATTTGAATTATTAGCGCTTATTTAGATTATGGTTAATATTCTACTTTTACATTTCGTTTTCAGTAAGAACTGTATATAATAAAAATTTACATTTATTACTGACGCTACAATAATTTTTCTTAGTTTATTATTTCAACATTATTAATTTTTATTATTAAAATTTTACGTTTTTTTTATTGACAAGCATTTAATACTCATTAATAATAATTAAAGAAAAAGTATAGCAATCTAAATTTCTTAAAGCTTGAATATTAGATTTTTGATGCATAAATCAAACTTTTGGCTTAACTTTAAAAAAATTACTCTCGAAAGACCTATTGTAGATAAGAATAACCGAGCAAGGAAGAAAATTAATAATTCATGAAATTCTACTTAAGGTAGAAAGTGTGTTTACAATAGAAAGAAAAAATAACTTAGATTTTTTAATAATAATAGAACAGTAGAATATGTTGTTTAGTTCTTAGATTGGAACTAAAATTTAAGGCATTAGAAATTATAGATTAAATTTATTGTAACATAATTTTATTTGTACTATATTAGAGGGAAACAACCTAATATAAAATTAAAATCATGTGTCATAATTTACTAATTATGTCAATTAAATCTATGTATATAGAACCAGGATTTAAGGCGTTAATAAACATTAATTACATAATTACTGAAGTCTTGCTAGAATACTATTTATTATGAGGTACGGTTATGAATTCCTCCAAAAACTTGTTATATAATGATGTATTTCTATATTAAATAGAACCTTCAATGTGAAGGGTAGGGTTCAGTTCGTCTGCTATTGCGTTAACTTCATCAGGCCAATCTATATCAAATTGTAATTATAGTTTATACATAAAAGTATCACAGTCATAAACATAGTTAAATGGTTAATATAATTGAAAACTTAAAAACTAGAATAATAAATTACAATTACAGCAAATAATGAGAAACAACAAGAACTACTAGATATCTTATCCGTTCACTAATATTACAATTATGTTGAATAAAATTACTCAATTAAATTTAAATTACCTCAACCGCAAACGTTAAATTTTTGCCCAAGCATACAAGTAATTAACGTGAATTAATAGTAAAAGACGAATACATTTAAACTAAGATTTTTGTAGGAGTGGCTATAAAAACTACTTTATAAGTTTTCTTAGGGCGACGTTTCGTGGAACGGTTGTGTCCACTTCTTCAGGCCAACTGAATTTATTAAAAAGAAAACAACATAAGTAAAAAGGCAGTTACAATTCGGTGAGAACTACAAATATATCTACTACTTATTATAAATGCTGGTTGATAATTATAGATGATTACTTACGGAAAACAAATACACAGTAGAATGGTCCGCAAACAACGTCATTAATATAAAATTAATAAATAACAAAAAACAATTAATGTAAAAATACACGAAACCACTACAAACTAAATCACTAACAAACAATTTTATGGTCGTGTGATATAAAAATGAGCAATGAAAAGGTAACCCAAAACATACCCAAGGTCTAAGAAATTTTTGAGATAAGGTTATTATATACTGTACTCAACCACCAAGATGATTGTAAAAATAAAAAGGCAAAAGGGTAAAAAAATATGCACATTGTGCTTTGGTAGTTAATTAGTAAGCGTACTTAGAAATGATTTATTTGTTGGTTGTCGCTTTGTTATGTTCTACTAATATAGCCAAAACTAGTTTCTTCTAGTTCGATTGCTTATTGACACGGCACATTTTATTACTAATGCTCCACCTCTTTCAAATGATGAATAAACTACTCTTGCACCATCTGTGGACGCAGAAACGAGTTATAGGAAAGAATTTCCCACCTTAAACGAATTTGACTGAGGTCGAATCGTTGGCTTTTGTGAAGCCAGTTTTTTGTATAGGGAAATTGCAAATTGTTTTCACCGGAACCAATTCACTATCAAGCGCTGTTATCAAGCATGGACTAGATCAGAATCGTCGTAGACAAGGAACTGAGTGACCGATTTTCCTGTACCAGATCAATTGCCGATTAATGGTTAGGTAATTAAAGTCGTCTTTTAATCCTTCAAACAGTTTACAGTCAAAAACAAAAGTTTAGGATTTCAATCCTAAAGACCACATCTTGTGTTATAACTAACCGCTCAACACCGACATCAACGCTTGTTGTGGTGTAGTTTGCGACTTCACTGGAATCTGGAGTCGCATATAGTTGTCTTCAGTGTTGAATTCTGTTTGGGGATGCATGATTGCCGTATAAGTGTCAGACAAAGACGTGGTAAACGGCGCAATGTTTAATTTTCTCTTGAGCGGCATGTGCACCACACTGTGCGGATTATTGTATGGGGTGCTATAGCCTATAACAATAAGTCTCGTTTGGTATTCACTAGGTCAATATGAACGCCTGGCAATATGTTAACAAAACGGTAAAATTCCATATTTTTTCATTTATTTAGCAGATGAAAGACCCACTTTTCTAGCAGGATAATGCGCGTCCCCACATAGCAAGACACTCTATGGACCAACTCAAAAAAGCCAATGTTAATCTCTTACCATGGCTATCTAAATCTTAGGACATTTCGCCTATTGAAAATGTGTGGTACGTTATAGTTAGAAGGCTGAGAAACTTTCGCATTGTTCACAGACACAAAAAGCTCTCTGACATAAATTGGGATACAATAACGCAAGACGAAATTGACTACCTGCTGGAATCGATGCCACGAAAAGTGAGAGAATATGAAGCCAATAGGGGGACTAACACATTATTAAATGAAAATGGTGTTCCTTTTTGTTCCTTTTCTTTTGAATTTTAATTATTTACCACATCTAAGTGGCTAAACTTTTCTGTTAAGTTTGGTCATAAAACTCTTCTTGGTTTTACAATTTCAATGTCACACATGCATTTTTTAGCTTCATTTTTACAATACGCTTGTTTAGATTGAAAAGTTTAATCATTGTACCTTAAAAATGCTTGTTTTGCATATTTAACATTATTTTTGCGGTGCTTTATATTTAAACATCTGTAAATGCGTTATTTTCGAGTTACTTTGTATTTGCAGTGTACTTTGAAAGAGTGTAGTTCTTAAAATAGCAACGTAATTTTACTACGTCTTGCGCATTTTGTTTGTATTTGATTTTATTTTTAGCGTCAGCAAATTACTAAGAAGAAATGTGTAATTCTTATAACAGTGACATTATAACATTATTTTTGATTTCTTTTGGTAACGGTGTCTACAAACTATTTAATGCAACAGGTTCGCAATTTTTGAGTTATTTGGCTCAAAATTTAAATTTTTTAAAATTTAAATTTAATTATTTTAATTGATTAATTGATGCTATAATTTTATCCTCTAAATTAATAACCTGTTAATCAGATACATACGGTTTTCTAACCAATAAACATGTATTGGTTTCTTTAAATATCGGATATTGTAATCATTCGACGTGAATTCTATAATAATTTTTACAATAGAAAATTATAATAATAAAATAAGATAAGATAACAAAAAATGATAAATAGAAAACAGAGAGAATTTATGAGGAAGTTAAACAAGAAATAGAAAAAAACTGAAAAAAAAACAATTGAACTAGTTCGAACATATAACACGAATGAATAAACAAAACAATGCATAGAAGCAATAAACAATAAATTAAAATGCAAAACATTCGAAAACTCATTTAATAATTGAACTAATTTTTAAAATTTTTTTTTCAATACTTTCATTCATATTTGTTATAATAGTTTAAAAATTGTTGTTTGAGTGGCGACATCTAGCATATATTTTCATCATTAGACATAACAGTAATGTACGACGTGCACGCCTTAGTATCGTTTTTGTATTCTTTTGTAATTAACTGCAATTAACCAATATTAAAATAAACAGTATTCGAACAAGTGGATTGCCTTTACTAATCCGATTTAAACTCAACTTTCATCAGGTTATGGGCCCAGGATTCGGATATAGTGGGTGTAAACAGTGAAATCTACAGTTTTGTTCAGTGAATAAAAATGGCCGTAAACTATTTGGGTAGCTGTCCTAAGTTAGTTGGCAGAGAAAATTATGCGGAATGGTGTTTTGCGGTTGAGAACGTTTTTGTGTTAGAAGGTTTGTCGAAATGCCTTGACGGTACAGAAACTGACACTAATTTAATACTAAAAGCAAAAGCAAAATTGATACTAACAATTGATTCTGCTTTATACATGCACGTGAAAGAAGCGGGAAGTGCCAAAGATGTTTGGGACATACTTCAAAAGCTGTATGAAGACAATGGTTTTGTAAGAAAAATATTTCTATTAAGGAATTTAACTTCTTTAAGATTAGAAAATTGTGACAGCATGGAAAGTTATGTGAACCAAGTTGTTGAGACTTCGCAAAAGCTTCGAAGAACCGGGTTTAAAATCGACGAAGAATGGGTTGGGTCATTATTATTGGCGGGATTACCAGATAGGTTTGCACCCATGATAATGGCAATTGAACACTCCGGAATGAAGATTCAAACAGATGCCATTAAAACAAAGTTGTTAGACATGTCGGAAGATGGCAGTGCAAGTTCAAATGGTGCATTTTTAGCAAAACAAAAAGGTTTTAAAAACACGAGAGATAAAAAGAATTCTACTAATTTTCAGAAATCAAATATGAAAAATAAACAAAAGGATTTATCTAACATTGTGTGTTTTAAATGCAAAAAAATGGGTCACTTTATGTCTAAATGTCCGGAAAAAATTGCTACAAAAGATAAAAATTATGATCACAGAAATGCTTTTAGTGCTGTATTTTTAAGTGGAAATTATAGCAAGAATGATTTTTATTTGGATTCTGGTGCAAGTAAACATATGACTCCAAACGAAAATTGGTTAGAAAATTGTTTAGAGCCAAGTGTACGTGAAATTGTAGTGGCAAACAAAGAAACAGTAGCTGTTAAGTGTTCCGGAAGCTTGAACATTATCACAGAGGTGAATGGGCAGTTCCATGAAATAACTATAAAAGACCTGTTGTGTGTACCTAATCTTACGACAAATTTGTTATCTGTAAGTGAACTAATCTCTAAAGGAAATCAAGTTTTTTTTTACGATAATGGGTGTCGTATTCACAATGCAAACAATAAATTAATAGCTGTTGCAGATTTGGTAGATGGTCTCTACAAATTAAAGCTGAAACCAGACAAATGCATGCTAGGTATAACTGGTGAAGTATGGCATCGCAGATTGGCACATATTAACAGTTGTGACTTAAATAAAATGAAAGATTGTGCAGATGGCATCGAATTCAAAGGTAAAGTTGATATCGACAAATCGAACTGTTCTGTATGTTGTGAAGGGAAACAAACGCAGTTACCTTTTTAATAATGTGGGCACACGAGTTTAGAATTACTAGACGTAATACATGGTGACCTCTGTGTGGACCAATGGAGGTCACATCCATAAACAGGTCCAGATATTTTTTTCTTTTAGTTGACGATTTTAGTAGAATGTCTTTTGTCTATTTTTTAAAGACAAAAAGTGAGGCATTTCAAAGATTCAAAGAGTTCAAAGCTGTTGTTGAGAACCAGAAAACCAAAAGAATTAAAGTTTTTCGAACAGATCAAGGTGGTGAATTTTGCAGCTCCGAATTTGAAAAGTATCTGAAGAATGAAGGTATAATACACCAGAAAACCAATCCCTATTCTCCACAGCAAAATGGTCTCGCTGAAAGGTTGAACCGAACCTTAGTCGAGAAAGCAAGATGTTTACTCTTTGATGCAGGTCTAGAGAAGAAATTTTGGGCAGAAGCTTTAAATACTTCTAATTATATACGAAATAGATGTATAGCTGCCGGACTAAATAATAAAACTCCATTTGAGTTTTGGAATGGTGATAAACCAAATTTGGCAGATTTTCGAGTTTTTGGTAGTACGGTAATGGTCCATACACCAAAAGAAAGAAGGTTTAAGTTTGACAAGAAGTCGAAGAAACACATTCTTGTGGGTTATGCAGAGAATATTAAAGGCTATCGAGTATACAACCCTGAAACAGATGACGTAATAACCAGTAGAGATGTAATTATTTGTGAAAACGGTGAAGCAAAATCAGAAGTGAAGACAAACAGAATAACTGAAACGCTGTCAGTTCCAGTGGGGGAAAACAGCCATGAAGAGGGTGCAGACTCAGAAGACGATTTTATGATAGCCGAAAAGGAAATTTCAGTTGCAAGTGAAAATCAAGATGAAGAAATTCCAGAGAACGACCTAGGTGATAGTGATTATCTTCCAGAATTTGAAGAAAATCAAAATCAAAATACTGAAGTTAGAAGGTCTCAGAGGCAAAAGAAAAATAAAACATATGAAGATTATGTTACATACTTGACTTCAACAAATAAAATCCACCTAGAGGAATTTCCAGTAACTTACTCAGAGGCAATGTCTAGTTGTGATAGCGAAAAATGGAAACAGGCTATGCAGGAAGAAATAAAAAATTTGCAACTTAACAAAGCATGGGATATGGTGGAACATCCTGGTGCAGGTCTTGTAGTCGACTGCAAGTGGGTTTTCAAAGTGAAGATTGACAGCGAAAACAGAAAAACATACCCAAATTGCTAGACTAGTGGCTAGGGGCTTCACTCCAGAAGGAGGGGTGGACTATACTGAGACTTTTTCTCCAGTGGTAAGACACTCTACTCTTAGATTGTTAGTCGCTTTAGCTGTAGAATTAAATTTAGATATCCATCACTTAGATGTAACCACAGCCTTTTTAAATGGTAAATTGAATGAGGTTGTTTATATGAAGCAGCCTGACGGTTTTGTTAAGCCTGATGATAAAAAAAAGGTTTTAAAGTTGAACCGGGCTATCTATGGTTTAAAGCAATCTGCGCGAGTTTGGTATGAGAAGGTGGAAGAAGTTATAATAAGTTTAGATTATAACAAATCAAAATTCGAACCGTGTGTCTTTATAAAACGTAACAGAAATTTAATTACTATTGTTGCACTATACGTGGATGATTTTTTCATTTTTTCGAATGATGCGATTGAAATTAGTAATTTGAAAAGTAAATTGTCAGAAAATTTTAAGCTGAAGGATCTGGGTCAGGCTAAACAAATTTTGGGTATGAATGTTTGTATCAATAAGGAAATGGGAATTATAACCCTAGATCAGAAGCAATACATTGACACATTACTATTAAAATTTAATATGAATGACTGTAAAGCTGTTGATACGCCAATGGAAAGAAATGCTAACTTAAACAAAACTAATAATTGTGACTTTTCTTTGCCATATCAACAGTTAATAGGTGGATTGATGTACTTAGCTGTAATGACAAGACCAGACATAGCTTATAGTGTAAGTTATCTTAGCCAATTTAATAGAAATTATGACGAAACACATTGGAAAAGCGCTAAAAGACTTCTAAAGTATTTAAAGAAAACGAAAGATTTTTGTCTTAAATATGAGAAAGGTTCAGGCCAATTGGTCGGCTTTGTAGACGCTGATTGGGGCAGTAATTTGGTTGACAGGCGATCTTATACAGGTTTTTGTTTTAAGTTATCTAATTGTGTTATTGCTTGGGAATGTAACAAGCAGAAGACTGTCGCACTTTCTACCACAGAAGCCGAATATGTGGCTTTATCAGAAGCTTCGAAAGAAGCAATGTATTTAAGAAGCTTACTAGGTGAATTGACAGGACTTTATGAATGTATTTTAATTTATTGTGACAATCAGAGTGCTTTAAAATTAAGTTATAATCCTATGTTTCACAAACGGACCAAGCATATTGATGTAAGGTACCATTTTGTAAGAGAGACCATAACGAATAGCATTATTAACTTGGAATATTTACAAACTGCCGAGATGGTGGCAGACATATTCACTAAAGCTTTAGGATCAAACAAACATTATAAATTTTTAAGTATGTTGGGCGTTGCGTCTAGCTTGTAAGTTTTGTTATTTGTGTAACTAAGTTTTTAAACTAGTGGGGGTGTTATAATAGTTTAAAAATTGTTGTTTGAGTGGCGACATCTAGCATATATTTTTATCATTAGACATAACAGTAATGTACGACGTGCACGCCTTAGTATCGTTTTTGTGTTCTTTTGTAATTAACTGCAATTAACCAATATTAAAATAAACAGTATTCGAACAAGTGGATTGCCTTTACTAATCCGATTTAAACTCAACTTTTATCAATATTTACTTGCTCGTCGGTTGTTAAGTGTTTTTTTAACGTGTTCAAAATTATTTATGATTTGCACTATAGCTATGCACTTTTTGGATCTTATCACTATCTCCTTCTCATTTTCATTTACCACCGGTGTCACAAACACGTTATCGTCATGTAATACTTTTAATAAGTTTATACTGTTTGGTTTAAGAGTTACTTCATTTACAGCTGATTTGACACATTTCTTTAAATTGATAACGAAATTCGAAACTTGCTCATTTTCACGTCTAGGTGTTCTGTAAAGTTCTGTCTAAGTAAAATAGAAAAGGGTTGTTAAATCGTGCCGTCTCTAATTCAAGTTGTTCTGGTCATTGAACACTAATTAGTTTAGTACTAGGAACAGTTTAACTGCATACCGATACTTGCCCATTTTGAATCTTTTATTGTTTCTTATTACATACGGAAGTACGATAACTGCTAATATAGTTTTAAACTACGTTGCCTAATGCTATAAAGTAAAAACTAAATCGTTTAAATTATTATATTATTATAACAGTCAGCAAACAAAATTAAAAAGTTTATTAAATTGTAATTAAAACTTATAACAAAATACAATTTTAAACTAAGTTCGTTTAAAGATAATTAACAAAGGTTTGTCTATAACTATTTGATGTTAAAAGAAATTAAATTAAAATTAATTAACTCTATTTCTTAATAACTTCATTCGTTAGAAAACGCTTGGAAGAGAATGCTTCAATTCAAATAAAAATTTGTTGTTTTTTGCAATGAAGTTTTAAATTTGCACTATAAATTATTATTAGTTTATCTCTTCTTAAAAACTTTAAAGTTAGAACGTTGTCTAACGCCGCTTTGGACCCTAAAGTTTTAGTTGTTAAATAAGAATTAGCATAAGTATCCAAGCTCTTACTTAAACTTTAATATCATGAATGTAATGTTTAGTGCAGTCATTATACGAGCTAACTGCATTCAACATCTAATGATCGTAAATACTATGAACGTTTTCGCGCTAATACCATGTAGCTTTCTATAGAAACGTCGTGACAGGTAAGTCCATATATTTTGGTAAAATTTAATTTCAAAATTTTAGTTGCAATCATAAAGAAGTTAAATAAACTTCTGTGCGAAAATGAAATGAACTAGATTGAAACGTGATCCTTCTAAGTTTGAGAAAACCTTTACAATTAGTTTTATGATTCTAACTTGAGTTTTTATGTATAGCAGTGATTTTCGATATATACCTACATATTATAGTTGGTAATAGTAATCAGCATCTGCCTACTTTCTAATTTTAAATTTGACATTTTCATTATTATTCTGATAAAAATATTTTGTTTTATTGCATTTTTTATAATTCAACCATCACTAACGAATTACAGCAATAACACCATGCATGTGGTGTTCTCGGGAAAAGCGGACGTAATATATTCAAATGTCAAACTAATTATCAGATATTAAATCTATTTATAATAATCATACAAACATTTGTTGATTTTTTATAATGACAACATTAACAAAATTATTGATTTATGTAATCAAGTTAATAATTCATAATGTTTATACTACTAAGATTACGCGCATTTAAAGCTTAAATAATATTTTTCAAGAATTGTATTCAACAAAACTATCTGATTCAAAAACCAAAAATTTTAGATCAAATAATATCAGTGCCGCACACAGATTAGATTAAAAAATGTAATTAAATTTCAATTGTTACATAAACTAGAAGTAATTGACCAAGTATTGCAAATTCAACCAACTCGTCGACAGAATACAAACATGCGAAAAGCGTTGAATATTAATATTCCAATTGGCAAGAGTTTTGAAGATCTAAAGTTTTTTGCGTTGTTAGGTCTATAAGCACGTAAAGCAAACATTTTCAAAATAAAATTTTTAATAATATTATGTTTTAAATTCACAATATTTAATGCTACAATAAACATTACATTAATTTAATTAATAATTTCAAAATTTAAGCATGATTAATAACATTGTGCTGTTGCTAGATTGGGTGCTGTTGCTTCCGGGGCTATAGTGGTGACCCCTTTCATGTGACACTTAGCAAACCAACATATTTATTTATTTTAACAGAAATATTATTTAATTTTTCTAAAGCACTTACAAATAAAATACTTTGATTGTTTTTTCAGCAAATATACGTTTTTTGGTTTCAAAATTTCTAAGTTTCTCAGTCTAATTTTTTGCAATATTAAAAATGGATCATTATTTTCTTTATGGAGATTTTTTAGAAATTTACAAATCATAGATAAAAGTTTGTTTTGTTTAACCACATGACCTTAAGATCTTTTTCTGAAACCTGGTGGTACAGGTAAGAGTTTGATTACGCTTATAGAAATATTTGAACCAATAGTGTTAGGATCATTAAGTGAAGTAAAGAATGTTTTTGTAACTTAAAAGTAAGCGACTTATTCAGTTTTATTCGGCAAGCAGGTTGCCAGTCTCGGTGTGCTAATCCAACGCCAAATTAAAAAAGCGCAAAAACAAGTAAATGTCAAGCAATACAGGTCTTGTTTAAGTCTGTCGATTACTGGAAAAAATAACAAATTGGCAAAACACAACTTCTATTTACTTCAATTAGGCGTTAAAATCAACAGAGTGAAAGGTAGACTAATAACAATTATAGATTCGTCGACTAATATAGTAATATCACAGCTATACTATCGATGTAGGCCTTTTCGTTCACGCAACACACCGTAAAACTAATTATATTCAATTGCTAACAAACGTTATAAGTGATTGACAGTCGCGAATATTGACAATAATAATAATGTATCGCAAAAAAGTAAAATATGACAACAAAAAGTTACCCAACCGACAATTCTTCGTAGATATTAGAAACTTTTACTACTCTTTTTTTTTATTTAAGAACGAAAATATGCGTGGTATATAAGCTTATGTACGACGGTTAATATTATTTTGCTTATGGCTATTTCTACGTTTAAATGATCGAAGAAACTTGACGGATGTCACGTTACATACTCAACGACAATACATAAGGTTACAGATGATGTAATTAGTACTAGATCTTGTCTTCTTTAGGAAGGGCAATAAAAACCACTCTAAACTATTTTTATGGCTACGTTTCATGCGCCTCTAGTGTGCACTTCTTCAGGCCACTGAAAATTTATTTACGGTAAATGAACAACATTACACACGTATATAACAACTAACTGAATTTGTTAACAGGTACAACATAAAGACAAAAAAACTTACAAGAAAAGGTTATGAGTGGAAACAGTCCACTGGTCCAACAAGCATACCGTCTAATATTATTACTTATTCTAGTTAACATAAAATTATTAAGTCAGTAGAATTAAAATTTAAATCTATATACAAAGAAAAACGACGGACGTTAAAATTAAACAAACAATATACACTGAATGTAAATTCAAAAATAATGGTAAGTATGATAAGACCAATAGATAAAAATGACCATGAAATCGCATTCATCTACAAAACTTATCTTGCAATTTTTGAAATTAAATTATTGTAAATATTGCTTAAATTGTTGGTGTCGTTATTAAAATTAATGTTGTTTTTATATATGTTGATGGGGGCGCTAACTTAACCGCTAGCCCCCAGCTCTTCCACGCTTATTGTTCAATGGTGCTGTTATTATTTTTAATTGTGCTCAATTTGAAATTGTAATTAGAATTATAACAAATCCGTGTGCTAACTTAAAACAATATTTGTCAAACAAAGTAGTTTGGCATAATGATCATCAATGTTCAGCAGTAGGTCCTTAATATCGAGGTTGAGAGTCTAAAATCGCTCTTTTCACATATGTAATGAATAACGGTCAAAATCGATTTTACGAAAAGTCAATGTTTCGCTTTTGATAATAATCGATATTAGTAATCAATGTCAGCAGCAATGCTGTTCTTTGTCATCGATCATTTCTAGTGCATGCGTACGTTGAAGTGATAATAAAAATACTTATTGATGAGATTTAATTTTTGTGCCAGAAATGAAACTATTGTGGAATTCAAATTATATGCAATGTTTTGGTAAACAAGCGTGTTCAAAATTATATACTTCTCAAAATAATGTATCAAAAAGAAAGGTTTTCAGAGTACAATAAATGCAACTATTAACAGCTGATAACCAGTAGTTGTGTACGTATTTACTTAAGCGAATAAGTTTTTTATAAGAGCAAGAAAAAATGTTAATCAATTTTATATGGATGAAAATGAATCGAAGGAATCTGAAAAATGAGCTACTATACGATTTATGATATTCACTATCATTGTAAATACATTTTGTTTTTGATTAAAACACGTCTGTACAAGAAAAAAAGATTTTTTATCATTGGGTTGTCTTAGTATAACATATTTATACAATGGTAATATATACCTACTATAATTATAAACTTACCTTATTCAGTCAAATGGCAGCTGTGAATTGCCTAAAAATTGAAATGCAAAATATGTCTAACCAGAACGCACAAATATTGAATCCCGATTACTTCAAGAACGTTTGAACGGCGGTAGTGTGCTCTGTAGAGGTTTTTGTTCTTTGTAATTTTATGTTTTTATATTTCTACACATCGAAATATTGTTATTTGTTAATGTTTTTAATTTTAATAGTGCGTTCGCACGCACAGCTTTTCTGGTCTAAATAAATTATATTTCTTGGACCTATCTTTATTGGCCGTGATAAAGGGTGCACAATAGCGACACGAAACTTGGCTACAAAAAATTGCAGCTAAGTTGCCTCTCCTATCCATAGAGCAAAAATACGTTTTTAAATACACATTTCAATAGAAGTAATATTAAGATATTTAAAACATTAAGTGTATGATATACAAGAAAGCATACACGCAAACATGGTATTGTTGTAATAGATGGTGATGTACAGCTTTTGACAAAAGTAATGTCCCTCGGACACATAGGCAACCAAAACATCAGGTTCACGATCGTAAACGAAGATTTAAAAATAAAGACGCATGAAGGACGATTAGATGTTGCGTTGCGCTAATTTGCAATGGTAGTATTGCTAACTGGCAAAAGTGATTCACAATAACAACTTTGATAAGGTGGGATTTGTATTACCTCAAGTGACGTAGCATAGCAAATATATTTACAAAGCTTAAAAAATAGATATTACCTGTATTAGACCAAAAATCTAATTACATTCAATTCAAAAACGCAAATAATAAATTGCTCTACGGGCGACAATATTACAAAATTATTATATTTGCATAATTTGATTACGGTTTCCGACAAAATAGATTCTATATGGTCTACCTATTTATATTACCTTTTTGAGCTGAACAGCCTAGATTCTATATCAATCACTTAAATTAGCCAAAAGAAAAAAAAGTACTTTGATTTTGAACTAAAAAAATAAAAAATTTATATAAAGGAAATAGCTTGGAGCACCTTCGATAACATAGATAATGACCAAAAACGAGATAATTTATTGTTAATACGTTTAAAAATACTTAAAAAACTATTTTATTTCTTATTTGTTTTTACTTACTTTGCAATACACAAAATTTATTATTTACTAGTCATTCAAAATATCAGTTTTTTATTTATTCTTTAATAAAGTAAAATATTTTAATGTTTTTTCTATAAATTTAGTTATGTTGTTATTCGTAATATCGTAGTTGTAAATCTTTATTGTATTACTGAATGCATTCAAAATTATTTTTTTAATTGATAAAAAATCTTTCTTTTTTGAAACTATGTAAATATATTCTAAAGCAACATTGCAATAATACAATAAAATCTTCATCCTGTAAAAAAATTATACATTAATTAATGGATTATCAAAATAATGCATCATTTACAACGCTGTAATAATTCACACAATCGTTGCATTTAGATTTGATACCGCTAGATAAATTTATTGTGCTGTATCTTGAGCAAAAATCAGTTGTATCACAAAACATCAAAGTGCTGACGCGAACTGAGATTAATGCTTATAGAATATACTTTAGCTTTAGCTATATCAATTGAATCGATTGAAGGTTTCTTACCTAAAATGTAAAAGTGGTTTATGAGTGTATACGTGTAATTATAAGTGAGAAAGAAAACGTCTAAAAATAAAGTTATAGATAAGCGCATACCATACTGACGCCTATCAGTATATCTTTTTACCTTTTTGAACTTTCTTTTATTTGTCACTGTTAAAATGTTTTGTTTTTGAAATAAGTCTCTTAAAACTAGACTTCTGAAATCGCTAGTATCTTTGGAGACCATAGGAAAAATAGTTGCGCTATGGGGAGATCTGTGTTCCAGTTACTGAAATAGCAGAGAGGGTTGATTTGCTCTTGGGGTGTAGTTATTTAACGAAATAGAAATTTTAATCATTGAACATCATTTAATCTTGCTTTTGTGCTTAAAGCGTCGCCATATAAAGTTTGTAGTATAAAATCCGTATTTTTGAAATATCTAAAAAGCTAATAATAAAATGCTGTGCTGTTTAGTAACAATCACCCGTTTTTGAGAACACTAGCTTTTTCTGGAAAAACGCTGTATATTTAAAAAAAATTATTTCTATTTCGTGTTTCAAGTAGTCATGCTCAAACCTATAAATTGAGTGTTGCAGAAAACTAATTTTTCGTAATCCTAGTCCAGTATTTAGCGCTGTTTATTTATTATTCAAACTGGACCTGCACATAGAACTTTATTTCTTCCGTTGGTTTTTAAAGAAAAAATGAACGGAATATTATGCAAACAACCATCTTTACGTTTTCAAACAAAAGGAAGATAAAACACAAAATGTTCTTTAAGATTAAATCTAATTTTTACTTTAGCTAATCCACGTATTTTTATGACGGAAAATCGTTTATAAATTTCTGATTTTGTTTTAATGCTTACTATATTTCATCACAAACATTTCTTTTTCTCAAAAGCGGAAGTGTGAAGGAAATGTTTGTACTGTTGTATATGTTTAATAATTGTTTAATAGCTCACAGAGAGAAATCTTTGTATATTTTATCTACAATTGTTAATCAAAAGTGCACAAATTGGGTCTGAAAAAGTGACAAGACCAATTTGTGCAGTTTTATTGCATTCATTTGTGTAGAATAAATTGTACAGCTTTTTTAACAATTTGCAGTAAAGTTTTGCACAATGTTGTGATACCTTTTTAAAACTATGCTTGAAGTATTTTTACCCAATGGTATGTTAAATGTCTAACAGCGTTACATTATCTAGACCCATATTCTCTTTGGTTAATTTTGCACAATATTGTGCAAATTATTATTATTTCGTTTAGCTTCTTATTGTACAACTTTATGCATCTTGGTTAAATGTTATTTACTTAAAAGTAACATATATTGGGTGAATTGTCAATAAAACATTACAAATCTTAAAAGCATTATTTATTTACATTTAAATGGTATACTTATTTTATATACTTATTCTTTTCGTCGAGGGATATCTTAAAATTCCATTACTTGTTGTTATCGATTCACACAGATTTTTTTATAAATGTGGTTGATTTGCCCGCTACAGCTACAGCAGTTAGCAGTCACATTTTTAATAATGTTTTTTGCTTCGAAATGATGGTTTTCTTCAATTTCGATTTCATGTTGATAAATAACAGCTGAAACAATACAGAAAGTAAGTAATGTAAAAATCTCCAGCAAAAATTAGCTGTTGTTCGTAGAATTAAGTTAACACTAGAATTAAATACAGATTTTAAAGCGATGAATGAGGTTATGCAAAGGTTATACTTAAAAATGTTATAAATACACTTACCTGGTTCAAATAACAGCGTTTAAAAGTCTTGACAGAAACTGACTGAATAACTACGAATTTTTCCAGAAAACAGGAGGTAAAGATGTAAACAAACCCAACGCAATCAAGGAATTTTGATTGTAGACATTTTCAAGCGGATATACTTGCTAATTGTGATTGGTTGAAACATTTATCTCTTCAAATTTTTAAAGTTAGTTCACATATTTTCCGAGAACTTTGTTTACTTCGACGCTCTGCATGCGGTCTGCAAGTGTCAACATAAAACGCGTTATCGCTTATCGTTATCGTTCAATTTTTTTCTTTGTTCCGAGTTTAAAAGAATTGCATAATCTTATTGTAATTATCAAAGCTGTACGAGAAACTAAAACAAAATTGTGCAAAATACTAGCACATTGTTGTCGAATACAAAACATACTAAAGTTTATAATATTTTCAAACAATTTGTCAAATAAAACTTCATAACCTATTTATCCAAACGTATTAAATAAAAGCGTGCAAGCCTATGGTATAAATATAAACAATTGTAGTAATATCATCAACAATACAGTTATGCACAATGTTGTGCAAAATTGTGATACAGCATTTCTCTCTGTGCTTTTTTCAATAATTGAATAATATATAACAATATGCACGACAAATTTGTTTGGCGCGGTGTCCAGCTCACAAAAACAAGATTTTTTTATTCTATAAACTTATGTAATCAAAGAAATAAACTTAGTTTTTTTCTCAGGAAATAAAACGATCATCGTTTAGTGTTAATTAAGAAATACTTTAATAATGAATGCATACAACTAACGCCAGGGCATTGCAAACTATTATTACTTTTTTGCAATCAATTTTCAACTGATTAAGCGTTCATAGCATTGATATGAGACATTAATTTGTTAATTTGATGGGAATGATTTACATCAAATAGTCGATTGTATGCATTGGTTAATATTAATTCATTTATTGAAATAGAATACTTCAAGATAAAAATTGAAACATTTGCTTATTGCAGGAAATTTTTTGAAATTCCTCAAATATAATAACGACATTTAGGTTTTTATTTGGCGTCATAATCGAATTAAGGGAAATTGCACTTATATTTTACGACTCCCTTATTCTTTGTAGTCAACGCAAGTTTGGAGATGGATCCGAAGGGAACAAAAGAGAGCCGAAAATAATCGTCTCTTACAAACGAGAAAACGTACTGGACGACGCCGGATTTTAAACCATAATAACGAGAACAACATAAAGCAATGTTGCGCAGAAAGACCATTTTGCACGTCTACCATGATTAGAGATAATCTACAGCTTACTTGGAAATATCAGGACTGAGGTTAGGAAATTACACAGTATTGAAATTCACAGTCGCATTCCTGCCAGAAAGCCACTGATAACGAAAGAACATGCCCGACGTCGAGCACAATTTTGTCAAGCCAACGCAAAACGAAATTGGCAGCTTGTA
The DNA here is from genome assembly GCA_035610365.1 of Aquatica leii. Lineage (NCBI taxonomy): Eukaryota > Metazoa > Arthropoda > Insecta > Coleoptera > Lampyridae > Aquatica > Aquatica leii. The sequence goes on from CM069433.1 coordinate 78,139,419, forward strand.
ATTTTTAGTGACGAAAAAACATTTTGCTCTTCGGAAGATTTCCAAAAAACACTGTGGAGAGCGAATAGTACCAGATACAATTTTGAAAATATCTAACCCATAAAACGCATTAGACGTATAAGTACAGGTTATTGGAGCTGAATGAGTCAAGCATATCCGGGGGAACTTGTCCAAGTAAACTCCATGGTTTCGTCTGAGGAATATGTGTCCATACTAGAAGATGTTATGTTACCATCGGTTAGGGCAATTTATCCAGAAGGCGAAATAGTTTTCGTTCAAGGCAACTTTCCCATTCATCGAAGACGAATAGTTCGAGAATGGTTCGAACAACATCCAGAGATACACGTCATAGAGTGGCCAGCCAGGTCTCCAGATCTTAACCCCATCGA